>CM076071.1:630000-715000 GCA_038088235.1 Zacco platypus
AATAAGATAAATAAGTAAATAAAAAAATATAAAATATCTTTTAAAAATAAATATATAAAAAAAATAATAACATTTAGATTAAAATAAACAAATAAATTGTGTATTGTACAGTAATATAGTGAGTAGAAAAAAACTTAATCAAAATAGTTTCCAAATCATACTTTATACATATTTATATTTATTTTTCACAGTATAAATTGGGTCTTAAATATAAATTTATAGATGCCTTTTGCACCTAAAAGATTGAAAACCCTTATTTCATGTAATCAGAGCCATTCTTCTGTGAAAGCAACAACAACAAAACAGCAAAAACACCTGTAAATCAATACAACTCATAAATCTGAGCGAAAACCTTTAAATCCAGCCGAAACGAGGATCTCCCCGCAGTTTGTGGTGATGAGTCGGTTTAACGCTTGTTTTAATGGCTCGGTTGTGTGGAGTTAATCATGTATTGGCTTGTTGAGGAATGAAGATTCATGTCGAGGTGGCGTGTGGGAGGAGAAGTTAATCAATAATGTTGTTATCAGGGAGACTTTGAGGAGAAAATAATTACTCAAATGGAACGAAAGCGCCACATTCCTGATTTATTATTGTGTAAGCCTTTAAACGTCTTCGTTCTCAGTTATGAGGAGCGGGAATCTAGTCGGACAGGCTCGGGCAGGGCGCGGGTGGGTGTGTGTGTGTGTTAAATCAACCTGTCACTCACCTGCAGCCCGGGTGACTCCGCCTCCACCGACGACGCACCATGCACATGTTCACTAACAGGAAGTGCACAGCTGATAGAGAGAGAGAGAGAGAGCGAGAGAGAGGGAGATGATCTCCCCCCGGAGCGCTGCTATGGTCTGCTCTCACTTGTTAATGAGGCCCTGCCTTTTCCCAGCGGACCGTTGCCACGGAAGCATGGAATTGTTAATGAGTTTCCAGCAGGAGTAACCGAGGGAAAGTGAACGAGAGACTCCTGGTGACTCTCCAGTTTGGATTTCTAAGCTACAAGTTGGAGTTTTGCTCTCCTTTAGTTACCGCTCTCTGGAATTACTGGGGTTTTTGGGATTCCGGTCATGTGAAATCCCTCATAAGTGTGTGTTTACCAACACGGAGGCTCTTCCATAGAGACTGAGGGATGTTAACTCACCCGTCGCTTGACAACTAGTCTCAAACGTTAGAATCGCGAGCGAAGGAGAAGGACAGGGCAATGGATTCCTATCGGACGTATTGGAATTCCCACATCCTGCGGGACAGCTGGATGGAAAGCCAGGATCAGGATATTTACGAGGTGGAATCGCGCATCCCGTTGCCGCGACCCTTCCCTCTCAGCCACTTGCTGCATGAGAAGAACGCCGTAGTGGTGCAGACGCAGATCTCGCACGTCAACCAGCGGGACAACGGACACCTCCTCAAAGTCGTGTCCAAGATTTCCCTGCCCACTCCTCCGTATACAGTAAGTGTGCGCGAGGACCCGGAGGTGCTTCCTCGTGCAGGAGATCGATTTTGACCTTTGAGAATCATGTTTTACAGCGCCGGAGACGTTCAGTGTCTATATAGTTAGATAAGAGGAGCTTTTGTACACGTTGCCTGGACTGTAATGAGATTCCAGGGTGTGTTTCTGTGTATGAAGTGTTTTGTGTTTAGACTCGTAACACGAGATCGCTCTCGCTGTCGTGTTTTTATAAAATCCTTTTGTTGAAGCTTCTCACTGGTTCACTCTTGAATCTGTAACCACATCAAGCTCTCAGAGACGTGTTGACACAACTGAGAGAAGGAAGGTAGCATTAAAACTGAACAGTCATGTACACTGCCTGTCAAAAGTTTTTCAATGTTTTAAATGTTTTAACAGTTTATTTGAACAAAAATACGGTAAAATTGTGAAAAAATATTATCATTTAAAAAAAATTCTATGTGAATATATAGTAAAGTGAATTTTCAGCATCATTACTCCAGTTTTCAGTGTCACATGATCCTTCAGAAATCATTCTGATATGATGCTCAAGAAACATTTATGATTATTATCAGTGTTGAAACAGTATCATATTTTTTGGAAGCTGATATATATTTTTTCAGGATTCTTTGATGAATAGAAAGTTAAATAAACAGCATTTTTTAGACATTTTGTAACTTTATACATGTTTTTAGTGTCACTTATGATCAGTTTAAAGTGTCAGTTCAGTCATGAGTTCCTCTCCCTCGTTCGTTCATCTTCAGAACACAAATGAAGATGTTTTTGATGAGGTTTATGACTCGTTCATAGATCAATATAATCAACACTTTCAAGCTCCAGAAAGGAAGTAAAGACATGGTTAAAACAGTCGACGTGATGCAGTGGATCAAGAGACCACAATACTTTCTGTGCGCAAAAACAACACAAACTTTATTCAAAAATCTCTTCTGTGTCGTTCTCAGACGGTTTTTACGTCCAGCTCTTCCAGGTTCTCCTTAGAACGACTCATGATTGGCTCCTGCGTCAGCGTCACACGCATGCGTCTGATCACGTGATCAGCTTCGGCCAATACTGAGCCGGCGTTCGGACGTAAACACAGAAGCTTCACTGTGCGTCACCTGCGTAAGATAATGACAGAAGAGATTGTTGAATAAAGTTATTTGTGTTGTTTTTGCGCACAGAAAGTATTGTGGTCTTTTGATCCACTGCATCACGTCGACTGTTTTAACCATGTCTTTAGTTCCTTTCTGGACCTTGAAAGTGTTGATTATATTGCTGTCACTCCAGGTATTTATTATGATGCATTTTTAATAATTCCACAAAGTAATGTAACACATTAATTCTCATTCATGTCCCTCAAAACCAAATCATTACAGATATCACAGTGAAGGCTGTTATGATGCTCTGCTCATCAGTTTGTTGATGAATGTTCATTACTTTAATTCACTCAAGAAACTCTTCAATCGCTGGATGTTTTCCACTGCCTGCCACTACTTTTTCTCGCAGACATAAATCAAAGTTTTTATTACAGTTGATATTCTGAATTAAGAGTTTACACGACACTGACGTCTGATTCTCAAAATGTAATTCACAAATTAAACTGAACTAAAAAGATGTTTGAATCTCTATCCCTGTTTTGCCCATCGTGACCTTTCTGTCCATCTCTCAGCTGGAACATGCGCGGATCACGCAGACGGAGCTGATGAGGGAGAAGTTCAGGCACAATGAGGAGATGGAGGAGCTGCAGCGACGACAGGAGGAGCTGCAGGAGCGTCTGTGTGAGGAGGCCAGAGCGCGCGAGCAGCTGGCGCTGGAGCTGCACAAGGCTGAAGGTGTGTGTGTGTGTGTGTGTGTGTGTGTGTGTTTGAGGATGTGAGGAGGATCCGTGTGTGTTTGTAATATGTGTGTGTATCAAAGAGGTGGGTCATGTTTGTGTAGACACAGTGTGTATCATAACCCTTAAAATCCGCATGAAGCTGCAAGTTGTGCTCATAGTTTCTTCCCTGTTGTGACGTATTTACGTTTTTGTTTTTACTAGCAGAACTGTGTCTTCTGTTTAGTGTGTGTTTTTTACAAGAGTGTGTGTGTGTGTGTGTGTGTGTGTGTTTGGTGACGAAGACAGCATTGCAGCTTCCTCTGTTTTTTTGAGCAGAGTTTGATCTAGATCACTGAATCCCAATCTTTTTTGTCAGCTGAACTATAATATTTTAAGTTCCTCTGAGATTTTAAGTTAATATTTCAATAATTTAACAACACGTTCACATGTTCAGAGTTCTCTGATGGGCACGCGACATGCAGCTAAACTAATAACATTTAGTTTTTTTATTATGTTTTTATTTATTTTTTACCTAAAATCATTTATTTTCATTATATACTTATAGATTTTTATTTATTTTAATGTATCATTTTTGTTATAAATTTTTACAGTTTTATTTTGATTGTTTTTATTTTAAAATAATGTATTTTATTTTAATTTTATTATTCTAATTTATATGAAATGTTTTATTTCAAAAAATTCTTACTTATTTGAATTCAAGAGAATTATTATTTTATTTTTACTAGTTGTTTTTTTTCTGGTTGTTTTCATTTTAAAATCATTTACCAATTTTAATTTTACATTTTATGATTTTATAAATATTTATTAATCCTTTTATTTTGATTGTTTTTATCGTTAAAAATGAATTTATTTCTATTTTCCATTTTTATGATTTTATTAATTTTTACTAATTGTTTTATTTTGATTGCTTTTATTAGAAAATATTTTTTATATTTATTACATTTTTATGATTTTATTGATTAATTGTTTTCATCAGCTCTTTCATCAATTATTTACTCAACCCAGTTTACAGACGCTGATCTGGAACAAGGGTCAGTTTTCTCTTTCTCTTCTGAAGAAGCCCAGGACAGACAGTTGATCGGTGTGTGTGTGTGTGTGTGTGTGTGTGTGTTGGTGACAGCAGTGGCTGGTACTTCAGCAAACACACAAACTCACACCATCATTCAGAGACTTTCTAACAGACCAGCATTATTAGTGAGTTGTCATGGTTACACTCTTTTGTTTTATTCATTTTCTTTGTGCGTGGTGGAAATTGGCATATCGTAAATGTTTGAATGTTAGATTGTCTTTAGTTTGCTATTCACGACTAAACGTTTACCATAGTCATTTTACAAGACCGTGTGATAGCAGACAGTGACACAGATCTCAGATCACATGCTGCTGTGATGGATTGTGGGAGCGTCTCCCTCTGTGATGTTTGCTCTGCCGTCTCTAATCTGTCATAATGACAGTCATGTGACACAATTCCTCAACATCAGACCTGTTTGTATGGTGATTTGTGATGTTTGAGTGATCAGATGCACCTGTTGAACCTGCTTTGTGTTCATTCAGGTGCAGCGTGTTCTTCTGAAATTAGTCTTTAATAGGTTTAATTCTTTAAATTGTCTTGATTTTAAATGTTTGTCTCAGTGAAACGCGTAATCTGATAATAAACCTTTCATTCTCTTGCACGAATGAGTGAGTGTTTGTGTTTGAAACGAGAAGCGTGTCGTCATGACTGGCCTGCGGGAGCGTCTGGGAGTCTGTGGTTTGATCATCTTTTATTGTGTTATTCTGCACACATGTCTGCTGGTTCTGTGTCCAGTCCAAATGACCCGTCACTGTGTCAATATTTACATGCTTTACAACTGATACATTTAAATTCATTTAAAACATTTGCTTTAGTTCATGTGTCTTCAGCATGTTCAGTGTTTTAGTTGTCATGCTGACAGTGTCTCATTCATATTTCTGGTGTAACATCTAGTCGTGCTGATAGTTTTTGTTTCAGCGGCTGTGATCTTCCGTCATGTGTGTCGTGTCGAGCTCTTTTGTTAGTCCGATCGCTCACTGCGGCCTCATTTCATTTGCAAATAACCTTAAAGAGTGTCAGATCTTTGTCATTAAATATTCATGCGTTATTCTTGCGTGCCTGTGGCTGAATGAATGACTAACCCTCTGTGTGTTTGTGTGCGGAGCGGTGTATTAAATACTGCTAAACTCAACCTTTCTCCAACACGAGCTTCACGAGTGACACGGGTCTCATCCTGAAGTGTTCTTTTCCTCATGAATATTCAGTTTAACACACTTTGAAGATGTTAATGGTTGAACTGAGAGAATGTGATTCATATTTCTCCTGAAGTGATGGTGTTTATTGAGTGAGATTGAGAGGAGAATCAGTGACCTGTAACAGATTTGTGGCAAAAATGCTTTGTTGTCGTGTTCAAACCCTGTTAACCAAATAGAGCCTGATGTGTGTGTGTGTGTGAGACTGTGTGTGTGTGTGAGACTGTGTGTGTGTGAGACTGTGTGTGAGACTGTGTGTGTGTGTGTGTGAGTGTTTGTTTGTGTGTACATTTGTGCCCGCGTGTTTGTGTGTGTGTGTGTGGGGGGGGGGGGCGGTCCCTCTATTTCCCAATATATCCCTCTATTTCCCAATATTCCCCTCTATTTCCCTCTATTTCCAACTATTTCCCTCTATTTCTCTCTGTTTCCCACTACTATTTCCCACTGTTTTCCACTACAATTTCTGTCTATTTCCTACTATTTCCCATAATTTCCTTCTATTTCCTTCTATTTCCCACTGTTTCCCACTACTATTTCCCACTGTTTCCCACTACTATTACCAACTATTTCCCACTATTATTTCCCACTATTTTCCACTACTATTTCCCACTGTTTCCCACTACTATTTCCAACTATTTCCCACTATTATTTCCCACTATTTTCCACTACTATTTCCAACTATTTCCCACTATTTTTCACTATTTCCCACTGTTTCCCACTACTATTTCCCACTGTTTCCCACTACTATTTCCCACTGTTTTCCACTACTATTTCCAACTATTTCCCACTATTTTCCACTACTGTTTCCAACTATTTCCCACTATTATTTCCCACTATTATTTCCCACTATTTCCTACTACTGTTTCCCACTACTATTTTCCACTGTTTTCCACTACTATTTCCCACTATTTTCCACTACTATTTCCAACTATTTCCCACTATTATATCCCACTATTTCCTACTACTGTTTCCCACTACTATTTCCCACTGTTTTCCACTACTTTTTCCTACTATTTCCCACTATTTCTCTCGATTTCCCAATACTATTTTCCACTACTATTTCCATCTATTTCCTACGATTTCCCACTGTTTCCCACTACTATTTCGAACTATTTCCTACTATTTCACTCTATTTCCCACTATTTCCCATAATTTCCTTCTATTTCCCACTACTATTTCCCTGTATTTACCACTATTTCCTACTATGTCCTACTATTTCCCACTATTTCCACCTTGCTTTTAAATTGCGAACAGTGTTTGTCCACTGGTGCAGAGCAAGCGTTTTTGATTAATTTGACACTTCCATAGGAGTGAACTAAAAACACTCGCTCTGCTCCTGTACGTCAGTGCGCATTTTACTTTCGCTTTCGAATTGGCGGCAATTGCTTGAATGGTGGGCTCGTTATTATTCTTAATGAAAAACACAACAAGCACAATGACAAACGTGCTTAAATAGGCGCTTTTCCATTTGGCTTTGAATCCAAGTCTTCCGCCGTCGTCTGGTCAGTCAGAAGAGTGAAGGGGAATCTGATCCTGCTGCTGATCGAGCAGACGCCTTCAGTTTTTAATTGCAGCATCTGTTCTCTAACTGAACTAAATGATTTTATTAGGCTACTATGAAGGAATAGTGTGTTGCTTTTGTTGATCTGTTTCATTCAGCTGTGTCTCTTGTCCTTCACATCACACATGCAAATCAACGAAGTGTTATTGTACTTCAGAAGATTTATGTCATTTTTAGAGATTTCATATCAGCTGCCATGCCCACACAAAAACAAACAACATTCAGTGTTTCCCACGGGATTTTGTGAGACTGCGGTGGGTGGAGATCGATCCCTCTATGGGCGTCAGGGGACGCGTGTCTGTAATGAAAGACTGTAATGAAAGTCTACATTAGATTCACACTGGTGTATTAGGAAGACAAACAATGAGAAAGTAATAATAATAATAATTTTATATTATTATTATTCCTATGACAGTAATGATCTTATATTGTAAAACAAATGCACTGTAAATAAATGAAAAATAATATTTCATATTTCTTTACGCTACAGTAGGGAAATTATAATCCTTTTTCTTATAAGAGATAAACCCTAGAGCTTTTATTTTGGCGAAAAACTACAGTTTGTGTGAAAACAATGCGTAACTAGACTTGGGAAAACTCCGGATCAATTAAACCATATTAATTAAATGGCAGTGTTTTGTGTTTTGATAAGAGCTCAAAGCCATATCAAGCTTAAGTTCGTTTAACAGAGGAAAGGTGATGGCTGTTAAGCGTGGTGATGTGTTTGTGTTCAGGTTTGATTGACGGCTACACGGGCGAGCGTCTGGAGCTGGAGCAGCAGATCCGCGAGCGGGCCGAACTGCAGCTGCACCTGGAGCAGGAGCTGCGCGTGACCGGCAGCCGTCTGCGCGAGCTCGAGCAGGAGCGACAGCAGATACAGGACGAACGCCAGCTGCTGTCACGGCAGCAGGACGCCATGAGAGACGGGGCGGGGTCTCGAGAGCTACGTATGTCACGTGTCTTACGTTCTCTGTGATTTGATTGGTTTAAATCTCACAGAAATGATGTATGATTGACACCAAAGCAGGTGTTCGTTGGTAAAATCAGAGCTGTTGCAGTATGATTAACTCGTGATTTTTCATAGGTTGTGTCCGTATTCGTTCTCAAGGCCCGTTCACACTGAACTTGAGTTTCCACCGTGACAAGATGCTGAATTAAACAAAGCTAGTGGACACGAACATTACAGTCCAGAGAGAGCGTCGTTTTCAGTCATCATATTTCATGCCAAAACCAAAAGAAAAAAATTAATAAACCGATTTTAGTTTGGTTTTAATATTTTATTATTAGATTCATAATTATTATGAAAATTAAACATGTTAGTATTATTTATTCACTATTATAGTATTTAATAATATTTATAATTAGCTTCTTGACATTTCTCAGTTTTCATTTTAATTTTATTATTTATCATTATAATAAATATTCAACTTAAACTTGTTTAATTCAGTGTCATTTTAGTATTATTGAGATTATAATATATTTTTATTAATATTTTGATTTAGATTTTATGTATATTTTACCTTTTCAAGTAAAGTTTTAATTTTGTCATTCAAGCTTTTTTTAAAAAAATATCTGTATAGTTTTTATTAATTTTTATTTCAGTTTTAGTTATTTTAGGACATCAATGAACTAAATGAAATGTTTCCTTAGGTTAAGTTTTTCTTTAAATGTTATTTATTTCTTTTAAACTTCATTTTATTTCAAGTAACAAATGTGTTTTTTAAAATGGTTTTAAGTTTTAGTTTCATAATAACCCTGTTTCAACATTTCTAATTTACAACTTGATGTATTGTTTGTTTGTTTTTAACTAATATGTATATTTTAATTAGTCAAAACATTAGCTTCAGTTAAAAATAACATTTTTAAAGTTAATTTTTAAAGTAAACCTTGTTTACCTCAGATGTCTCAAAGTTCCTGTTTGATGGTTTTGGCCGCTTTGTGGCGTCAGGTTTGCTGTGAACAGGCCTTCAGACGTGATCTCAGATGTTTACAGGTGCATGAAGTGCCAAATCCCCCGCCAGAGAATCTGAAGATGCTTTAACGGCGCGCAGACGTGGATGTTGTCACCTCTCCATGCGTCACTTGTTTCTGCCTTCTTTCCTCCTGTATTTGCATGATGAACGTGTTGTTTTCACTCTCTCTTTCCTCAGGACTAGTTGAGGCTGCTCTTGACGCAGCACCTGAAGCAGGTGTGTGTGTGTGTGTGTGTGTGAGTGTGTGTGTTCACGAGCTGCATGGCCGGCCCGCCGTCTCACTGTCTCTGATCAATACACCAGTAACAGCAGTTTGGAGCTTTGCTTGCTTTTGGCTCCCGCTGATGGACTAACCGCTGGCTCGATCGCTTTAACGCACTCAACATCACATGCTGTCTGCTGGAAACACGCTAGCATGATTTAACTGGGGCTAGCAGGTGTGATCGATCTCCTGTTTGAACAGCCATCTTTGGTCGATTTCGTTACAGGACTCTGTATAAACAATAAAATACTACTAATAATCTATTGATTTAATTAATGAAATAAATTGAGGTAAATAGGGTACTGAAAATTAATTTTATTTTATTTTTTCATTACCCTATTTAACTGAATTCATTTCATTAAATAAAAATAAAAAATATATAAATATGCATCTATATATTCTAATTGTATTAGATTGATGGCTGTTCAATAAGGGACACATTTCCTTTTCTTTTTCCTTTCTTTTTTGCATTTGCACTTTTATCCCCCGTCCTCTCCTGCACTGTGGGTTCGTTCGGTGGTTGCTGACCGGATCATGTGATCATGTGATCATGGATCATACAGGAATGGGAACGATTGTGGGAAACGTGGAAGTGTCTTCTGTTTATGTCATATGTAGTAGGATGCAAAAGTGGAGAACTGCAGAGAACATTCACTAATGACTTTCATATTTCACGCCAAAATCAAAAGAACAAAATGCGAAGTTAGATTTTGCATGCAGAAAATTAAGCCTGTTTTGTTTTGTTTTAATTAAATTTAATTAATTTTTTTTATTATTTTCATTATTTTTTATGGCAGTTAAGCAGTGTTATTTTAGAATTTTTATACCATCATGGTATTTAGTAATATTCTGAAGTAGCTATAATTTAGTAATTTTGTTTTGAGCTTTTGTCATTTTTTTTCTCTCATATATTTCTGTTTTTTTCTTAGTTTTAGTAAATTTTGTACTTGCACGTAAACTTAATTATTTTAGTTAGTTGCAAAAGCATTTTTGATTATCATTAATTTTTTTTAAAAAATGATTTCTAATATTTAATTTTTAATAACAACACTGCAATTAAGCACATTTTCCCTTTAAAATTTCCATAACATTTTTCATTTCCATAAAACTTCATTTTCTCCCTCTCTTTTTTTAGTATTATCGTTATTTTCATGGCAATTAAGCAGTGTTAATTAACTATTATTTTTATACCATCATAATATTTTGAGGTAGTTTTTGTTTTGTATTTTTATTTTCAGTTTTATTTTAATTTTAGTTTCAGCTTTTGTCATTATTATTATTATTATTATTATTATTATTTCTTTTTTTTTTTATTTAATTTAAATAAGTATAAATTCTAAATTTATAAATGTTCTTTTAAATTTACTTATTAATTTCAGTTAGTTGCGAAGGCTACTTTCCATTAAAGATTTTTTTTTTTCATTTAAGTTTTTCTTTTAATGTTTAATTAGTTTGTTGCTTTTGATTTTGTGGTTAAATATGAACATAATGAGTTTAATGAGATTCTGCTAAGCAGTTTATTCCGTATAAAAACTGTTTGCAGTTTAATGATCAAAGTCCATCAAGACTAGAGCTGCAGTTCATAAAGAACATAAACTCTGAATAAAGACTTTGACATTAAATTCAAAACCGTGAATGAATCTCTAAAGCCGCTCCGTTTTTGTCATCCGTCGAGCACCGTCCGTCCTTCTCTCCTAACGTGCGTGTGGCTGTTCTCAGACCTGCTGGAGGAGACAGAGAAGCTGATGGCGGAGAAGGTGGAGGTGCAGCGGCAGGCGCAGAAGGAGAGCGGCGAGCTGCTGCAGCAGGTGAAGCACCTGGAGGCGGAGCTGGAGGAGCAGGTGAGCCGCTTACAGGAGCTGCAGGAGATGCGCCGCACGGAAGGAGACGACCTGCGCCAGCAGATCCAGGCCTTGGAGAAACAGCTGGAGAACAACCGCAAGTTCATGGACGTAAGTAGAGCCTTGAGAGTGTGGCATCATCCGAACGGCTGAAGCCTGACGTGTTTCTGTCCTTCTGTTTCTCAGGAGCAGGCCGCGGACAGGGAACACGAGCGCGACGTCTTTCAGCAGGAGATTCACAACCTGGAGCAGCAGCTGAAGAATCCGCCCAAAACAGGAACAGGAAGTGACCGCAGGGACAGAGAGGTACGACATCTGATCGTTCGCCCTGAAGCCTTCTGCTAGTTTCACTCTTTAGTCCTCAGACAATGAGCTGGAGAGCTTGTTCTCTCGGCTGGACTGATGTCAGAGGATTGACTTACACACAAACAGCAGAACTACTCTGAAAGCCAGCAAGAACACTAGATAAATAAGTAGTTTAAAGTCATAAAATGGCATTTGTAACCAACTGTCTGTGATATGACATATTTAATGAGTCCTAAAACACACAAATGAATTGTTTTGAATTTCCACTTCCATCGTCCTGAAGTTTAGATGCTTTAAATACCATATCAGTCGCATTTGTGACAGAAAATTATTGTGTGCGACTGTGAAAAAGTATTTAGGAGCACCAGAGCGACTGACCCGATCAGGCCCGGTTCTATGGGGTGCTTGAGGGTGCAAAACAGGCAAACGCCCCAGTGCGTATTTGTGTTTCCTGCTTGGAGAGAGAACATGCAGCGTTGAGCTGTGTCTTGCTCAAGGGCACCTTAGTCATGGTATCGAAGTTGGAGAGAGTGTTGTTTATTCACAATACCCATCTTCAATTCCTGCCGGCGTGGGAATCGAACCGGCAACCTTCACGTTACAAGCCCAACTCCCTCACCACTAGGCCACGACTACCCCCACAATAGCCAATCAGAGGCATTTAAGTTTGTTCAGTGCTGAATTTTGCAAGCTCGCATTATAATAAACAAAGTACAGACACAGACATGTAAATAAAAGATTCATTGTGCAATATAGAATATTTCATTAATTCTAACAGAAGTTTGTGAGATTGCGATGAACTGAGACGAGTGACTGCTTTTTTTTTAATGATTTTAAAGGGAGTTTGCAAATGTTTTACACAATAATTCAATAAACATAACAAGTGACTTTTGAGGAACAGTATTTGTGCTTTCGTCAATGAAAATAGTTCCAAACAAAATCACAGCGGAACCGCTGAGCAGCTCTGAGCAAACACAGATGTTTCGTTATGAATGAATCTCCGGTTTCAAACGAATCTAGTGAGTCAATGATTCAGTGACCCAGTCATATAAACGGTAAGATGCTTGCTCTGTTCCGGAATGAATCCGTCATTTGAACGAATCATTCCGTGACAAAGACAGTGACTTGCCGCCCTCTACTGGCGGGTTTAGTCTCATTTTTAAAGTATCGTTTCTGTCATTTAAATCATTTCTTCAAAACTTAAAACATAATATCATAAAATAGTTATCAGGAATTTGAACACATTCATGCCACTTCTTATCCTCATTAAAAAGTCTGTAAATATAAACCTTAATGCCATTGTTTTGTTCTTCTGCAGTTTTGTGCATACATCATTTGATTATTCTAACTCAACTTATAAATGTAAATTTATCAATTTGATATAAAGAATGACACATTTAATAAGGTGATTAATCAGATTTTTAAAATTTAAAAAGAAATGTAAGCGTCTAATGTAGTGTGACTGAAATATACTGAAATCTAATCATTATAATTAAAGTGATCTATTGTGCGTTAAGAGGCGATTTACAGCTTCAGCATGAGCAGAAATAAAGACACATTAAGTGAATCGCAGTCAGTTGCCAGGCAGCGACACACACACACACACACACACACACACACACACTCTCTGACGTCATGTGACTGCTCTCTCCTCATCTCTCTCTCTCTCTCTCTCAGGTGCAGAAGTTGAGCCGCGCGCTGCAGGAGAAGTCGGACTGCTGCAGTGAGCTGCTGTTGAGCGCGGAGCAGCTGCAGCGGGATGTGCGCGAGAGAGACGAGGAGATCGAGACGCTCGGAGCGCGCGTGAGAGAGCTGGAGCAGACGCTCATGCACAGGGTCAGTGTGTGTTTCACCTCGCTTCTGCCCGTGACGCAACGCTAGTGCTGTTAGCTGCCCGTCTCACTCCGCTGGGACGCTGTGTGTGTGTGTGTGTGTGTGTGTGTGTGTGTGTGTGTGAGGAGAGAATGACGAATGGGAGTGTCTGAACGCTGAGTGTGTGTGTGTGTGTGAATGCAGTGGTTTAGAGTCACGTCTCTGCTTTAATGATCAAATTCTGTTTGTGTGTGTGTGTGTGTTGAGGTTTGTATGTCAGTGAGATCAGACGATCTGTTTGTGTGTCTGATTTAATTGTGATTTGATCGATTTGCAGTAGGAATGATGTTATTCTTATTTTTATCATGAATATTTTTAGCGTGTTTCTGGCTGTTTGATTACTGTAACGCGCCAAAGCACAGCATGCGCTCCGCGATTTGAGGGGGAAAAAATCCACTACCCTATTTATGTGACCTTGACTTCTAAAAAGGAAATAAATAAGTAAATAAATATTATTTTGTCTAGCAACTTTTTTATTTTGAAATATATAGATTATTTTTATTTTTTAATGCTATTATTACTTATTTTTATTATTGTTTATTAATGATAAATAACAATAATAATATTGTCATGTAACTGTATTTTTTAATATTAATATTAGTGCTATTCTTGTTGTTGTGATTTTTTTAAAATTTATATTATTATTTTACTACTACGTAATTATTGATTATTGAATTTTTATTTTATTATTATTCATTATATTTTATTATTTGTTTATACAAATAAATAAAAAAATATTTATAAAAACAAATAAAAAATGATAATAATTTTTAGTATTTTGTTATGTAGCTGTATTTTTGAATATTGATATGTTTATTTTTGTAGTTGTGATTATTATTTTGACCATTCAACATTATTATTATTATTATTATTATTATTAAAAATAAAAAATATATAAAATGAACATAAATATATAAAATGAAAAATAATCATATTCTTCTTATAAAAAAAAAATATTTAATATTTTTCATTAAACCTTTTTATTTGGGTTATTATTATTGTTATTATCGTCATTGCGGTCTGTTAGTGATCTGCAAAACTGCATATTTTCAATATAGTACATGGATTTCCTTTTTACGGTAGTTTTGCAGTTGTGCCGCAGCAGATCTAACGATGCTAAACGTTTCTAAATAAACCAGCTGACCACCGTGCTTCTCTCTACTGTCTGCTGTTCTCTCTACATGTCCTAATGTTGTTCATGTGTTGTTTCTGTACGCAGGTTGAGGAGGTTCAGCATGTGTCCATGGCGGGCCGAGGAGATGTCACACTGGAAGCTCAGCTCCAGACCGAGAGAGAGGCGCTGGACAGGAAGGAGAAAGAGGTACTTCCTGTCACTGACACAACAACAATGATTTGCACTGATAAATCATTTAGAATAAACACTGTAAATAAGAATTGTTCATTTTGACTTTAAAATCATATAAATAATTATTGGGCCATGACTTTAGCAGTGAATAACATCTCTCTCTCTGTGTGTGTGTGTGTGTGTGTGCGTGTGTGTGTGTGTGTGTGTGTGTAGATAGTGAATCTGGAGGAGCAGCTGGAGCAGTTCCGTGAGGAGCTGGAGAACAAGAGCGAGGAGGTGAATCAGCTCCACATGCAGCTGGAGATCCAGAGGAAGGAGATCAGCAGCCATCAGCAGGACCTGCAGGCTCAGGCCCGACTCGCACAGGTCAGAAACACACACACACACACACACACACACACACACACACACACACTTACATAAGAGGCTGTTTTCACACTTACATTTATTTCACACTTCAGGTTCTGCCCACGCGTGTCTCATTGTATTCTGTGTGTGTGTGACCAAGATGATTATGATTGTGAGTGTGATCACTTCACTTTGTACTCATGCTTCTGTCCGATTGATTTTACTACAAAACTGAAACTCTGTTTATCTGACACTGACGCATTACAAGAGATCCTCACCCCTGCTGAAAACAGCTGAAACTGGCCTCTGTTGAGATATAAACCATCAAACCAGACCAGCTTCAGCCATATACTGGCCAGATAAGACCTTTAACCCGATCTGACTGTTACTTCGTATGTCAGGCTTTACAGGGTTTTCCAGCAGGGGTGTGACAGAACCAAATTATGTGTCATGAACTGCAAGAGTTTGGTGCCGCTCCTGAGTTCAGAAATGAGCTTTTACAGGAACCAACCGAGCAAAACAGACTCTGATGTCACAGGATTCAGATCTAGTGTGAAAGCTGAAGCTGTTTTTCTCATCAAGGCTGCATTTCCTTCAGCCAGACATTCACAATCCTTGGAAGAACCAGCTGTAATGCTGTCTGACGTCTACAACGATAACTTTATTATATCAATGGATGATATCGTTCTGTTTTTATATTTATAAGAGCGCTGCGGTTTTTTTCGTCTGTCGCTTTAAATGCTCGAGCTCGTTAAAGCAGGATGGATTCTGATTGGCTCTGAAAATGATTTTAAGACCGTCTGATTTCCATGATGCAGAAAACATGGACAGATTCACAGAATCCACTGACACGGAATGTCAAAATAAAAGTTTAACTTGAAGAAATTGTGACATAAATATATTACTGTTGTACAGTAGATTTTAATTTATAATAAATTATTATTAAAACTTTATATTTTTAAGGAGTAAACTAAATTTTTCTTCCATGCTTTAATTTTAACAGTTGTGCAGCACTGTGTTTTGACAAAAAAAGTTTACTTTCATAAGATTAGAAGACAATTAAATTAATGTTTTATGCCAATTTGTTGTTTTTATGAATTCAGTTGATTAGACATGCTTTTTGATTATTAAAATGTAATTAATTAACCATTATAATGGAGTCCAGACAACTTAAAATAGAAAGTATTTCATAGGGCCCTAAAAAATGTAACTTTTGTTAAACGACTAATAAATTGTTCTTAAATTGTATAAGATTCCAAAAAAATTTTAAACAGAATCCAAAAAATTAAAATGAAAAAAAAAAAAAAAAAACGGAATTTGGAAAAAAATAAAACTTTTATAGGGCCCTAAAAAAATGTAATTTGTTAAACTTCTAATAAATTGTTGTTCAGTTGTATAAGTTTCATGATTTCAATTAATTAGACATGCTTTTTGATTACTAAAAAAAATTTAAATGGAAAAAAATAAACGGAATCCAGAAAAATTAAAACAGAAAAAACAGAATTTGAGATTTTTTCGGGCCCTGTAATTCCAAAGATATCGTTTCTCTGTCGTTATCGTTATAGTTGTTCTGTGGACTTTCCTATTCTTTCAGAGCCATTATTAAAACTTTATGGTTATGGTAATCGTTCTTGTGTTTACAGGCTTTAATGTTATTGTGTGTGTGTGTGTGTGTGTGTGTGTGTGTGTGTGTGTGTAAGTTAACTTTGTTTTTGTTTTTTAAAGTCAACATGAAACATCCAATTTCATTCTTGTAATATGACATTTCAGAGATAAACATAATTACCAAGGGCAAGAAATATGGGACATGACTTGTTTTGAAACTGACTGGATAATGAAATGCAAGAGGGAAAATGAGGGATTCATGATGTTCGCCAAAAAAGTCGTTTCAGACTCTATTGATGAATCACTGGAAGTAAGACCGGGAAAATGAATTAAGATAAAAAAGAGTCGGTTTTGATTTCATGTTGACTTTAATACACATTTGAGTGTAAAACAGGACATGTGACATCATCACTCAGATATCTGCCCTCGCCGCAGAATAAATCGTGCTCCCAACAGACACAAGTGTCCTAAATTCAGAGTCATGTGGTGATGTTTAACTCTTGAAGGTCTTGGAGGAGAAGGACAGGCAGATTGCCGTCCTTAACGAACAGATCGCTAAACGTCAGCACACGGAAACAGAGCCTGAGAAAGAGGTAAAGACGTATACATATGTGTCGGCCGTCAGCGTGTGTCGTACACATATGCATATCGCAGCACGTGTGTGTGTGTGTGTGTGTGTGTGTGTGTGTGTGTGTCGTCTCTCGGTTTGGTGCCGCCCGTCTCTCCTCCTGCTGTTTTTGGCCATCTTGTGTCGCATAAACTCGCCACATTTACTTGCATCTGTGACACGAATGGCCAAACACATCAGCTTGTGTTTAAAGAGTGCGAACGGTTCATGATGTGGCATTGCAAATTCACTGTATGATGAAGAACTGATGCACTCTTTAAACTGTATGTACTGTACCGTCATTCACAGTAAAGGGAAACGCCTGCCTCAGATCCTGTGCATTGATTCATCTGTTCATCGACTCCTTTGTTTTGATGTGTTGCTGTGGTTTGGTATTTTTTCATTTCACACCTTCTTTCTCCAAAAGGAAAACCCATATTGTGTCTGTGGATCATAAACTGAGATGTTTCGCAGAATGTTCACGCTGCTCTTTTCCTTACAATGGAAGTGAATGGGGACAGACGCTGTCAAGCTCTAAACTCCAGTCGAAATTACATTAAAGTGCCATAATATTATTATAAAAATAGTCCATGTGATTATATTTCGAGTCATGTGATAGCTCTATGATATCTCGGCTCTCATTCGCTCAGAGCCTGACAGCTCCGGGTCACTGTATGGAAGAGAGCAGCCAGTTTATCATCGGCTTTGTTTTCCCTGAAAAGTCATGCGGTTTGATGATGACAGAACTGTCATATTTGGATGAAATAGTCAAAGGGTGTTTCGCGTCTACATTAAAGTGCCTCAAATTCTTCAATCTTAGTCCTTTTGTGGCGAGTGAACGTCACACACCCGGTCAGACGGGTCAGATTACCTGTCATGAAACCTGCCTTTCACTATTTTAAGGAATATTTCTTCAGAAATGAACACTTTGTCATCATTTACTCATCCATGTTGTTCCAACCCTGTATTGTTTCCTTTTGTCCGTGAAACACAAATTGTGTTTTATGACTGGATGTCTGAGCTGCTTTTCTTTTGTGTGATGAAAGTGGGTTGTGATTTATACTGTCGGGCACCATAATAATTCAAACGACTCACAAGTCATGTGATCAATGAACCGTGAGCTCTGCAGTTACTCAGATTATGAGAATGAGCTTTTATGATGGTGCAGTTCATTAGTGATGCACTGAAATCTCAATGTAATTCTCATTTTTTAAAATTTTAATAGTATTTTGTGCAGCTCTTTGTTTGCTCAAAATGAAAGGAATTGTTAAATATACATTTTATTTACATTGTAAAAGATTAATTAAATTGCTAATGTTTTTGTGCCTATAAGAATTAAAACAGACAACGCAACATTTCTGAAAAAATAAAACATGGAGCCATATTACATTAAAAATTAATAAACGATTAAACTGTTGAAATATTATGAAATCAATTCATTAGACATACTGGTTTATTATTAAAATTTTAATTACACCATTCAAATGGAATCCAGAAAAATTAAAATGGAAAACATGAAATTTAAGGGAAAAGTAACATTTCATAAAATTAAAAATGAAAATGGAATTTGGAACTTAAAAAAATAAAGATTTCAAATGGCCCTCAAAGTTTTTTTTATTTAAAAAATAAAAAAAACAATAAATTGTTAACACTTTTTGATTACTAATATTAAAATGGACTCCTGAAAAAATGAAATATAATAATATGGAATAAAAAAATAAATAAATAAAACTGAATATTGTAAAATTTTCATAGGGTCCTATGACAGATAAACATCACGCAAAATATAAATGATGTTGGAGTAGTGTATTTTTCGGCTGAAATATCAAGTATTTGAAAGTTCAGTTGGTGAACGTTTGGTGAAAGTTTGGTTGATTCATTTCAGTTTCTTTGATTTGACAAAGAAAATTATTTTGATGCATCACTACATTTACTGTTGCTTTTTGCACCATCGACTTTGTTTGGAAACAGCAGCTCATACATTTGACAAAATATCCTGTTTAGAAAATAATACGTTTGGAACGACATGGTAAATGACTTTCATTCTTGGGTGAACTAATCGTTTATGACATGTTGAGATGAAGCCCACAGCGAGTTGATGTGTGCGTCTGTGGCTGCAGGCGGTGCAGGAGAAGGAGGAGGATCTCCGCGAGCTGGAGGCGCAGGTGGAGTATCTGCGGAGCGAACAGGAGCGTCTGAAGAGGAACAACGAGGAGGAGGTGGAGCAGCTCAACGCCGTCATCGAGAAGCTCCAGCAGGAGCTGTCGCACATCGAACACAAGGAGGAGGCCAGGGACGATTACGAGGAAATGAAGCAGAAGATGGACGAGGTCACGACCGAGCTCCACACGCTGAAAGCCGACCACCGCTCGCTCCGGAGCGAGTACGAGCGCCTGCAGGAGGAGACGGTGGTGGAGCTGGAGGAGGCGCTGAGGGAGAAGACGGCGGCGTTCGTGGTGGTCCAGGCTCAGGTTCAGGCGCTGGAGGAGAGCGCCGGATCCAGGGTGAGGAGCTTGAGCCAGCGCGTGGAGGAGCTGGAGATGTGCGTGGAGGAGAAGGAGTCGGAGCTGCGTGCTTGCAGGCTGAAGGTGGAACAAGTGCAAACGGACGCTGGCGCTCTTAACCTCAAAGTCTCCCAGCTTGAGGACAAACTCAGGGAGAAGGTGGCCGCCGTTCTGGTCAGTCAAGCACAACTAGGAGCCGTCCAGACGCAAACCAAAGAGCTCCGCGCCGAGGCCCATGCAGAGGATCCGACGGGCCCCAGCGCGCAGCTGCAGGCGGGAGGCCTCAGGGCGCAGGACGGAGCATCCACACCCAAGAGGATCCTGCTGACGGAGAAGCTGAAGGAGCTGGAGGAGGGATTGAGCGGGATGCAGAAGGACCAGGAGCTGCAGAAGCAGCTGTTGAGCAGCTCGGAGGACGAGGTGATGGAGTACGAGAGGAGATTAGCCGTGATGATGGACATACTGAACCAAATGAGAGCCAGACCAACCCTTCACAGACCGCTGCTGGTCGCTGAGGTGCGTCACTGCTGTTCTGAGTTCAGACAGTAGGGGTTTGATTTCCAGAGAATGCATGAACTGGTGAAACGTGTACCTTTAATGCAATGCGAGTCGCTTTTAGATTAAAGCGTCTGCCAAAAAAAATAAATGTAAATGTAAAGTCTTTACTTCTTGTGACCCGATGAATTGCGCAGCCCTACTAATAACACACTGTAGTGTTTGAAATCACCTGACCAGACCAATCATCAGTCTGTCCGCCCGCAGGAGTCAGGCGAGGACGGCCGGTCGCTGTCAGAGCTGCTACAGGAGCTGCAGGAGGTCAAAGGTGATGCGGCGTCCACTAAAGAGGAGCTGAACTGCTACAGAGAACTGAGCCACAAGCTTCAGGAGGAGATTGAGGTACAAACTGCTCCTCGCGTCACTGCAAAAGATCATATTTGTCTCATGATATTAGGTCTAGTTTTCTAAAAGAATGATTCAAATTAAAACAAGATGGTTAGTTTTGTGCTCCTATTGACAGATATTAGTTCTTGTTTTAAGCATGAACCCAATTTATCAAAAAACATACTTTATAAAACTTACTTATATTTTCTGTTTTCAAGTTTGAGATTTTATTGTTTGTATTAATTTTTATTTAAATTTCTTTATGTAATTTATGCTTCCAAGTTGAGCTAAAGGACAATTAGAAATGTTGCAATTTTATTTTTATTTTTTTAAGATTTTATTATATTTCAGTAAACGTTTATTTTATTTGAAGAAATAAAAATGTTTGTTTATGGTTTTATTTTTAGTTAATAATAATGACGCTGGAGTGTAGCACCTTGTGCTCTGAAGAAATGAGCTGAAAAATGATGATATGACCCTTTTAAATGGATGAAATGTGTGTTTAAACGCTGTGGTTTGGTTTGTAATGCCTGTAATAATTGTGATGCTCTGCTGATAATTGTGTTTCTTCATCAGATGAAGGAGAACACGATCACACAGCTCCAGACGGCTCTCAGCCAGGTACAGAATCAAACACAACACTTTACTTCTAGTATAGTTATTTATTTATTTTTATTTTTCACTTGTTTGCTCACCATAATAGCTGGGGTAGATGCCATGGCGCTAAATTATAAATAGGGCTGTCAAACGATTACATTTTTTAATCTTATTAATCACATGATGTGCCGATAAATCAAATGAATCGCAAATGAATCGCACATCAAATTTGGCTGAGAAATAACACCCACAAGTCATTATTGTGTTAAATGAGAAAAGCATCAAATAGACATTACAAAAAGTCATTTTTATTTGATTCAATATAGAATTTATTACACTTAAACTTTTAGACTATAACAACCATGATTTATTTTTTTTCAGAAGCTGCATCTGAATTGATATTTAGATATATTTACAGACCGAAACAGTTTGTTTACCAACATTCTTCAAAATAAAATGTCATACAGGTTTACAAGGAAAGAGTAAATAAACTGAATTTTCATTTCTGAACAAACTAACCCCAAAATATAAAATTATTTTTTTAATATAGCCTAAATAAGAAACTAAAACTCCCAGTAGGTGGCGGTAAATGTCTAAATGATTCCTTCAAACGGATGATTCATTCACTAATGAAGGAAATTACTCTCTTTATGAATGGACCATTGAATCATTGATTCACCCGATTCATTCGCTCAAAACGTGGATTCATTCAGAGACACAACCTTTCTGCTCTGCATTTATAGATGCTATTTTTGTTAGTAAAATTCAGCAAAAACAGACATGTCTAAAATATAATACAATATTAACTTATTTATTGAACTGCTGCATAAAATCAGTATCACATTTGACAACAACAGCACTCGTGTGATATTGACATAAATATCTGACAGAAAGTTCATGTTCGTCACCAGTCAGCTGTATGAAATGTCAGATGAACTAGAGAACGTAGATCTGGGTCGGCTGCGTTAAATGCGTTAAATAATTTTAACACCTTATTTTCCCATAACTCATTAATTAAATTAACGCCTTAAATTGACAGCTCTAATTATAAACAAACAAACAAACAAACGTTAGCCCTAAACCTTCACTTCCTGTTTGTCTCCTACAGGTCTCAGCGGTCTCGCGTGACGAAGACGCTGCCGAGACTGTGAAACTTCTCCAGGAGCTGCAGGAGGTCAAAGGTCAAGCGGCCGCCACACGACAGGAGCTGGACAGCTGCAGGGATCAGAGCGTCCGGCTGCAGGAGCTGCTGCAGGTATCCATGTTTAACCACCGATCTGCGTTCATTTGTCGTTTTTCTGAATTTCGGCTCATTGTTGATGTTCTTTCTTTGTGAAGGAGAGAGAAATGAGCATCGCTCTGCTGAAGGATCAGCTCCACAGGGTGAGACGCCTTACTGATCTCTACACTGTCTGATGGGACGCTCATCGAGGCTCTTTGACCTTTAACCTTTGATTGGTTTCTCTGCAGGCCTCACAAGAGGGTGATCAGTCCACAGCAGAGCTGCTACAGGAGCTGCAGGAGGTCAAAGGTGAAGCGGCCGCCACCAAAGAGGAGCTGAGCAGCTACAGGGAGCGCAGTCTCAAACTGCAGGAAGAGATCGAGGTACACTTCCTGTCACCGTCAGACTTCTGACCATCTGATGATACGTATATAATGATAATAATCATTCATGAGCTTGTTTCCTAAAAGAATATTTTTAAATTTCTGAACTTTAAACTTAAAAAATTAAAATTACAGTTTGGAAATCTCTCATCAACATTAATGGAATGTTTTTATTTTAAAATTATTTCTTTATTTTAAGTGTTTTAATTCATTTTTAGTATGTTTTTTTTAAAATCATTTATTTACATTTCACATTTTTATTATTTAATTCATTTGTTCACTTGTTTTTTTAATTGATTTTTCATTTATATTTAATTTTACAGTTTTTTTATTCAATTCAATTTTGGAAGTTTTTTATCTTTGTTTTTTAAAATTTTAAAATGATTTATTTATATCCTCTTATATTATATATAATTTTTGTTATTTTTATTTTGATAAAAAAATATTTTTAATACATTTTTAGAGTTTTTTGTTTGATTTTTTTTTTTAATCATTTACTATCATTTACTTACATATTATTTTTTTTTTACATTTTTTTATTTAATTTTATATGTTTTATTATAATATATTGTATATATTTATTTTATTTTAATTTTTAAATTTATTTTTATTTTAATTTGTGTGATTTAATAATTTTTTAGTGTTTTAATTTGATTTGTTTTAATTTTAAAGTTATTTACTTACATTTTCAGTGTTTATTATTTAGTTAATATTTATTGTTTTTTATGTGATTTATTTTATTTAATTTTACAATTTTATGATTTAATTAAGTTTTAATTTGAAAATGATTTATTTTTAATTTTACATTTATCTTATTTTATACATTTTTACTAGTTTTATTTTGATACAAAGAAAATTTAATTTCACATTTTCATGATCTAATACATTTTTTGTAAGTGCTTTATTTTTGTTTTTCAATTATTTAATTTCAGTTTTACGTTTATGATATTTTACGTTTGTTATTTTTATTGTTTTAATAATTTGCTTATTTTAACTTAATATTCTTATTATTAGTCTTATTATTTTATTAATTTTTAAAATGTTTTATTTTGATTTTATATAGATATATTAATTAATAAAATCACACAAATGTAAAATATTATATAATATATATTTTATATAAATAATTTACATTTGTATGATTTAATTAATTTTTAGTTAGTATTGTATTTGGATTTAATTTGATTTTAAAATTATTTATTCATTTTAATTTTACAAAATGATGCCGGATGTTCTTTTACACAAAACCAAAGGCTCTCCTAAAATTTAATCCAGATCTTTCATAGAAATACAGATCTGTGGTGATAAGTCAAGCTCTTCCTGTCTCGCTCAGGTCAGAGACGTGTCCATTGCTGAGCTGAGGGTCAAAGTTCAGGAGCTGCAGACTGCTTTGGCCAAATCCAGCGAGGCTCCACTGCAGCAACCGCCGTCTCAGCCTAAAACAAAAGCGGGGAAAAATGGCGACAACAGAGAGCATCATGGGATGAACAAAAGTGCCGACGCGAGTAAAGACAGGTCCTCCGTTCCTCACAGAAACTCCATGGACCAATCAGAGCGGTCCTCGTCCCTGAGCGGTTCCCCCGGCCTGCCCCGTATGGACGTGGGTACGCAGACTGACCCGTCCATAGCCGATGACATGGAGGAGATGATCGCGGGATACACCGAGAAGATCGGACAGATGCAGGAGCTCCATGCGGCCGAGATCATGGACATGGAGGCCAGACACATCTCAGAGAGCGAGAGCCAGAAGAGGGAAAACCAGCAGCTGGAGGAGGAGATCCGAGCGCTGAGAGACGCCATCGACAAGCTCAGAGCCACAGAGGTCAGACACACTTCACGAACCAAACTCTTCCAGATACAACTACAGCTCAGTTTCACAGAAAACAAGAAGACTTCATATTCTGTCGTTTTGTATCTCCAGTAAATGCATCTTGATTTAAAAAAACGTTTAAACAATTGCTCTAAAAGCAAAACAAAAATGGTAATGGAGAACTGTTTGAAGATGTATTTTCAAACTTTGAAGTGTTTTGTTTTCTCCCTAGACATTGACATTTTGAGAATATTTTCCTTATTTGGTCTTGAAAAAGTTAAATTTAAACTGCAGAATACTGCGCTGATGAATCATTCACAATCAAATCAGAGACATTTATTATGAAAAAATATATAAACACCTATAAATTAGAATAAATGGCTGCATCTGTTGACGATTGTTTGTTATTTGTGTTCATCAGGGTCCCTCGGTGAGGTCAGACCGGCCCGCAGTCTCTCCGTTTAAAGATGGATATGCCAGTGGTGAGAGAAACATTCACACTGCCATTCAAACTTGTGAATAATTGAATTGTTTTGAATGTTGAAGTCTCTTCTGCTCACCAAAGGTGTGTTTATTTGATCAAAAATAAAGTAAAAAATAGTGAAATATTATTCCAATGTAAAATATCTGTTTTCTGTGTGAATATATTGTAAATTATAATTTATTCCTGTGATCAACGCTCAATTTTTGCACTTAACTGAGCGTAGCATCACTAGTCTTCAGTGTCACATGATCTTCAGAAATCATTCTAATATGATGATTTGCTGCTCTAGAAACGTGTGATTTGTTCTGATGCGTCCTTGATGAGTAAAAGCATTAATTCTGTCATAATCAATTTCATAAATGTATGTGTGTAACAGACAGCAGTTCAGACTGGAGTCAGCGGACCGGTTACGATCATCCTCACCTGCAGCACGAGTACCGCACCACACCTGAGGGCGCGCGCAGAGACACGGAGCCGGACATCCTGCCAGACAGGATCAAGGTGAGCTTTCCTGGACAATATCTGACTGTAGCTCGAACACAGCGAGAGAATGACCAGCTAAACGAAGCGTGATGCGCTCACACAGAGTCTGCTGCGCGAGGTCCATCAGGAGGGGATGCAGGTGCTGTCGCTCTCTGAACTGCCGCTGTCTGAAGCGGATCGACCCGGCGCGAGCATTCCTCCTCAGACCTGGAGCAAAGAGAGAGACGCCCTCATCGACACCGTCGAGTCTCTGAAGATCCTCATCAGCAAACTGCAGACCAGCACGGACACACAGGTGAGCAAATCGCAGAGAAAAGTGGTGCATCTTCTTTTTAAAATGATCCTGGATGGCGTAATAATTACTCATGAACTCTTGTACTGGTTCAGATGTTGAGGTGTGTTGTGTGAACATCCTCTCGTGTGTGTGTGTGTGTGTGTGTAGGTCGATGGCGACTGGCGAGCAGAGCTGCTGTCGGCGGTTCAGCAGGTGTTTGTTCAGGAGCGAGACGTGCTGAAGAACGTTTTATACTCTCATCTGGAGCGACTGGACACCGCTGATGCTGTCATTCACCTCAACCAGCTGGAGAGGGCGCTAGCTGAGCAGGTTAGCATACGGCATCTTGAGTCATCTGATCACATGACTGCTGACTGGGATTGACATGCATGGATTTCATTGAGGGTCTCTGATTTTAATACAGCATACATCACATTCATTCATCACTTATTGTACGTTATAGTATGTTAATAAAGTAAGAGTTATTATTAATAACTGTGTTATTATGGTTAACTAAAACTAAAACCATTAAATTACCATAAAACTAATTTAGTTTTAGACTATGGTATGACTAAAATGACATCAATATATGAATTTATATAATTAAAAATAATATAAATCATCTTTTATATATATATATATATATATATATAAACAATTATCAAATGTATATAAAAATATATTTTAATATATATATTATAATATGTAATTTATATTTAAATATATATATATATATATATATATATATATATATATATATTTATAAAAAGCAAAGATTACTTAAATTAATTATTATATTATAATTAATTATAATGAATTATATTATTCATATATTTTTGTATCATTATTTCACTTAACATTCATTTTATTCCAATATAATACAATGTAACAAAATCCATGTGTATACAATTCATATAAATAATATATATATGATATGTTATATGTAATATACATGTATGTTTTATATATATATATATATATATATATATATATTAGTGTTATATTTTTGATAATTGTTATATACATGTATCATATATAATCACACTGAGAGGGATGTTGATATCAGTAATCTATAAACTGGTGCCAAGGATCTTGTTTGAATGTTGTTTGTGTGTGCAGGACGCCCGGCACAGAGAGGTTATGGGAGTGTTGTTCTCCGCGGACAGAAGCAGTCTGCGCTCGGAGATCCATCAGCTCAGAGCTCAGCTCCACTCGCTCACATCTGCACACGCACAGCGCCACCATGTGGACACCAGCGGTAAGACAGAGACTGACCGTGTGAACAGTAGTAGACTAGCTAGTCCGCAGTGTATGATACTGGAAAGACTGTTTACACACATGTTAATGAGAGTCTGCTGGTGGACGTTCTGATTCGGACTCATTTGTGCTGCTGATGTTTTAGTGATAAAGGCTGTTGGGAATATTAGCATAAAGGTTTTTATTCTTTGTTCATCAGGAATGGAGACGGTGAGGGAGGCCGCAGTAATGTCGGGCGGTACGGCGGTCGGGTCGGGCTCTGATAGACTGGAGGACTTGAAGACTGAACTGAGCCAGACTAAACTAGAGCTGGAGAGCGCTCTAAAATCACAACACAAACACTTGAAAGAGCTCGACACACTCAGGTAACACACACACTCACACACACACACACACACACACACACTCACACACTCACACTCATGAAGGACTGCATCATGACATCTAGTCTTATGACACACAAGGCCATTGTAATGTGTATGAGTAACATACACATTAGTAATAATATATGTAAAAAATATATATGTGTGTGTATATATATATATATATATATATATATATATATGTATGTATTATTTATAGTTATATAATTGAGTAGTCATATATTCATGAGATTAATAATTATAAATAATTTAGAATATACATGTATATGTGTATTTATTTTGTAGTTTGCATTATACATTATGATTAATATATAAGAGTAGTGATGAGAAATATATAATATTATATAATATATATGTAATATACTAATTTTAATTTTATATATATATATATTTATATATAAACTATTATAAAATAATATGAAATACAATTATTTAAATATTATAATTGTATATATGTTAGATTTATATATGAGTAATGTATAAATATAATTCTAAATCATTTTGAATATATATTTGTTATTTAGAATGTTATTTGTAACTTACATTATATGTATTATTTATACATAACATTTTAAAGAGTAGTGATGAGTGATATACAATTTTATATTATATATATATATATTAATATAAATAAGTAATGAATATCTACAATATTTCTTATAAAATAATATAATTATTTAAATATTATTTATTTATTTATATGTTTATATTTAAATTAAAGAAATATATAAATAATGTAATTAATACATTTATATATATTTTATATAATGTAATAATTTATATAAATATAAATAATTTTCTGTACATTTTCATTAAACAAAAATTTGCATGTTTATTAAATGGTGTTGTAAGTGATTTTATGTCTCTTAGGGACATTTTATGTTCAGTATTCTAAAAACAAAAAGCATTTACAGCATTTATCCTCTTGCTGGTTTCATTGTGTTTGTCAGAGCTGAAGGCGATTAAAGGAATGACTGTATAAATCTGAACTGCGGTTCATGAGTGTGTGTGACTGTGTGTGCTCTGGCAGGGCGGAGGTCTCGCTGAAGGCCGCTGAAGTCGACACGCTGAACGACAGACTGGCACACGAGCAGAAGAGAGCGAGAGAGCTGCAGTGGGCCTATGAGAAAGAGAAGTGTAAATCTGACAGGAAGGAGGAGACCGAGAGAGAGGAAGTGGAGGTAAAAGCAAACAAGGATTGTTTCATCACACAGGATGTGCTTTATCATGGCTTGTATTGATGTGCCATACGTCTCTGCAGGACCTTAAACTGGCTCTAGAAGAACAGCGAGGTCATGTGACCGACCTGTCGAGCTCTCTGGAGAGAGAGAGGCAGATTTCAGCGCAGCTCAGAGAGCAGGTGGACGGGCAGCAGGCGCGAGAGGTCGGCGTCTCCTCAGAGCTGCAGGTACTCTTCCTCAAACGCTCTTCA
The DNA here is from genome assembly GCA_038088235.1 of Zacco platypus. Lineage (NCBI taxonomy): Eukaryota > Metazoa > Chordata > Actinopteri > Cypriniformes > Xenocyprididae > Zacco > Zacco platypus. The sequence goes on from CM076071.1 coordinate 658,927, forward strand.
TGCTTGTGTTTCGGGTCGGAGCAGGTCATTGAGCTCTCTCCGTGTGTGTGTGTGTGTGTGTGTGTGTGTGTGTAGGTTCAGTTAGACGCTCAGAGAGCTCGGGCTGTGGAGCTCAGCAGCGCTCTAGAGAAAGAGAAGGAGCTCAACGCACAACTGCTTCAGCGGTTCCACACGAGCTCCGCGTCAAACCCGCAGGATTCTGGAACAGGCCACACCCTCATGCAGGCCGAAGCCACCTGCAGCCAGGTAACCAGAGACACAAACCTGTTTACTTTCCAAAAATAAATACCACAAGTAGTCAGCAGTAGGAATGAATCTGAGGTGTTCATGTGTGCAGGTGGAGGCCGGCGTTCTCTCTGTGGAGTCTCTCCTGCAGACGCTGCAGACGCAGCTGGCAGAGAAGCAGGCGCAGGTGGTGCAGATGATGGAGGAGCTGGAGAGACACAAACTGGACGCGGTGCAGCGCAAACGACAGTGGGAGGAGGAGAAGTCTTCGCTCGCGCGTGCCGCCGCGCAGCACCAGAACGAGTTGCGGGTGGCACATGACCGTCTGAGCGGCCTGGAGAGACGGGCGGATGAGCTGCGGGCGGAGCTGGACGCAGAGAGAGATGGTGTGAGGAGGCTGGAGAGAGAGAGAGACCGACTGCAGGAGAGAGTGAGAGAGCTGGAGGAGAAGCTGAGAGCCGCTGAGAACAAGCAGAGCGTGCGCTCAGACGGTCAGCCTGCGGATCGAACCCGTGACTGGGTGTTGCAGCAGAAGACGGGAGACGCTCTGACACTGGAGTCCAGTGCCGGTCAGAGCTCTGACCCCAAACACATGGACAACATCCTCAGCAGACTGCAGCTCATCGCCGCCAGGATCAACAGCTTGACCAGTGAAACCCCGGGCAGGTACGACACCACGCATCAGCTATCGCTACTACTACTGCTCAACGTTAGCGCCAGTGATTTAACAAAAATACTGATACTTTACAGTAATACAGTAAGTAATCAAACACCTTAACAACCCCTTAGCAACTTAAAAAAAAATTACTACAACCACTCAAAACACCCTAGAAATGCCCTAGCAACTCAACAGAATTTACTACCACTCTGAACAACTTAGCAACGCCTTAGCAACTCAATAAAAGTTACTACAACCACTCAAAAAACCCTAGCAACGCCTTAGCAACTCAATAAAAGTTACTACAATCACTCAAAAAACCCTAGCAACGCCTTAGCAACTCAATAAAAGTTACTACAACCACTCAAAAAACCCTAGCAACGCCTTAGCAACTCAATAAAAGTTACTACAATCACTCAAAAAACCCTAGCAACGTCTTAGCAACTCAATAAAAGTTTCTACAACCACTCAAAACGCTCTAGCAACGCCTTAGCAACTCAATAAAAGTTACTACAACCACTCAAAACACTCCAGCAACGCCTTAGCAACTCAATAAAAGTTACTACAACCACTCAAAACACTCCAGCAACGCCTTAGCAACTCAATAAAAGTTACTACAATCACTCAAAAAACCCTAGCAACGCCTTAGCAACTCAATAAAAGTTACTACAACCACTCAAAATACTCCAGCAACGCCTTAGCAACTCAATAAAAGTTACTACAATCACTCAAAAAACCCTAGCAACGCCTTAGCAACTCAATAAAAGTTACTACAACCACTCAAAAAACCCTAGCAACGCCTTAGCAACTCAATAAAAGTTACTACAATCACTCAAAAAACCCTAGCAACGCCTTAGCAACTCAATAAAAGTTACTACAACCACTCAAAACACTCCAGCAACGCCTTAGCAACTCAATAAAATTATTATAACCACTCAGAACATCCTAACAATTTCTTATCAACTCAGTAAAATTGAATTAAAACTCTCTGAACACTCTAGCAACGCCTTAGAAACTCAACAATGTACTAACAACCACTCTGAACATCCTAGCAACTGCATAGCAATGCCTTAGCATTTCATAAGCAATATATTAACATCAATTTAGAACAACCTGTTAACTGCATAGCAACACCTTAGCAACTGCATAGCAATGTCCTATCACTTAGAACACTTTTAACTATAAATGATCATTGCTTAACTAGCAATGATCCACTTCACCCGAGCATTGTGGTGCAGAGTTCTGTGTGCACTTTTTGCTTGTTATCTAATTTGGATTAAAATGTTTGAAGGAAATTGAAGTGATGTGTCTGATAAAAAGTTATGCAGGTGTTGCAGCCCATGACGTGTGTGTGTGTGTGTGTGTGTGTGTGTGTGTGTGTGTGTGCAGGTTATCTGGAGAAGGGCCCGACCGGGAAAGTCTGGCATGGCTTCACAGTAATGTGCAGGATGTGATGTCACTGTTACAGCATATCCCATCAGCCCCTTCTGCTCTCCCAGAGGTGAGTGAGCACATTTACAGTAGGGAAACGGTCAGCTCATGTGGCTTACATCACAATATAATGGACTTTTGTAAATACATATTTGATTATACTATATATGAATATTCATATTTGTGTTCTGGAAGACAGCCAATCAGATTGGAGATGTTGTGTAATATGTATCAGACGGTCCATTATTGGTCCATTGGAGGCATTACTCATTCTCCTGTGTGTGTGTGTGTGTGTGTAGAGCGCCGCCCTGCTGGCCGGAGGCTCGTCCAGTCTGCTGATCGAGCGTTTACTCAGGCAGAACGCTGAGCTGACGGGATTCGTCAGCCGACTGACAGAAGAGAAGAACGACTTACGAAACCAGTTACTGAAACTCGAGGAGGAGCTGCGGAGATACAGACAGAAGAAAGTCACAGCAGAGAGCGTGAGTCAATCAATCAATCAATCAATCAATCAATCAATGAACATAGTGGTTGATAATGGAGCTTCAATCATTGTAGTTCTAAAAAATGCCTGTTATTGACAGTTGTAACACGTGTTTTCTGACCTTCTTTCTTTATCTATTTCTTTTTCTTTTTAATTTTTTTCTCTATTTTTCTGTTTTTTCTTTTGTTATTTTTCCTTCCTTTGTCTTTTTCCTGTCATTTTTGTTCTTTATTTTTCTGTCTGTATTTTCTTTGTCAATTTTATTTTTCTGTTTTTTCTTTCATTATTTTTCTTTTTTTCTGTCATTTTTTTCTTTATTCTCTGTATTTGTCTTTCTTTTTTCTGTCTTTATTTTTCTTTCTTTTTTCTATTCTATTTTTCTGTAATTATTTTCTGTCTGTGATTTTCCTTCTTTCTGAGAGTAAATCGGAAGAGAAAAATTGATGTGAACATTATTGTGTTCGGTTGCGCTGCATCACAGCTGTGTTCGTCTCATATTTGATGAAGTTTGCACCGTTGATTCTCTTATGTTCGTGTTCATCGCTGTGATCGCTGTATAAAGCGCTGTAGGAATGACTCCGTGTCGCTCCTCAGGTGTCGAGCAGGAGCGCTGTGGACCGTCAGGAGCTGGTCTTGTTCTCCAGTGAGCGTGAGTCTTGGGCTCAAGAGAGGAACCGTCTGGAAAAGTCCCTCCGTCAGACGGAGGCAGAACTGACCCGTCTGAGAGCAGAGATTCGCTCGGACACGCTGCGAGATCTGACCGGAGCCGACATGGACAACACGGCACTCAAGGTGAGGCCAGCAGTTTTATCCGTCCACAAGATTTTATGCTCCAGAAAGGTGCTCAGATGTGCACTTGATGTTCCCGTCTCTCCACAGAGAATGTACGGGAAATACCTGCGTGCCGAGAGCTTCCGGAAGGCTCTGATCTATCAGAAGAAGTATCTTCTGCTGCTGCTGGGTGGATTTCAGGAGTGTGAGGAGGCCACGCTGTCTCTGATTGCCCGCATGGGCGGCCTGCCCTCACACACCTGTCTGGAGTCCCTCGGCCGTCAGCGCAGGGGCTTCACGCGCTTCAGATCGGCCGTGCGCGTCTCCATCGCCCTCTCCCGGTACACACGAGCTTCTCATTTTTAAGAGTTGTGTTTGCTGTTTTGCCTTGGGATAGTATAGAGCAGTCAGGAGAGAGGAGGGGGTCCACGAGCTGGGACTCGAATGGACACAGTTTTTGATGTTAAATTTTTAAGCGTGAATACTTGAGCTTAATATTTCAGTTCATATTTCAATAATTTAGCAATAGTTTACTGATGGTTAATGATCACATGACATGCAAGTAAATTAATAAAATATTTCTTTTCTTTTTTTTAGTAAGTGTTTGATTTTGATTGGTTGTTTTTATTTTAAAATTATATATTTTAATTTGATATTTTTATGATTTAATTATTTTTTTTTGGTGATTTATTTTAAAATATTTTTAGTTTTATTTTACATTTTTATGATTTAATTATAAGTAATTATGATATTAATTATAAGTAAGTGTTTTATTTTAATGGTTTTTATTTTTAAATTATTTATTTTAATTTTACATTTATGATTTAATAAATTTTATTTTACGCTTTTTTTTTATTTAATTAATTTTTAAGTGTTTTATTTGGATTGTTTTTATTTTACAGTTATGTATTTTATTTTTTACTTTTTATGAATTTATTATTTTTTGTGATTTATTTTGATTGGTGTTTTTCTCTTTACTTATTTAAATTTTACATTTTTATAATTTAAGTAATTTATTGCATTTTATTTTGATTGGTCATTTTTATTTCTAAATTATTTATTTTAATTTGATATTAATTAATTTTTTTTAGTAAGTGTTTTATTTTGATTGATTTGGTTTTATTTTAAAATGAGTTTTCTGATTTAAGTTTCGGCTTTTCCCCGACTTCCACTGTTAGGAAACCCAGTATTAATGTGACGAACAGGCGTGTTTTAGTGATCTGTTTCAGGCTCGATCTCTAAATTTGACATTACCCATCAGGTCGTGTCACACGAGCGTGTTTAAAGCGTGTTGATGTAACGGTAATGTTCAGTTCTGCTGGATAAACTCGTCTGTCTGCTGCAGGATGAGGTTTCTGGTGAAGAGATGGCAGCGAGCAGGAGGAGCCGTGACCTCTCCGATCGTGAGCAGAAACGGCCTCAGCCAGATCACAGGTCAGACACATAAACTGTCTGCATGTTGATGCTTTATGTTTGGTGATTCTCTGATGAACAGATGTAATCGAACCACTGTTGTGCTGTGCTGCAGGTGCTGATGTGAGGAACGAGTCTTCATTCCTGCACCCCGGCGGTGTGGAGGCGTTCAGAGAGAGACGGGCGAGCAGCCGCGGCCGGACGGGACGAGACTCGCCTCGCTCCTCCGCATCAGTCCAGCACAGGTACACGATCGCATCATCAGTGACAGCCCATAATAAACACTAACAGCCAAAACACAGCCAGCAGTGGAATATTAGGCTGCCGTCACTGTAAGAGTGAACGCACGGATCTAATACACGTGTGTTTACGGTACGAAACCGCATTTAGTGTTTGAATCTCATGATAAAATGGACAGAATTTCAAATTTTGAGAATTTATTTTTTATTGAACATATCAAATCCAGTGTTGGAGTAACGCATTACAAGTAACTCGAGTTACGTAATCAGATTACTTTTTCAAGTAACTAGTAAAGTAACGCATTACTTTTTCAATTTACAACAATATATCTTAGTAACTTTTTCAAATAAGTAACGCAAATTACTTTCACGTTTATGGACTGACGGCTCATGGTGAGAGAAATAAAGGTCAGAAAAACAGGATGTTATTGTCGTCCTAGAATTAATTTACTCGTCGCACTTGCACGAAAACATTCAGTATTCCTCAAAATGAATAAAAACGGTGAAATGCAATCTCAGAATTTTACGCAAACCAGTAGTAATTAACTATATTAAATTATACAAATATACATTATGTATTTAATCTCACTTTATTAACCAGTGTCTTTGCTGGCGACCTTCAATGATCCAATTCAACCATACTAATGAGCAAAGTGTTGAACTTCCTTCTCCTGTATCCTGTTCTTCTTTAATCCAGAACTGCAGCTGACAGGTTTGTTTGAGCGGCGCCCTCTACTGTACAGGAGTGAATATGCGTTTCCTTCAGCCTGAGAATTATTCATTTCACTTTTGGTGCCTTAACATTTGCCAAAAATAGAACTTTTTTTGTTGCTAAAAAACAAGCAAGCCCAGCCCAGATGAGAAAAAGTAACGCAAATGTAATGTATCGCATAAAAAGTAACTATTAGTTACGCAATTAGTTACTTTTTTAGGGAGTAACGCAATATTGTACTGCATTACTTTTCAAAGTAACTTTCTCCAACGCTGAACAAAACACAGAGCTTGCGGTTTATTGGTGGTTAAAAGTGGCTACAAAGACGCGCACCAAACATTTTATACGTATATATAAATTTATTTATATATATATATATATAGATATAGATATATATCATTTAAATGGTAATGTAAAGCACATTTATGAAGCACACTTCTAACTCTGAGTGTTTTGCGTCTCTCTCTCTGCAGGTATCACAGTATGGCCGCTGACCCCGGAGGTTTACCGTGTTCTCACCTGCAGAACTACGACCCTGACCGCGCTCTCACCGACTATATATCCCGTCTGGAGGCCCTGCAGAGACGGCTGGGAAGTGTGCAGTCAGGTAACCGACGGCGATTGACCCGCACTGATTGATTCCGTCAACTGGGATTTCATGCTGACGTCAAACCTTTTTTTTTTTTTTTCCCAGGATCCTCTTCGTACGCTCAATTGCACTTTGGAGTCAGAAGATAAAGATCTTCATTTACATTTAAACTGGCTTGAAGAAACTCAGTTGCCTTCTCTTGTGCTGAGCTGCTGTGCTTTTGTATTCTCACTATAAATGTGTACAACTCTGTGGGACCAAAAAGACGTTGTTTTTTGTGTGTGTGTGTGTGTGTGTGTGTATCATCTTATAATCAAGCTTTTTGTTGGCGGCACTTGAAACAGCTTCAACGTCTGTACATTAGTTCAATCTTATTTGTTGTTAATGGAAAACAATCATGTTGTTACTGTATATTTGTGGAATGCTAATTTAAGTTGATTAATTTAAGACGGTGGACAGGACGGCTGCTATCGGACTCTTGATAACGCTGCTGCTGCGCGAGCGTGAACACTAACAGGACGAGCGCGAGTCTGACGGCGGTCATGTGACGCTGCGCGGTCGCGCGGTGTTATCAGATACTCACACTGTGTTTTATTCGCTCGCTCCCATGAAAAGACCAGAGGACATTTGTAGAAGACATATTTTTGTAAAGGTAGGAGCTTTGGATTTTATGGGTATTTTGTCAAAACTGAAATAAAGATTAATATAATATTTGAAAACTGCTTTCGTCTCCGTTCTCTATTATTACGAGTGTGATATAAATCCTTTGGCATCATTAATGCATGACTTTGGACTTTTTTAAAGCCCAGTGTCTCTGCCAATGTACATGCATCCTTTTTACACTTACACAATCACATTTAACTCCATTAAGTTTATAATGAGTTTTCAAAAACGCTTTTATCAGTCACTGGAGTAGAAAATGAGGGCAAAGAAACCAAACTCTTAATTTATCCATATGAATATGTCCAATACAATGAAACCTCGAGTCTGTAATGAACTAAATATGCTTTACATCAGTTATAAGTGACATAATTGTTAAACAATTTGTAAGCTGAAATGTTGAAAGTTTCTCAGTATCATATAATTCAAGTAAATTATATTTATGAGGTAAAAGCCTTCGATTTGAACACCGTTTTACTGGATGTCCTTCAAGCGACACTCGTGAGTATCTTCACATTTTAATTCACCTTCTGTGTTTTTAGATTATTTTTGTAGCTACACATCTGTGGTCTATGGAAGCTTGTTTCCGCCACGGAAAATAAAAAATAAAAAGGTTATAGCGCCATTTTGTGTGTGTGTGTTTTACGAGTTTTATCCACAGATTTCAAGCTCTTGTCGTCGTTTGTGCTGTTCTGCTTTAAAGCGTCAGGTGGAATTAAACGCCTCAGTAAATTGTTGAACGTGCAGTTCCGCATTTAGCCACATGAGGCGCATCAAGCGACTGTGAAAGAGTGTAAAAAGCTTCGTTTCTTCTACGTTATTTTCTGAAACTATTGTCTGAACTCAAGCTGAAACACTTTTGTGTTAAATAGTGAATGATTCGTGATCAACTGAGACTCACGGAGATCTTTAACGGTCTTTATTGTGCTCTGACTCTGTGCTCGTGTTTGATTGGACGATGGACTCTGTGCTCGTGTTTGATTGGACGACTCGAGGTAACGGCTGGAGAAGAACCCGCATGTTTTGAGGAGGTTTTCAGCTTCATATTTGTTCAAAATCTAAAAGTTTCTCTCAGTCTCTGAGCAGGACATTATTTCTTGAGTGTGTGTTTGTAGTTTGAAGTGTTTCTCGTGATATCAGACCGTGTTACCGTCATCGAGATGTGCAGCGGGATGAATAACTCAATGAGCGTTGCTGGAGCTTGAAGCCCAGACCCTGTTGAAATATAGTTGTATAGATGTAGCGTCTACTCGTGGCAATGTGACGTATGACGAACTGCCTGGCTGCATATATCATGTCATTATGATATCATAGTATAATGAAATTAGTTATGCTGTCTCTTAAATTTTATTGTGATTAATTAAGTTGAGTTTGATAATATGTAGTACGTACTTAATTCATTATATAAATTATTATTATTTATAATTCTATATTTTTGGAACCTCTTTGCGCAAAGAATTAAGACGCGAGATAGAGTAATCATGGACAGGTGTGGCGTGAACCGCTGGTGGCTGGACAGGCGTGGCGTGGACAGGCATGGCGTGAACCATCTGAGGTAGGGCAGGCGTGGCGTGGACAGGCGTGGCATGGACAGGTGTGGCGTGAACCGCTGGTGGCTGGGCAGGCGTGGCATGGACAGGCGTGGCATGGACAGGCGTGGCGTGGACAGGCATGGCGTGGACCATCTGAGGTAGGGCAGGCGTGGCATGGACAGGCATGGCGTGGACAGGCATGGCGTGGACAGGCATGGCGTGAACCCTCTGAGGTTGGGCAGGCGTGGCGTGGACAGGCATGGCGTAGACAGGCATGGCGTGAACCATCTGAGGTAGGGCAGGCGTGGCATGGACAGGCATGGCGTGGACAGGCATGGCGTGAACCATCTGAGGTAGGGCAGGCGTGGCATGGACAGGCGTGGCATGGACAGGCATGGCGTGGACAGGTGTTGCGTGAACCGCTGGTGGCTGGGCAGGCGTGGCGTGGACAGGCATGGCGTGGACAGGCATGGCGTGAACCATCTGAGGTTGGGCAGGCGTGGCATGGACAGGCGTGGCATGGACAGGCATGGCGTGAACCATCTGAGGTTGGGCAGGCGTGGCATGGACAGGCATGGCGTGGACAGGCATGGCGTGAACCATCTGAGGTAGGGCAGGCGTGGCATGGACAGGCGTGGCATGGACAGGTGTGACGTGAACCGCTGGTGGCTGGGCAGGCGTGGCGTGGACAGGCATGGCGTGGACAGGCATGGCGTGAACCATCTGAGGTAGGGCAGGCGTGGCATGGACAGGTGTGGCGTGAACCGCTGGTGGCTGGGCAGGCGTGGCGTGGACAGGCATGGCGTGGACAGGCATGGCGTGGACAGGCATGGCGTGAACCATCTGAGGTAGGGCAGGCGTGGCATGGACAGGTGTGGCGTGAACCGCTGGTGGCTGGGCAGGCGTGGTGTGGACAGGCGTGGCATGGACAGGCATGGCGTGAACCATCTGAGGTAGGGCAGGCGTGGCATGGTAAGGCGTGGCGTGGACAGGCGTGGCGTGGACAGACGTGGCGTGGACAGGCGTGGCGTGGACAGGCGTGGCGTGAACCATCTGAGGTAGGGCAGGCGTGGCATGGACAGGCGTGGCATGAACAGGCATGGCGTGGACAGGCATGGCGTGAACCGCTGGTGGCTGGGCAGGCGTGGCGTGGACAGGCATGCCCTGAACCGTCCGAGGTTAGGCAGGCGTGGTGTGCACAGGCGTGGCGTGGACAGGCGTGGCGTGGACAGGCGTGGCGTGGACAGGCGTGGCGTGGAAAGGCGTGGCGTGAACCATCTGAGGTTGGGCAGGCGTGGCGTGGACCGTCTGAGGTTGGGCAGGCGTGGCGTGGACAGGCGTGGCGTGGACAGGCGTGGCGTGAACCGTTTGAGGTTGGTTAGGCATGACATGAACCGCCGGTGGCTGGGCAGGCGTGGCGTGGACAGGCATGGCGTGAACTGTTTGAGGTTGGTTAGGCATGACATGAACCGCCGGTGGCTGGGCAGGCGTGGCGTGGACAGGTGTGGTGTGAACCGTCTGAGGTTGGGCAGGCGTGGCGTGGACAGGCGTGGTGTGGACAGGCATGGCGTGAACCATCTGAGGTTGGGCAGGCATGGCATGGACAGGCGTGGCATGGATAGGTGTAGCGTGGACAGGCATGGCGTGAACTGCTGGTGGCTGGGCAGGCGTGACAGGAACAGTCTGAGGTTGGGCAGGCATGACATGAACCGCCGGTGGCTGGGCAGGCGTGGCGTGGACAGGTGTGGCGTGAACCGTCTGAGGTTGGGCAGGCGTGGCGTCGGCAGGCGTGGCGTGAACCATCTGAGGCTGGGCAGGTGTGACGTGGACAGGCATGGCGTGGACAGGTATGGCGTGAACCGTCTGAGGCTGGGCAGGCATGGCGTGGACAGGCATGGCGTGGACAGTTATGGAGTGGACAGGCATGGCGTGAACCATCTGAGGTAGGGCAGGCGTGGCGTGGACAGGCATGGCGTGAACCGCTGGTGGATGGGAAGGCGTGGCATGGACAGCCGTGGCGTGGACAGGCGTGGCGTGGACAGGCATGGCGTGAACCATCTGAGGTAGGACAGGCGTGGCATGGACAGGTGTGGCGTGGACAGGCATGGCGTGGCATGGACAGGCGTGGCATGGACAGGTGTGGCGTGAACCATCTGAGGTAGGGCAGGCGTGGCATGGACAGGCGTGGCGTGGACAGGCATGGCGTGGACAGGCATGGCGTGAACCATCTGAGGTAGGGCAGGCGTGGCATGGACAGGCATGGCGTGGACAGGCATGGCGTGAACCGCTGGTGGCTGGGCAGGCGTGGCTTGGACAGGCGTGACGTGGACAGGCATGGCCTGAACCGTCTGAGGTTGGGCAGGCGTGGCGTGGACAGGCGTGGCGTGGACAGGCGTGGCGTGGCGTGGACAGGCATGGCGTGGACAGGCATGGCGAGAACCGCTGGTGGCTGGGCAGGCGTGACAGGAACAGTCTGAGGTTGGGCAGATGTGGCGTGGGCAGGCGTGGCGTGGACCATCTAAGGTTGGGCAGGCGTGGCATGGACAGGCGTGGCGTGGACAGGCGTGGCGTGGACAGGCGTGGCGTGGACAGGCGTGCCGTGGACAGGCGTGGCATGGACAGGCGTGGCATGGACAGGCGTGGCGTGAACCGTCTGAGGTTGGGCAGGCGTGGCATGGGCAGGCGTGCCGTGGACAGGCGTGCCGTGGACAGGCATGGCGTGAACCATCTGAGGTTGGGCAGGCATGGCATGGACAGGCGTGGCATGGACAGGCGTGGCATGGACAGGCATGGCATGAACCATCTGAGGTTGGACAGGCGTGGCGTGGACAGGCGTGGCGTGGACAGGCGTGGCGTGGACAGGTGTGGTGTGAACCGTCTGAGGTTGGGCAGGCGTGGCTTGGGCAGGCGTGGCGTGGACAGGCGTGGCATGGACAGGCGTGGCATGGACAGGCATGGTGTGAACTGCTGGTGGCTGGGCAGGCGTGACAGGAACAGTCTGAGGTTGGGCAGGCATGGCGTGGACAGGCATGGCGTGAACCGTTTGAGGTTGGGCAGGCATGACATGAACTGCCGGTGGCGTGGACAGGTGTGGCGTGAACCGTCTGAGGTTGGGCAGGCGTGGCTTGGGCAGGCGTGGCTTGGACAGGCGTGGCGTGGACAGGCGTAGCGTGGACAGACATGGCGTGAACCGTCTGAGGTTGGGCAGGCGTGGCGTCGGCAGGCGTGGCGTGAACCATCTGAGGCTGGGCAGGTGTGACGTGGACAGGCGTGGCGTGAACCGTTTGAGGTTGGGCAGGCATGACATGAACTGCCGGTGGCTGGGCAGGTGTGGCGTGAACCGTCTGAGGTTGGGCAGGCGTGGCTTGGACAGGCGTGGCGTGGACAGGCATGGCGTGAACCGTCTGAGGTTGGGCAGGCGTGGCGTTGGCAGGCGTGGCGTGAACCATCTGAGGCTGGGCAGGTGTGACGTGGACAGGCATGGCGTGGACAGGTGTGGCGTGAACCGTCTGAGGTTGGGCAGGCGTGGCGTGGACAGGCGTGGCGTGGACAGGCGTGGCGTGGACAGACATGGCGTGAACCGTCTGAGGTTGGGCAGGCGTGGCGTGGACAGGCGTGGCGTGGCGTGGACAGGCATGGCGTGGACAGGCATGGCGAGAACCGCTGGTGGCTGGGCAGGCGTGACAGGAACAGTCTGAGGTTGGGCAGATGTGGCGTGGGCAGGCGTGGCGTGGACCATCTAAGGTTGGGCAGGCGTGGCATGGACAGGCGTGGCGTGGACAGGCGTGGCATGGACAGGCGTGGCGTGGACAGGCGTGGCGTGGACAGGCGTGCCGTGGACAGGCGTGGCATGGACAGGCGTGGCATGGACAGGCGTGGCGTGAACCGTCTGAGGTTGGGCAGGCGTGGCATGGGCAGGCGTGGCGTGGACAGGCGTGCCGTGGACAGGCATGGCGTGAACCATCTGAGGTTGGGCAGGCATGGCATGGACAGGCGTGGCATGGACAGGCGTGGCATGGACAGGCATGGCATGAACCATCTGAGGTTGGACAGGCGTGGCGTGGACAGGCGTGGCGTGGACAGGCGTGGCGTGGACAGGTGTGGTGTGAACCGTCTGAGGTTGGGCAGGCGTGGCTTGGGCAGGCGTGGCGTGGACAGGCGTGGCATGGACAGGCGTGGCATGGACAGGCATGGTGTGAACTGCTGGTGGCTGGGCAGGCGTGACAGGAACAGTCTGAGGTTGGGCAGGCATGGCGTGGACAGGCATGGCGTGAACCGTTTGAGGTTGGGCAGGCATGACATGAACTGCCGGTGGCGTGGACAGGTGTGGCGTGAACCGTCTGAGGTTGGGCAGGCGTGGCTTGGGCAGGCGTGGCTTGGACAGGCGTGGCGTGGACAGGCGTAGCGTGGACAGACATGGCGTGAACCGTCTGAGGTTGGGCAGGCGTGGCGTCAGCAGGCGTGGCGTGAACCATCTGAGGCTGGGCAGGTGTGACGTGGACAGGCGTGGCGTGAACCGTTTGAGGTTGGGCAGGCATGACATGAACTGCCGGTGGCTGGGCAGGTGTGGCGTGAACCGTCTGAGGTTGGGCAGGCGTGGCTTGGACAGGCGTGGCGTGGACAGACATGGCGTGAACCGTCTGAGGTTGGGCAGGCGTGGCGTCGGCAGGCGTGGCGGGAACCATCTGAGGCTGGGCAGGTGTGACGTGGACAGGCATGGCGTGGACAGGTATGGCGTGAACCGTCTGAGGCTGGGCAGGCGTGGCGTGGACAGGCGTGGCGTGGACAGGCGTGGCGTGGACAGGCATGGCATGGACAGTTATGGCGTGGACGGGCATGGCGTGAACCGTCTGAGGTTGGGCAGGCGTGGCGTGGACAGACGTGGCTTGGACAGGCGTGGCATGGACAGGCATAGCGTGAACCATCTGAGGTTGGGCAGGCGTGGCGTGGACAGGCATGGCGTAAACCGCTGGTGGCTGGGCAGGCGTGACAGGAACAGTCTGAGGTTGGGCAGATGTGGCGTGGGCAGGCGTGGCGTGGACCTTCTGAGGTTGGGCAGGCGTGGCATGGACAGGCGTGGCATGGACAGGTGTGGCATGGACAGGCGTGGCGTGGACAGGCATGGCATGAACCATCTGAGGTTGGGCAGGCGTGGCATGGACAGGCGTGGCATGGACAGGCGTGCCGTGGACAGGCGTGGCATGGACAGGCGTGGCGTGGACAGGCGTGGCGTGAACCGTCTGAGGCTGGGCAGGTGTGACGTGGACAAGCGTGGCGTGAACCGTCTGAGGTTGGGCAGGCGTGGCATGGGCAGGCATGGCGTGGACAGGTGTGGCGTGGACAGGCATGGCTTGAACCATCTGAGGTTGGGCAGGTGTGGTGTGGACAGGCATGGCGTGAACCGCTGGTGGCTAGGCAGGCGTGACGGGAACAGTCTGAGGTTGGGCAGGCGTGGCGTGGACAGGTATGGCATGAACCATCTGAGGTTGGGCAGGCGTGGCATGGACAGGGGTGATATGGACAGGCGTGGCGTGGACAGGCATGGCGTGAACCGTCTGAGGCTGGGCAGGTGTGACGTGGACAAGCATGGCGTGGAAAGGCGTGGCGTGAACCGTCTGAGGTTGGGCAGGCGTGGCGTGGGCAGGCGTGGCGTGGACCATCTGAGGTTGGACAGGCGTGGCATGGACAGGCGTGGCGTGGACAGGCGTGGCGTGAACCGTCTGAGGTTGGGCAGGCGTGGCGTGGACAGGCGTGGCATGGACAGGCGTGGCATGGACAGGCATGGCATGAACCATCTGAGGTTGGACAGACGTGGCGTGGACAGGCGTGGCGTGAACCGCTGGTGGCTGGGCAGGCGTGACAGGAACAGTCTGAGGTTGGGCAGGCATGACGTGGACAGGCATGGAGTGAACCGTTTGAGGTTGGGCAGGTATGACATGAACCGCCGGTGGCTGGGCAGGCGTGGCGTGGACGGGCATGGCGTGAACCGTCTGAGGTTGGGCAGGCGTGGCATGGACAGACTTGGCTTGGACAGGCGTGGCATGGACAGGCGTGGCGTGGACAGGCATAGCGTGAACCATCTGAGGTTGGGCAGGCGTGGCGTGGGCAGGCGTGGCGTGGACAGGCGTGGCGTGGACAGGCGTGGCGTGGAAAGGCGTGGCGTGAACCGTCTGAGGTTGGGCAGGCGTGGCTTGGGCAGGCGTGGTGTGGACCATCTGAGGTTGGGCAGGCGTGGCGTGGAAAGGCGTGGCGTGAACCGTCTGAGGTTGGGCAGGCGTGGCTTGGGCAGGCGTGGTGTGAACCATCTGAGGTTGGGCAGGCGTGGCATGGACAGGCGTGGCATGGACAGGCATGGCATGAACCATCTGAGGTTGGACAGGCATGGACAGGCGTGGCGTGGACAGGCGTGGCGTGAACCCCTGGTGGCTGGGCAGGCGTGACAGGAACAGTCTGAGGTTGGGCAGGCATGACGTGGACAGGCATGGGGTGAACCGTTTGAGGTTGGGCAGGCATGACATGAACCGCCGGTGGCTGGGCAGGTGTGGCGTGGACAGGCGTGGCATGGACCGTCTGAGGTTGGGCAGGCGTGGCATGGACAGGCGTGGCGTTTTATTATTACATATAAAGTCATAAATATGAAATTCAAAGTTGAAATTGACATTCAGTGTCATAATAATGATATCCTAAGTCATAATTATAGCATAAAAAGTCGAAGTTATGACATTCAAAGCCATATAACTGATATACTAAGTCTTAATGAAATAAAGTTATAAATAATAAATATAATAAATAATAAATAAAGTTAACTTTATGACAAAAACTCTATTACATATTAAGTCTTAGTTCTCACATTCAAATTCATAATTGACATGCTGTCAAAATCAGGACATAAAAAGGGAAAAATTTTCCGATTTCAAACTGTCATAATTCTGACTGTCAGAATTAACGTTCAGTCATATCTGACAGAAGTCATAATTATGATGTGTTGTATTATTATCTGACCTTCAATTTCAAAATCATGACATACTAAATTGAAATTATGGGTTAGGGTCAAAATTAATTAATTAATTTGATTTAAAAAGTCAGAATAATGAGAATACTGATTGTTGATAATAGATTATGATGTAATTCAAAATATTTTCTTCTCTGCAAAAGAGAAGATAAACAAAGAAAGATATTTGAAAGAACATCATTAACGATACAGATCTCGACCCCATTTACTACCATAGTAGGAAAAATAATTACTATGGTAGTCAATGGTGGGCAAGATTACTGACATTCTTCCAAATATTTTTCTTTGGTTTCAGCAGAACAGAGAAACTCATACAGGTTTGGAACAACTTAAGGGTGAGTAAATGACAGGAGTTTCATTTTTAGGTGAACTATCCCTTTAAAACTTCCAGTGTGGACGAAACTCACGGAACGTTTAATCTCTAGCCTCTTTCAACTGTCATTAGGATGTCAGGATGAAGGATTTTACATGATGTATACAAATAAACGGCGTTTGTACTTTTCAGAACCGCTGCTGGCAAAATTGGGTTCATATTGTTGTCACGTCTCTCTCTAGGCTGGATGTGAAACTAAAATTTAAAGACGCGCTGCCAACGTCACATGTGACGGACGTGACACGTGACTTTTGGCGAAGGCGCGGATTTTATTTTTTTGATATTTTTTATTTTTACACATGTAAAGCCTTGTATCGCCCTTGAGTATATCTGATTCACGACTCATTGGGATTTACATCAATTGTTATAATTTGACCGTATGTTACTCGTGAATAACATGATGACGTTTGTTAGTCACCGTTGATGTGAGCGGTCGCGCGCGGAATGACTCTCTGAACTGACCGGTGAAATATCATACTTACCTGGCAGGGGCGACACCATGATCATGAAGGTGGTTTGCCTTGGGCGAGGATCAATCATTGCACTTCGATTGGTTTGACCTCAACGAATTCTCCAAATGTGGGAATCTCGACTGCATAATTTGTAGTAGTGGGGAACTGCGTTCGCGCTCTCCCTAAACATGATGGTTTAAAATCAGACTTGATATCTGTGAGAGCGATTTTTTGTATAACACCATGTAAACTTGTGACGCAGCAATGCCAAAGCGAAAGGTTAATATATGCATGGACTTATTATAACAGAACCGCATAAATTGATATGTTTTCGTAAAGACAACCACGGTTTATTCATAGCATAAAATTCAGTAGATATGTATATTCTGGTAAGAGTGCAGCAACTATAGGATTTATAATAGTTAAAATAGTAAAAGTGTAGTAACCATGTTTTTATTGGAATAAAAGTGTAGCAATCATGGTTTTATTATAGTAAAAGTGTAGCACCCATGTTTTTATTGGAGTAAAAGTGCAGTAACCATGGTTTTATTATAGTAAAAGTACAGTAACCATAGTTTTATTATAGTAAAAGTGTAGCAACCATGGTTTTATTATAGTAAAAGTGCAGTAACCATGGTTTTATTATAGTAAAAGTACAGTAACCATAGTTTTATTATAGTAAAAGTGTAGCAACCATGGTTTTATTATAGTAAAAGTGCAGTAACCATGGTTTTATTATAGTAAAAGTACAGTAACCATAGTTTTATTATAGTAAAAGTGTAGCAACCATGGTTTTATTATAGTAAAAGTGCAGTAACCATAGTTTTATTATAGTAAAAGTGTAGCAACCATAGTTTTATTATAGTAAAAGTGTAGTAACCATGGTTTTATTATAGTAAAAGTGTAGCAACCATGGTTTTATTATAGTAAAAGTGTAGTAACCATGGTTTTATTATAGTAAAAGTGTAGCAACCATGGTTTTATTATAGTAAAAGTGCAGTAACCATAGTTTTATTATAGTAAAAGTGTAGCAACCATAGTTTTATTATAGTAAAAGTGTAGCAACCATGGTTTTATTATAGTAAAAGTGTAGTAACCATGGTTTTATTATAGTAAAAGTGCAGTAACCATAGTTTTATTATAGTAAAAGTGTAGCACCCATGTTTTTATTGGAGTAAAAGTGCAGTAACCATGGTTTTATTATAGTAAAAGTACAGTAACCATAGTTTTATTATAGTAAAAGTGTAGTAATCATGGTTTTATTATAGTAAAAGTGTAGTAATCATGGTTTTATTATAGTAAAAGTGCAGTAACCATGGTTTTATTATAGTAAAAGTGTAGTAATCATGGTTTTATTATAGTAAAAGTGTAGTAATCATGGTTTTATTATAGTAAAAGTGCAGTAACCATGGTTTTATTATAGTAAAAGTGCAGTAACCATGGTTTTATTATAGTAAAAGTGTAGTAATCATGGTTTTATTATAGTAAAAGTGTAGAAATCATGGTTTTATTATAGTAAAAGTGTAGTAATCATGGTTTTATTATAGTAAAAGTGCAGTAACCATGGTTTTATTATAGTAAAAGTGTAGTAATCATGGTTTTATTATAGTAAAAGTGCAGTAACCATGGTTTTATTATAGTAAAAGTGTAGCACCCATGTTTTTATTGGAGTAAAAGTGCAGTAACCGTGGTTTTATTATAGTAAAAGTACAGTAACCATAGTTTTATTATAGTAAAAGTGTAGTAATCATGGTTTTATTATAGTAAAAGTGTAGTAATCATGGTTTTATTATAGTAAAAGTGTAGAAATCATGGTTTTATTATAGTAAAAGTGTAGTAATCATGGTTTTATTATAGTAAAAGTGTAGTAATCATGGTTTTATTATAGTAAAAGTGCAGTAACCATGGTTTTATTATAGTAAAAGTGTAGTAATCATGGTTTTATTATAGTAAAAGTGCAGCAACCATGGTTTTATTATAGTAAAAGTGTAGTAACCATGGTTTTATTATAGTAAAAGTGTAGCAACCATGGTTTTATTATAGTAAAAGTGTAGTCACCATGGTTTTATTATAGTAAAAGTGTAGTAACCATGGTTTTATTATAGTAAAAGTGTAGCGACCATGGTTTTATTATAGTAAAAGTGTAGCAACCATGGTTTTATTATAGTAAAAGTGTAGCGACCATGGTTTTATTATAGTAAAAGTGTAGCAACCATGGTTTTATTATAGTAAAAGTGTAGTAATCATTGTTTTATTATAGTAAAAGTGTAGTCACCATGGTTTTATTATAGTAAAAGTGTAGTAACCATGGTTTTATTATAGTAAAAGTGTAGCGACCATGGTTTTATTATAGTAAAAGTGTAGCAACCATGGTTTTATTATAGTAAAAGTGTAGCGACCATGGTTTTATTATAGTAAAAGTGTAGTAACCATGGTTTTATTATAGTAAAAGTGTAGTAATCATTGTTTTATTATAGTAAAAGTGTAGTAATCATGGTTTTATTATAGTAAAAGTGTAGCAACCATGGTTTTATTATAGTAAAAGTGTAGTAATCATGGTTTTATTATAGTAAAAGTGTAGTAATCATTGTTTTATTATAGTAAAAGTGTAGTAATCATGGTTTTATTATAGTAAAAGTGTAGCAACCATGGTTTTATTATAGAAAAAGTGTAGTAACCATGGTTTTATTATAGTAAAAGTGTAGTAACCATGGTTTTATTATAGTAAAAGTGTAGTAACCATGGTTTTATTATAGTAAAAGTGTAGTAACCATGGTTTTATTATAGTAAAAGTGTAGTAACCATGGTTTTATTATAGTAAAAGTGTAGTAACCATGGTTTTATTATAGTAAAAGTGTAGTAATCATTGTTTTATTATAGTAAAAGTATTAAATTATTTTAATATTAAAAGTAACCATGTATGACCACAGTTTTTCAACAAATACCATGGATAAACTTGGTTACTGTAACAAAACTATGGTTAATTAATGTTTTAATCGTGTTTTTTATTGTTATTTGTAGTAAAACCATGATTAATTTTCATCAGGCCCGTAAAAGAATGGAACGGTCATTGAAGAGTAGCTGACGCTTTACATTCGGGCATCTTAAGGAAGAGCCATCGCCGTTAAGCTTGTCGTTTATCAATAAAAATTAACATATTTCTCTACTTTCTAACTTTGTGTAAATATTATAATACATAAAATATTATAAAACTTTGAGTGTTATATAGAATTTTTAAAGTATTATTAATCCTGTGACATTTGATGACGTGGATATTTGAACTTTATAACTCCATGATGATTTTTTCCCAGTTTCATCTCGGCTTTAAACTTTTCTTTTTCTTCAGGGTAGATTCGTGTTTCTCTTCAAAGATGTCATTTTATCTGAACACATCAAACTCAAAACCTCAATGAAAAAAAAGTGTGTTTTCACTTAACCTAATTTTTTTTCTCTATTGATTAAAAAAAAATATATATATATTTGATTAAAAAAATGGTAATATTTTCCCAATCTTGATTAAACGGGACAAAACTTTATTAATCCCAAACAACATGTTAATCTGCCATTACAGACAATAACACTGAGCTTCATCTTCAGAAATTCTTCAAAGTGCACAAATTAAGCGGATCAACGATAAGTGACAAAAAATCAGACAAATTAAAGGTGCCGCAATGTAAACGAGACGAGAGTTGTGATTTAATAGCTGTACGTGTAAAATGATTAGTAAGAAAGATTTGTGTTGATTTCTTCGACATAAAGGAACATTAGGAAGTTATTGAATACATCAATACTGAATATTAATGTGTTGAAGACGTCTCGATGTTCCTCACAGGTTCTTCAGCGTGTCCGGACCATCAGGAGTGTCCAGCCATTCCAGAGGCCAGCTGGCTTTAATACTGGGACGATCCTTCACCATTTCGTAATACTCCATCAGTCGGGGACATTTGTCTTTAGGACAGCTGCCAACCAGAACCAGATCAAACATTAAACCAGCCTCTAATACGAACCTTAACCTCAACAACAAACATGCTGTCATTGATCATTAATTCACTCACTGAAGTCTTGGGAAATATGCGATGACGGGGAAACAAACCACGTCCGCCATGGTGAAGGTCTTGCCGGCGAGGTACGACCCTTTACCCATCTAGGAATGAGGAAAACACAGTGAGGTTAATTTTTATCCCAACCAGACATGATGTAAATATAGTTACAGCCATAATCCATTTTGAGTTTGTAATGCAATTAATTGCAAGTTAATAATGTAAATGCAAATGGGAAAAAAAGAGACTTTATCCATTGTGAGTTTTACTGTATTACCTATTAAATGGATATTAGTTTGTCTTTTCAGAGCGGCTTTACAGATGAATTAGTCTGCTTTAGAAATAAAGCTGAAAAACAACCTTCTCCAGGTATCCGTCCCACAGCTTCAGCTCGGTCACTAGATTCTCTTTATTCCTCTTCAGGGCCGATTCGTGTCGCTCTTCTTCAGGAACGTACCACTCATAGAAGGCCACGTCATCTGCACACGCAAGAATTCAACACCAAATAACCGGCTGATCATCGTCCGCTCAGTGCGAATCAAAACTGTTGATTTCTGCTTGATCGTCCAGCATAGAGTCGCTGGAGATCATCACTCGTCCACCAGGAACTTATGACTTATTACAAATATTATTAATGCTTTGTGGTGTTTACACATGTAAGAAGTTGAAACTCTTGGATCAGGTTTGGAGAAGTTTCTTATCATCACAAACTGTGGCCCAGATGCAGTTAACATGACTGTGAACAAGCCAAACTTCATTTTATGAGCGTCATATAAACTTTCTAATAGTCATCATGACAAGCGTGAACTGCATTGGGTTTTAACATAAGAACCTCCAAACATGATCGAAATCTATTTTCTTTAAACATTTTTAAAAAGAATGAAACTTGAAATGATTAAAAATGCCTTCAGGGTGTGAGGGGTGAACAGAGAGCTTCAATCTCACTTCTATAAAGCTTGAACGATCAGGATCAGCTGAAATCCTGACTGGATCATCACTAGTTATAATGTTGCATGTTCATATAGATTTAACTCAAATCCAAAACGAACTCTTTAATGTTTTTAAGGTAAGAGACAAAACTGCTGCAAACATCCAGCTGTCAATGAATAAACGCTTGTTGTCATGAACTATTATTTTGGTGTTTTTTCACACACGAGCGCTGGAGTGACTCTGGAGTGACTCTGGAGTGACTCTGGAGTGACTCTGGAGTGACTCTGGAGTGACTCTGGAGTGACTCTGGAGTGACTCTGGAGTGACTCTGGCACCGTCAGCAGAAATCAGTCGTCAAACGCTCATGATTTAAGTCTCTTACACATTTTCTGCTGCAGGTTGTTGGTCTCAAACATCCTCTGGTAGACGAGCGCCTGTTCAGCTGGATCATCTGGGATCAGACGGGTTCCTTGAGACTTGAACGCGCTCTAGAAAGCACAAACATTCATCAGCCTGTGACGCTCATCTGTGATCTATTATTATTATTATTACTCTCTCTTGAAATGCGTGGATTCAATTTCAAAAGTCATTTTAATAATTTCTTGGAGTTTTAAGTAAAACAATATTCATGTGGAACTATTCTAAGATGACAATGAAGCACAAAAAACTTGACGTGAACATTTAAATATATTTGTAAACAAATGTTGATATGTTTAGTGTTGGCTGAATAGATCCATCACTCTGCTGCTATTATTTCTGCTGCTGTTATCGTTATTACTGTTGCTGTTATTGTTATTACTGCTCCTGCTGCTGTTATTATTGCTGCTGTTGTTGCCATTATTGCTGCTGCAGAGCAAGTACAGGACTTACTAGTGCCAATGCATAAACACACTGCTGTGAGCAAGTAAGACATGCTGCTGTTGTACAAAATAGCTTACATTAATTACCTGTAGCAGATCTATACAGGTGGAGCTGGGGAAGAGGGAGGGTTTCTGAAAGCACTGCAACTACTACAGCAAATTCTAACCAAGTATTTGAATGTTGAGTATGCAAGCTCATTGACTAACGAACAATGTGATTGGAAGCAGGTTGAGTCAAGGATCTATCAGCCTGTGCCATCTCGAGTTTCATGACAGAACTTTGTATAAATTATACATGCAATATAAGCACATATGAACATGGAAAGTCTACATTAGAACGGACACAATTCAATATCTACTCTGAACCGGAATAAAATATCATTTAATTTGGTGCGTTTAACTTTTCTAAAACCCTTGAAAACTAGCACAAAGTGATTATTTGTAACTCACCTATTCCAGTTCGATAGACAATATGTATATTATTGTTTATTTGGACTGTAATCCCGTTGCTGTGAGATGTTGCCGAATCAAACGCAGTGATTAATCACTGATATCTTCATCACATTTTGTTTTTGTTATTGAGCCCCTAAACTGACACAATGATGGAAAAATATGACAGTTTAAAATATATGTTTTTGAGTTCTTTCACGCTCACAAAACCTGTTCTTTTGCGAGCGAATTCGTGCAAAAGATTTGCAAAGAATGCATGCAAATACATCGAGTCACATATTTTTTATGGCATGAAAAGTCAAAAATATTTCAATAATAACGAAATCATAATTTTGACTTAATGTTATAGTTTCTACTTTTTAAATTTCAATTATGATTTAGTATGTCATAATTTCTACTTTTTATATAATGATTTTGACTTTTTAATGTATGGCATCGTACATCATAATTTCATAATATCTTCATAACTTCATAATATCATAACTTTGACTTTTTTTGTCATTAATATTTACCAAAGAGAGATGGGTTCTTATGTGGCAGGAATGAGTTCACATTTGGAAAGTGAATGCCCCCCTTTTTTTCTTTGCTATACATCTTATTTTAATAATTATAAGAATTACGACACTTGAATTGTGCGAGTTTGAGTTGGGCACAGATTTATTTATACCGATTCTCGACACGCCCTTCTATCACATGACAGTTTTACCTCCAGATACAGACACGCGGCGAAAGACTCGTTCACGATGAGGTCTCCGTGCTTGAAAGTTGGAAGCTGCAAATAAATAAAGTGCATTATTAAAACAAAAGATTTGTCGCTTCATTAAAGTTGCATATGTAAAAAACACGAAATGCATTCATGGGAAATAACACACAACACTCGTCAGTGGAGCAGCTGAGCTCACCTGAACTCTGGGATTGAGAGCCTTCACTTCTGCACACTGGTGCTCTTTCTTGTCAAACGACAGATGTTTGTGTTTGTATCCCTGCAGCAGCTTCTCCTCCAGCGCGATCATGACCCTCCAGCACGGCGGAGAGCCCGAGCCCCAGTACAGCATCATGTTCTGCGCCATGACCGATAATATCGAGCTCGAACAGAAAATGTTTCACTGTGGGGTCGGACACCGGGTTTTGCTGCGTCACACGGATGGCTGTGATTAAAATTCGCCCTCTGCTGGCCGGAGGCAGAACTGCTGCTCGCGAAATAAAAGAACGAATAATAATAACAGAAATAAATAAAAATAACCAAATAACAACAATTAATCAATACAATAATAAAAAGAACAAGAAACATTTGTTTTGATCTGTTTTCCCCCTTTGACATATTGACAAACACCATAAGTAAGAAGACAAATGAAGAGCCTCTACCATCAGCTGAGGTAAAAAAGGCGCGAAAATAAAGCAATAAAAATTCATTTAACATGCGCAGCACGAAGAGACACACGATTACCCTGAGGAAAGAAAATATCGATTTTAAAGTGGAGAAATAAAACTGAGACGATCTTATTTTAAGTGCACGTATGGTATTATTTATTTCACGACGTAATTAATTATTAAACCATGTCTTGTAATTGTCAATTGACCTTCGCAAAGCCCCGCCCCCTTTAGTTACTGTTGCTATGTCCGCTCTCACGCCACACATCATGTTCTAACACAGTGAAAAATACATCGAGGAGCAAAGAGACACTGACAACGCATGAAACAAGTTCATAATTCAAATATTGTAATGTTTTAAAGCAGTTTAATGAATAAATAGCGTGTAGTGTGTGTTTAATGTGTGGTGACAGATCGCTGTAGCTCCTCGTGAAGCGATCATCTCTTCATACTAGTTCATTTATAGCATCAAATAAACATGAATGAACATCAGAAGGAATGTTGTTTCAAGACGTGATTCAAGTTCACCAACGTTAATCTACTAACTCCCCTGACCGCTTTGACAGACAAAATGGAGGATTCTGGGTTATGATTGGTCAGATCGCCTGTCAATCAAACTGTTTGCGAAGCGTCAATTATGCGTCATAATAAAACTGTTATTTGTTTATAATAAAAGATCGTATCTATTATATTAAGTACTGAGGGGAGAGCATTCACAGAGATCCCACTTTCACTAGTAATTTCTCACAGTTAGGGAATTCGTTGAAATCATGCCAGATGATGTCTCATAATCCTCACTCAAGATAACAACCACTTTCAAAATTACGGAGTCCGAATACCAATTACACCGAATCGGTTGAATTTCAGGAACAATTTGAGGCTTCATTACAGTAAAAATAACATTCGCGCTTTCGCCAAATGGAATGCGTCTGTGACGTCGGCAGCACTGGATCCATTGTAGTAAGTAAAGCCGCCAGTGTGCCAATAAGGCGCTGACCTCTCGAGTCTGGAGTCTGCGCAGTAGTGGTCAGCGCAAAGTAGGGCCGCGATATCAAGGTCCGCCAAAAACAGCTAATACTGCAGAACAACTCATTATGTCGGTGTGAAATAAACAGTTCGCATCATGCTAGCAGTTAATGTAGAAATTAAAGTTAAAGCTCCTCCAGAAGATCCAGAAAAAAATCAGTCGGTGCTTCAGTGACCACTTCGTACTCAGCTGTCAATCATGACGTCAAAACCCGTGTTCGTGTAGCATCAAATTAACTAAAAAAATGTGTTTATGGCCTGCCCAACTCGGGTACTTGCATCAAATAGTTAAATACGACTTGGTTAAAGACATTTTCCGACAGGGTAAAGATTATTTACGTTAATTCCGGTATCAAGTGAAGGCAATTACACATTAGATTCTTGTGTGGAGCTAAAACCTGTCATGAGAAGAGTGAAGCGAAGAGAAAAGAGTCGCCTATAACTAAATTACGCGTTTAGTTGTTTTTAGTGTATCTCTCTGGCAGAGTTACAGCGCCACATGCTGGTCTGGCATGTATACTACACCGTTTTGAGTTGGTTTCAGTGGTTTCGTTTGTACGGTATGCAGATATTTTTTGAGACAGTGCCGTGTTTACTGATTTTTTTCTTTAGAACAAGATTGGATAGGGAAATCCATGTGGATGTGGCCTGAAATCAGAAAGTATTTTAATGTTTGAATATATAAAGTATTAGGGGATAGCCAATGTGCATTTTTTTTTTTTGCAAAAAGCAGATTAATACAGGAAATCTGAGCTATGAAAGCTCATCATCCACAAGATCATATTCATAATGATCCTACACCTTAAATTAACCAATGAGATCTTACCGAACATTTCAAAGTAAATGAAAAAAACTGTTAAAGTGTTAAATGTCTAAATATTTAAGTTATAAAAAAAACAATGTTTATTTATCTAGCCTACTTAATAAGCTATTATTATTTGATTTTGAACAGTATCAAGTGAAATTATGCTCAATTTGTTTTATTATGCACTATCTATACATATTTTGAATTAATATTGTTCATGTGTACTTATAATCATTAACTGATACCCGATTTCATTTGTCGTGACAGCGGAAGCAAGTGATAATAGTTTATAAAGTTTTAAATATGGATTTTTTTCTACCAAAAACCCATCGCTTCACTACACTCCCACTGGAGCCGTGTGGATTACTTTTATGATGGATGGACGCACTTTTGGAGCTTCAAAATGGCGGACACTATTCCAAAGAAGAGCCAGGATAGCATTTAAATATAATTCCGATTGTGTTCGTCTGAAAGAAGAGAGTCATATACACCTAGGATGACTTGAGGGTGAGTAAATGGGGTAATTCTCATTTTTTTGTTAACTATCCCTTTAAGTACCAACGATCGTCACCATTCAGGCGTCTCCTCACGGACTGCGCATGCGCCTTGACTCGAACAAACCTCGTATTGTAGTTAGACTCGAAACAACAAGTATTTACTCTGACGTTGCAAAAATCTTTTCTGTTCGAGCTCGATATTATCGGTCATGGCGCAGAACATGATGCTGTACTGGGGCTCGGGCTCTCCGCCGTGCTGGAGGGTCATGATCGCGCTGGAGGAGAAGCTGCTGCAGGGATACAAACACAAACTTCTGTCGTTTGACAAGAAAGAGCACCAGTGTGCAGAAGTGAAGGCTCTCAATCCCAGAGCTCAGGTGAGCTCAGCTGCTCCACTAACACGTGCTTACTGTGGCTTCAGATGAATGCATTTCGTGTTTATTAAGTGTGGAGGGACTAAACACTTGCTAAACATTTGTATGGCAAGCCGCTTTAACTTTTATTCATTTTCAGGACATGAACTTGTGATGTCAACAATTACATTTCCACTAGTATAAACTGTAATGGTTGATATCAAGAATTGTATTTTTACTAGTGAAATCTCACCATAGGCTGCCATTCAAATTCAATTGTTGATATCAAGAATTCATTTCTTACTAGTTGAAATTCCAGTTTCACACATCAGGAATTATGGCAAGCCGTTTTAACTTTTATTCATTCTCAGGATATGAACTTGTGATATCAACAAATACATTTTCACTAGTTAAAATGTTAATTCTTGATATCAGGAATTAGATTTTCACTAGTAACAAAGTTCATTCTTGATATCAACAATTGTATTTTTACTAGTGAAATCTCGCCATAGGCTGCCATTCAAATTCAATTGTTGATATCAAGGATTAATTTCTTACTAGTTGAAATTCCAGTTTCATATTTCAGAAATACAATTCTTATGAAAATGAATTCCTGATATCAATATAATTTCTGATATCTAAAACCGCTTTCTTACTAGTAACAATCACATTCATGATATCAGAAATTAACATTTTTACTAGTAGTAATTCAATGGTTGATATCAAGAATAGACATTTGCACTAGTAACAATGTAATTGTTGATATCAGACATTTGCATTGTTACTAGTAAGAATTGTATTCCTGATATGTGAAACTGGAATTTCAACTAGTAAGAAATTAATTCTTTATATCAACAATTGAATTTGAATGGCAGAAAATGGTGAGATTTCACTAGTAAAAATACAATTGTTGATATCAAGAATGATAGTTTTTACTAGTGGAAATAGAATTGTAGATATCAAGAATGAACTTTGTTACTAGTGGAAATCTAATTCCTGATATCAAGAATTAACATTTTAACTTGTGAAAGTTCATATTCTGAGAATGAATAAAAGTCAAAACGGCTTGCCATACAGGAATACAATTCTTACTAGTAAAAATGCAAATTTCTGATTTCAACAATTACATTGTTACTAGTGCAAATGTCTATTCTTGATATCAACAATTGAATTTTATTGATTGAGATTTCACTAGTGAAAATACAATTACAGATATCAACAATTATAGTTTATACTAGTGGAAATCGAATTCCCGATATCAAGAATTAACATTTTAACTAGTGAAAATGTAATTGTTGATATCACAAGTGCTTATCCTAAAAATGAATAAAAGTCAAAATGGTTTGCCATATGTTTGTTTTATTATTGCAGCTTCCAACTTTCAAGCACGGAGACCTCATCGTGAACGAGTCTGTCGCCGCGTGTCTGTATCTGGAGGTAAAACTGTCATGATGGCGCGAATCCAGTCGTTACGTGTAAATAAATCTGTCCAATTTTAACTCCAACAACTGTTATGATTCTTATAAATAAGAAAATAAGATGCTCAGCAAACTCTCTGAGAGCCCATTCCCGCCACATAAGAATGGTAAATCAACAAGAAATCAAAGTTCTGATATGAAAGTCGAAATTATGACATGCCAAGCCTAAAAAGTCGAAAATGAAATTGACAAAGTCATAATTATGATATACTGAATCATAATAGAGATAAAAAAAGATTTAAAGATTTAAAAATTATGACTTTTTATGACATTATTATGAAAAAGTTTCACCTTTTAGCTCATGATTATGAATTAGGCCATGTCGTCATTTTGACTTTTTATGTCGGAATTGACCCTTCTGCAAAGACTCGCCCCCTTAGTTACTGTTGCTATGTCCGCTCTCAAGTCACACATCATGTTCTCACGCAGTGAAAAATACATTGAGCAGCAAAGAGGACACTGACAACGTATGAAACGGTTTCTTTTTTAAAGAAGTTGAATGAATAAATAGCGTCTAGTGTGTGTTTAATGTGTGGTGACAGATCGCTGTAGCTCCTCGATCATCTCTTCATACTAGTTCATTTATAGCATCAAATAAACATGAATGAACATCAGAAGGAATGTTGTTTCAAGACGTGATTCAAGTTCACCAACGTTAATCTACTAACTCCCCTGACCGCTTTGATGACAAAATGGCGGATTCGGGGTTATGATTGGTCAGATCGCCTGTCAATCAAACTGCGGGCGAAGTCAATTATGAGTTACAAAAGCATGTTTTTTTTTTCTTATGTGGCGAAAATGGCTTTTCATGGCAGTTCACAAAAATATAAAAAAATAATAAATAAATATATATTTAAATATTTTTGCATGCATTCTCAAATCTCACGTCGTCATGACAGAAATGTATTAAGAGTTTATATTGCTTGATGGGAAGTTTTTTGTGCTTCATTGTCATCTTAGAATGGATATTGTTTTACTTAAAACTCCAAGAAATTATTCAAATGACTTTTGAAATTGAATCCACGCATTTCAAGGGAGAGTAATAATAATAATAGATCACAGATGAGCGTCACAGGCTGATGAATGTTTGTGTTTTCTAGAGCGCGTTCAAGTCTCAAGGAACCCGTCTGATCCCAGATGATCCAGCTGAACAGGCGCTCGTCTACCAGAGGATGTTTGAGACCGACAACCTGCAGCAGAAAATGTGTAAGAGACTTAAATCATGAGCGTTTGACGACTGATTTCTGCTGACGGTGCCAGAGTCACTCCAGAGTCACTCCAGAGTCACTCCAGAGTCACTCCAGAGTCACTCCAGAGTCACTCCAGAGTCACTCCAGAGTCACTCCAGAGTCACTCCAGAGTCACTCCAGCGCTCGTGTGTGAAAAAACACCAAAATAATAGTTCATGACAACAAGCGTTTATTCATTGACAGCTGGATGTTTGCAGCAGTTTTGTCTCTTACCTTAAAAACATTAAAGAGTTCGTTTTGGATTTGAGTTAAATCTATATGAACATGCAACATTATAACTAGTGATGATCCAGTCAGGATTTCAGCTGATCCTGATCGTTCAAGCTTTATAGAAGTGAGATTGAAGCTCTCTGTTCACCCCTCACACCCTGAAGGCATTTTTAATCATTTCAAGTTTCATTCTTTTTAAAAATGTTTAAAGAAAATAGATTTCGATCGTGTTTGGAGGTTCTTATGTTAAAACCCAATGCAGTTCACGCTTGTCATGATGACTATTAGAAAGTTTATATGACGCTCATAAAATGAAGTTTGGCTTGTTCACAGTCATGTTAACTGCATCTGGGCCACAGTTTGTGATGATAAGAAACTTCTCCAAACCTGATCCAAGAGTTTCAACTTCTTACATGTGTAAACACCACAAAGCATTAATGATATTTGTAATAAGTCATAAGTTCCTGGTGGACGAGTGATGATCTCCAGCGACTCTATACTGGACGATCAAGCAGAAATCAACAGTTTTGTGTAGTATTTTGTATTGATGTATTTGTATTGTGAAGTATTTGGTGTTGAATTCTTGCGTGTGCAGATGACGTGGCCTTCTATGAGTGGTTCGTTCCTATAGAAGAGCGACACGAATCGGCCCTGAAGAGGAATAAAGAGAATCTAGTGACCGAGCTGAAGCTGTGGGACGGATACCTGGAGAAGGTTGTTTTTCAGCTTTATTTCTACAGCAGCTTCACAGTAATAAACTGGACAATAACGGAATCAGTGATGCAGACTTTATCAAATATGAGATTAATTCAGTTTCAGCTGTAAATCAGTTCAGTTGTAGTTTTGTTGGCGTCAGTCCAGTCAAATCAGTATTACTGAATGTCATTTGTTCGTCAGATGGGTAAAGGGTCGTACCTCGCCGGCAAGAACTTCACCATGGCGGATGTGGTTTGTTTCCCCATCATCGCATATTTCCCACGATTTCAGTGAGTGAATTAATGATCAATGACAGCATGTTTGATCATAACGTCAGGTTAAGGCTGAACTGGTTTAATGTTTGATCTGGTTCTGGTTGGCAGCTGTCCTAAAGACAAATGTCCCCGACTGATGGAGTATTACGAAATGGTGAAGGATCGTCCCAGTATTAAAGCCAGCTGGCCTCCGCACTGGCTGGAAAATCTCGATGGTCCGGAAACACTGAAGAACCTGTGAGGAACATCGAGACGTCTCCAAAACCCCTGGATCACATTAATATTCAGTTTTGATGTTCAGTATTTGCCTAATATTAACCAACACAAATCTTTCTTACTGATCATTTTACACGTACAGCTATTAAATCACAACTCTCGTCTCGTTTACATTGTGACACCTTTAATTTGTCTGATTTTTTGTCACTTATCGTTGATCTGCTTAATCTTTGCACTTTGAAGAATTTCTGAAGATGAAGCTCAGTGTTATTGTCTGTAATGGCAGATTAACATGTTGTTTGGGATTAATAAAGTTTTGTCCCGTGTAATCAAGATTGGGAAAATATTACCATCATTACAAGAAATAAAAATATAGTTCAGTTTCAGATTATTAGCACAATATTAGTAGTTTGAAATAGGATTTTAATTGTTTACATAAATTCATTTCATGTCTTTACAGTGTTTTAAAAAAAGCAAGCATTAGTTCATCCACATGTGCAACAATTCAACGACAAATGCTAAAATTTGCTTTAAAATTATGCTTTTTTTTTTGCTGGTTTCAACTTTTAAGTATGGAGAAATAAATGAGTCATTGTCTGGAACAAACAACTAAAAACATCAACTGTAAGAGAATTGTGGGAATGTCACTTTGCGGCTTTTCACTGTAAATTATAAGAAAACAGTACATTTATTAGTATTTTGCTGTAAAATTACATGAAATGAAGGGTTAGATTATTATAGTTTTCCCCATTAGTACCAAAGGCTTGATATACAAAGACGATACACTCGTATAAATTATGAATGAGGGAAAAAATTATTTATAGACCTTATTCAGAGCAGCGCCGTGACGGGTAATAAAGGGATAAACTTACCGTGTTTTCAGTGTCATCCGATATTCCCATCCCATCGGTCCGGCCTTTGAGCATAAGAAATAACATTTATGGAACACTTTAATGTCGGATTTTGTTGCCGATATGAAATATGGTATTTAAATGCAAGTTTGACAAGATTTCAGGAGATAGAACTTCTAGGGACTTACTGATAACATGATTTTTAGTGCAGATTTTTTTAGTTACAGTTACAATCATTTTTTAAAGTAAACAAATAAGTAAAATAAACAAAATTTTTATATATATATATATTCATACAAAGATGTTCATATGTATTGTAGGGCTAGATCTCAATAACACTGAAGTTTCACCCTCTTCAGGAGTCAGAAACACAAACACGGACAGCGTCTTACTTCAGAAAGGGTTTATTGCTGGCTGTGAACGCATACGGATCAAAGTGGAAAAATGTTACAGTACAAGGCTTTCAATTCTGCAAAATGAGTTCACTACTAAACATTACAGGCGTCTAACAAGGTAAAAACAGACGAGTGTGTGGATCGTGTTTTGTGTTCTGCAAAACTCAAGTTTCAAACACTGTAAACTAAAAACTATTTATTTTTTTGCTGACGAGATCGGAGCACGTCCTCAAACACTGGCGTTCACGGCTTCAGTCGTCTTTCTTAAATTAACATGTACAGGAAAAACTATCAGACACCAATCTACAAAATAACAAAACAAAAGGGCATTAACATTTTTACACTCTCATTCATCGTCAAAAACAGTTCGACCGTTCTGTACATTTAGAATAATTTTTGGAGATGTAGATTTCATATAAATCTTTAGTTATTTATATAAGTCTTGTTTACTCATAAAACCCCCATTTTAATGGACGTTAAGGTGCAGCATGATGGTTCACATTACAGCTTGAACCAACAAAAACTCCTCGCAAACACAATCAGAAGCAGGACCTGGAGAACAACAACACATCGAATGTGAGAATATACCATAGAGCTGCACGATTCTGGAGAAATTGAGAATCACGATTGTCTTTGTTCCAAATAGAGATCACGATTCTGCTACGATTCTAAAAAGACAGCTAAATAAAACAATAGGTATAAATTACTGCAGGTTCTGACAAAATATTGCTGCAGTCTATTTGTTTACTTAATTAGAATTATATTTTGAAAAATTGAGTGAATGATTCAATGACTCACTCATAAAGACTCCACTTGTTTCATTACTAGATGAATCAGTGTTTTTGAACAAATATCTTGAGTGAATGATTCAATGACTCACTCATAAAGACTTCACTTGTTTCGTTACTGGATGAATCAGTGTTTTTGAACAAATATCTTGAGTGAATGATTCAATGACTCACTCTTAAAGACTTCACTTGTTTCGTTACTGGATGAATCAGTGTTTTTGAACAAATATCTTGAGTGAATGATTCAATGACTCACTCATAAAGACTTCACTTGTTTCGTTACTGGATGAATCAGTGTTTTTGAACAAATATCTTGAGTGAATGATTCAATGACTCACTCATAAAGACTTCACTTGTTTCGTTACTGAATGAATCAGTGTTTTTAAACAAATATCTTGAGTGAATGATTCAATGACTCACTCATAAAGACTTCACTTGTTTCGTTACTAGCTGAATCAGTGTATTTGAACAAATATCTTGAGTGAATGATTCAATGACTCACTCTTAAAGACTTCACTTGTTTCGTTACTGGATGAATCAGTGTTTTTGAACAAATATCTTGAGTGAATGATTCAATGACTCACTCATAAAGACTTCACTTGTTTCGTTACTAGAGGAATCAGTGTTTTTGAACAAATATCTTGAGTGATTGATTCAATGACTCACTCATAAAGACTCCACTTGTTTCATTACTGGATGATTTAGTGTTTTTGAACAAATATCTTGAGTGAATGATTCAATGACTCACTCTTAAAGACTTCACTTGTTTCATTACTAGATGAATCAGTGTTTTTGAACAAATATCTTGAGTGAATGATTCAATGACTCACTCATAAAGACTTCACTTGTTTTATTACTGGATGAATCAGAGATTTTGAACAAATATCTTGAGTGAATGATTCAATGACTCACTCATAAAGACTTCACTTGTTTCGTTACTGGATGAATCAGTGTTTTTGAACAAATATCTTGAGTGAATGATTCAATGACTCACTCATAAAGACTTCACTTGTTTCATTACTAGATGAATCAGTGTTTTTGAACAAATATCTTGAGTGAATGATTCAATGACTCACTCATAAAGACTTCACTTGTTTCGTTACTATATGATTTAGTGTTTTTGAACAAATATCTTGAGTG
Source organism: Zacco platypus (assembly GCA_038088235.1). Lineage (NCBI taxonomy): Eukaryota > Metazoa > Chordata > Actinopteri > Cypriniformes > Xenocyprididae > Zacco > Zacco platypus. The sequence continues at coordinate 693,109 of CM076071.1, forward strand.
AATGATTCAATGACTCACTCATAAAGACTTCACTTGTTTCGTTACTGGATGAATCAGTGTTTTTGAACAAATATCTTGAGTGAATGATTCAATGACTCACTCATAAAGACTTCACTTGTTTCGTTACTAGCTGAATCAGTGTATTTGAACAAATATCTTGAGTGAATGATTCAATGACTCACTCATAAAGACTTCACTTGTTTCGTTACTAGATGATTTAGTGTTTTTGAACAAATATCTTGAGTGAATGATTCAATGACTCACTCATAAAGACTTCACTTGTTTCGTTACTGGATGAATCAGTGTTTTTGAACAAATATCTTGAGTGAATGATTCAATGACTCACTCATAAAGACTTCACTTGTTTCGTTACTGGATGAATCAGTGTTTTTGAACAAATATCTTGAGTGAATGATTCAATGACTCACTCATAAAGACTTCACTTGTTTCGTTACTATATGATTTAGTGTTTTTGAACAAATATCTTGAGTGAATGATTCAATGACTCACTCATAAAGACTTCACTTGTTTCATTACTAGATGAATCAGTGTTTTTGAACAAATATCTTGAGTGAATGATTCAATGACTCACTCATAAAGACTTCACTTGTTTCGTTACTGGATGAATCAGTGTTTTTGAACAAATATCTTGAGTGAATGATTCAATGACTCACTCATAAAGACTTCACTTGTTTCATTACTAGATGAATCAGTGTTTTTGAACAAATATCTTGAGTGAATGATTCAATGACTCACTCATAAAGACTTCACTTGTTTCGTTACTGGATGAATCAGTGTTTTTGAACAAATATCTTGAGTGAATGATTCAATGACTCACTCATAAAGACTTCACTTGTTTCGTTACTATATGATTTAGTGTTTTTGAACAAATATCTTGAGTGAATGATTCAATGACTCACTCATAAAGACTTCACTTGTTTCGTTACTGGATGAATCAGTGTTTTTGAACAAATATCTTGAGTGAATGATTCAATGACTCACTCATAAAGACTTCACTTGTTTCGTTACTAGCTGAATCAGTGTATTTGAACAAATATCTTGAGTGAATGATTCAATGACTCACTCATAAAGACTTCACTTGTTTCGTTACTAGATGATTTAGTGTTTTTGAACAAATATCTTGAGTGAATGATTCAATGACTCACTCATAAAGACTTCACTTGTTTCGTTACTGGATGAATCAGTGTTTTTGAACAAATATCTTGAGTGAATGATTCAATGACTCACTCATAAAGACTTCACTTGTTTCGTTACTGGATGAATCAGTGTTTTTGAACAAATATCTTGAGTGAATGATTCAATGACTCACTCATAAAGACTTCACTTGTTTCGTTACTATATGATTTAGTGTTTTTGAACAAATATCTTGAGTGAATGATTCAATGACTCACTCATAAAGACTTCACTTGTTTCATTACTAGATGAATCAGTGTTTTTGAACAAATATCTTGAGTGAATGATTCAATGACTCACTCATAAAGACTTCACTTGTTTCGTTACTATATGATTTAGTGTTTTTGAACAAATATCTTGAGTGAATGATTCAATGACTCACTCATAAAGACTTCACTTGTTTCGTTACTGGATGAATCAGTGTTTTTGAACAAATATCTTGAGTGAATGATTCAATGACTCACTCATAAAGACTTCACTTGTTTCGTTACTATATGATTTAGTGTTTTTGAACAAATATCTTGAGTGAATGATTCAATGACTCACTCATAAACACTTCACTTGTTTCGTTACTGGATGAATCAGTGTTTTTGAACAAATATCTTGAGTGAATGATTCAATGACTCACTCATAAAGACTTCACTTGTTTCGTTACTATATGATTTAGTGTTTTTGAACAAATATCTTGAGTGAATGATTCAATGACTCACTCATAAAGACTTCACTTGTTTCGTTACTGGATGAATCAGTGTTTTTGAACAAATATCTTGAGTGAATGATTCAATGACTCACTCATAAAGACTTCACTTGTTTCGTTACTGGATGAATCAGTGTTTTTGAACAAATATCTTGAGTGAATGATTCAATGACTCACTCATAAAGACTTCACTTGTTTCGTTACTAGATGATTCAGTGTTTTTGAACAAATATCTTGAGTGAATGATTCAATGACTCACTCATAAAGACTTCACTTGTTTCGTTACTGGATGAATCAGTGTTTTTGAACAAATATCTTGAGTGAATGATTCAATGACTCACTCATAAAGACTTCACTTGTTTCATTACTGGATGAATCAGTGTTTCTGAATGAATCTCATGAGCGAATGATTCAACGACAAATATGTTTTTAACAGTCACTTGTCACCACCTACTGGTGTAACAATGTACCCAAGTTACTTTCAAAAGTTGATTTGCTCGATCTTGATCACCACCGTAGACATCAGTGTTTATATCCAAACTAAAAACTTTTACCCCATTTCTGTGATCATTTGAATTATCTTAAGAGAAATAATGATGCTGTGTGGATGATACTGGTTGTGGTTTATGAAGCTGAAACATGACAACGGCTCTCTCTGGATCTGAACGCAGATCTGAATGTTTGCTGTGATTTTGTCATAGGTTTAATAGACAGCCATCTTTTAATTATTAATCGTGCAGCTCTAACGTACGATGCAACGAATTCTTAGATTTGGCCAAACCACATGAGTTTATTATTCTAGTTCCTTCTGTGTCAAAGGCACATTGAAATCTACTATAACACACTCTCGACCGAAAGACGCCTACAGAAGACCAAAACAAGAAATGGCAGCAGTGGATTCGCAGCATTTTGCCGTCACAAAACGGGTCATTTTTTAAAAATCACAGACCCATGTCATTTAAAACATACCAGAATATGGCAAAATATGGCAAAAGATATAAAACTCAACAAAAGTTTTAAAAAAATCAGACGGTGGAAACGTCCGAGTCTGTGTGTTTTAAAGCCGTTTCACAGTCTGAAACCGGAAAAATAAACATTAAATGCTCTTATCTTGTACATTTTAAAATAAATAAACCAGAGTATCAGACCACAGTCTGATTAAAACAATTTTACTGATCAAACAAAGTGATTTAAAGCTTCATTTCATCACTCCTGTGTTTTTTATTAGATGAGTTTTTTTAAATAAAAATAATTAAAACGAAGTCAAGTCAAAACCCTGAGTTAGTGTTCAGTCGCGGGTAAAAACATATTCTGACTTTTTATTTGATGTGTTTTCACTCATTTTAAAAAGTCACATTGCAGGCCTGTGATTGGCTGGTGAGGGGTGATGTATAAGCGGGTGTGGCTTAGAATGAAATGCGTATAAAGGAGGCGGAGCAGACGGAGTGTTGCTCTATATTTAATCAGCCGTTTCATAAGAAAGATGTTTTTACTCTGGTATCTTGGGTATTCTGTTGTCCTGAGGTGAATTCTGCTGAAGGCGAAAGCGTCAGTGTGGTTTAGTCGGACCGTTACACCGGCATCTCCGACGTGTCGAATCCCAGAGCCTGGGCTTCTTCTGGGGTCAAACCGCCCTTCAGAGTCCTTCTCACTGAAACACAAGAACAATGAAGCCCACTGTATCATACGTGACACATGAATTTCTAAGGCCTAGAAATGATCAAAACTTTGATTTTTCTGACTATTATTTCATAAGTTAAGCTTTCCAGGGTTAGGAGATGAACCTACATGATTTTCGGTTCACGCGTGAGCGTCGTCGTTCACGGGGTTGCGTTCTTTCTCGGGGACTCTGAGTGGCTGAGCGCACAATTCTCTCCATGATCTCGTCCGCAGCGTCGTCCGTCGCACATTGGGACTCTTCATTTGCAGCTGCTAATGGGGTTCGGCCTACAGAGAGAGAGAGAGAGAGAGACGCACATGAAGATGGAGGTCCGTTTTATCTGAACGTGTTAATGATGATGTGATTTCTCTGACCTCTGCTGGCTCGTGTGCGTGTGCGCGTCCGCAGGCCCGGCACCACAGTGCTGTCGCTGTCGCTGCTCTGCAGGCTGGTCTTCAGAACGGCCTTCATCTGCTCGTGTTCGGCTGCTTCTTCAGCGTGACTCAAACCCTGCGGCTCCGTCTGCGGCCCTGCAGGAGGAGCGCTGCTGCTGCTCACACACACACGACCAGCCTTAACACACACACACACACACACACACACACACATCAGTTAGACACACTGACTATACAAGAGCACATTTAGACATAATAATAATAATAATAACAATTATTATTTTATAATTTATTATAATTTAACAGGGTTTCACAAACTGGGATTCGTGAGGTGATGAAAATAGTTAATAATTAATAAAATAATAAAAATGTCAAGTTAAAAATAAACAATTTTAACATAAACGACACCAAAACACTTTGAAAAAATGAATAAAATTGTGAACAATAATTAACTAACCCTAATTATCATAAATAAATCATAATAAAATAAAACAAAACAATTAGTAAAATAAATAAAATCATAAAGATGTCAAGTTAAAATAATACTAAAATAAAAACAATCAAAATAAAACACTTACTAAAAATTAGCTACATCATAAAAATATTATAATAAAATAAATAAAAAAATGTAAATGAATGATTTTAAAAGCAAAAACAATCAAAATGAAACACTAAAAACTATACATTTTATGTTTACCTACATGTCATGTGACCATTAAGTAACATCAGAAAACCGCGAACGTGACTGATATATGTATTTATTTGTGTTGATAAATATAAACTTAAAAACTTAGCATGACTTCTAGAAAATATTATAGGTCAAAGGCTGTAAATAATCATTCGTACATATAGACTGCAGTTTACAATCTATAATCTACACAACAGAAAGAGATTTTGTCATAAACCTGAAACTCTCAAGATAACACACAAACACACACACGCCAGACAAAATCAAGGCAAAAACACTGCCGAGCATTTCCAGGTTAGCCAATCTGTACCGGGTTATACAGTGAGACTTGATCAGTGTTGCTGTGAGCTTTAACAAGCATCAACTTATTAAGACATTTATGGTTAATATCTGCCAGACAGCAGAACAAACACACCCTCATACCTCACTGTCCTCTTCATCATCAGTCTGTGTGAGAAAGAGAGAAATGAAGAATGAACGACGCCTTACAGTCTCTAAAGTAGAGTTATTGATTCTGGCTGACCACTGAATAATCATAACTGTAGCCCCGCCCACACCACTGAATAATCAGAACTCTAGCCCCGCCCACACCACTGAATAATCAGAGATATAGCCCCGCCCACATCACTGAATAATCAGAACTCTAGCCCCGCCCACACCACTGAATAATCAGAGATATAGCCCCGCCCACACCACTGAATAATCAGAGATATAGCCCCGCCCACACCACTGAACAATCAGAACTCTAGCCCCGCCCACACCACTGAATAATCAGAACTCTAGCCCCGCCCACACCACTGAATAATCAGAGATATAGCCCCGCCCACACCACTGAATAATCAGAGATATAGCCTCGCCCACATCACTGAATCATCAGAGCTATAGCCACGCCCACACCACTGAACAATCAGAACTCTAGCCCCGCCCACACCACTGAATAATCAGAACTCTAGCCCCGCCCACACCACTGAATAATCAGAGATATAGCCCCGCCCACACCACTGAATAATCAGAGATATAGCCTCGCCCACATCACTGAATCATCAGAGCTATAGCCACGCCCACACCACTGAACAATCAGAACTCTAGCCCCGCCCACACCACTGAATAATCAGAACTCTAGCCCCACCCACATCACTGAACAAGCAGAACTCTAGCCCCACCCACATCACTGAATAATCAGAACTCTAGCCCCACCCACATCATTGAATAATCAGAACTTTAACCCCGCCCACATCACTGAACAATCAAAACTCTAGCCCCGCCCACATAATTGAATAATCAGAACTTTAACCCCGCCCACATCACTGAATAATCAGAACTCTAGCCACACCCACAACACTGAATAATCAGAGCTATAGCCCCACCCACATCGCTGAATAATCAGAACTCTAGCCCCACCCACATCACTGAACAATCAAAACTCTAGCCCCGCCCACATCATTGAATAATCAGAACTTTAACCCCGCCCACATCACTGAATAATCAGAACTCTAGCCACACCCACAACACTGAATAATCAGAACTGTAGCCCCACCCACATCACTGAATAATCAGAACTCTAGTCCCACCCACATCACTGAATCATCAGAACTCTAACCCCGCCCACATCACTGAATAATCAAAACTCTAGCCCTGCCCACATCACTGAATAAACAGAACTCTAGCCCCGCCCACACCACTGAATAATCAGAGTATAGCCCCGCCCACATCACTGAATCATCAGAGCTATCGCCACACCCACAACACTGAATAATCAAAACTCAAGCCCCGCCCACATCACTGAATCATCAGAACTCTAACCCCGCCCACATCACTGAATCAGAGCTATAGCCCCACCCACATCACTGAATAATCAGAACTCTAACCCCGCCCACATCACTGAATCAGAGCTATAGCCCCACCAACACCACTGAATAATCAGAACTGTAGCCCCGCCCACAGCACACCAGCTCTGTTTTTCTCCTCTCATCAGAATCCAACTTTTGTTCCCAATTATGGGTTTAGCTTGTTAGCATTTAACATGTTGAAGTGAAGCAAACGCAAGAGTTAAACTGAAAGGAGGTGCTCAAAGACACCGAAGGCAGCGCTGTTCCTCCATGTGACGCGCGTGATTGTTGTCTCCGTGTTTAAACAGCTGTGAACTCGCTCAAGTGAAGCCACATCTCATCTGGGATCTGAGCCCACGACCCTGCGGTTCAACCATCACCCGTCTCCACCGCTAAAAACACTGACACGTCAAAGTGTGAATCGAGCGGCGAGTGAATAATGAGCTGAAGAGGCCCAGAATAAACGCTGGGAACATTACAGTAACTGACTGTAACACAGCCATTATATTCCTCTTCAACATCAACACACGCTTCTGATCTGAAAATGACCGGGTTTGTTTAGGGTGGGGTTTGATAATCTATTACATCATCAAAACATAAAATTACACTTAAAAAATCAAAATAGAGAACTTATTCAAATTAATTAAAATCATAAAAATAAATCATTTTAAAATTAAAAAATTAAATAAATCACCATGTAAAATATGAAAAATATAAAAATAAATTATAAAAAAAATAAATAAAATAAAACACTAAAATGAATTAAAATCATGAGAATGTAAATTAAAAATAAATTATTTGTAATTAAAAAACCATCAAAATGACTAAAAAAATAATTAAAATTATAAATAAAAATAAACCATTTTAAAATAAAAACAACCAAAATGAATCACTTACAAAAATTAATTAAAATCACAAGAATTTAAATTAAATGGAAAACCTTTTAAATGAAAAACAATAAAATAGAACAAAATCAAAACAAATAATTAAAATCATATAAATAAAAATAAACCATTTTAAAATAAAAACAACTAAAATAAAACACTTACTAAAATGAATTAAAATAATAAAAATGTTAATTAAAAAGAAAACCTTTTAAATAAAAAAAAAAAACAAAATAAATTAAATAAATTAAAAAACAACCAAAATAAGACACTTACTAAAATGAATTAAAAGCACAGGTATGTAAAATAAAAATAAATAATTCAAAAAATAAAATAAAACAACTACATACTAAATTGAATCAATGAATAGATGAATTAATAGCTTTTGAATGCCGTGGCTCACCTGCGTGTTGATGTCTGTGATCATCTTGCCGCGCGTCTTGTTCCTCTCGCGGTGGTCGGCCCGTTTCTGTTTCTGCTGCAGGACGCGGTCGCGTGTGGTCCGGTACTCCAGCGCAAACTCGCTGATGATCTTGCTGAAGCGCGTCACGCTGATTTCCCGCACGCTGTAGGCCGGATGACCCAGGAACAGCAGGAACGAATGAAACCTGGTGCGGAGACAACGGCGGTCAGAATCACTGTGACCCACATTACACGGGTGACCTTCGACCTCTCGCGCTTCACCTGTTCATGATTCTGCGGTGGACTATTTTGAGGATGATGATCCTCTCGGCAGAGTCCTTCAGGAAGTCCGACATCTTCTGCTTCAGCGCCGGCTTCATCTCGTGCTTTGCGATGACTTTCAGGTGGTCCCATGATGCTTTGCAGCGCCACTCCATCTGCGTCAGGCTCTCCTGCAGCTGCTCAAAATCCACCTGCAGACAAACACACATTCCTCTCTGAGTTCGGTTCGTTTAGGCACACATGAACTCAGATCCGACTCTGAGCGAGGTGAGAACGACCTCTGGAGCGGTTCTGTTGAGGTGAGAAAGCGGTCCGACCCAGCAATTTAAAATATAATTAAATCATTTATCATTTTTCTATAGACAAAGCCACGATAATCTCATGAAACGAACATGTCAATCATCTCGATGGATGAGGAAACTCTGACCAATAAGAGGACAGTTTTACTCACATGTGACTAGCAAAAAGAATTTTTGCTATTACAATAAAAAAATCAAAGTAGAGAACTTATTAAAATGAATTAAAATCATAAAAATAAATAATTTAAAAATACAATCAAAATAAAACACCATAACATGAACATATACAATAAAAATGAATTATTTAAAAATAAAAACAAACAAAATAGAACAGTTGAAAAAAAAATTATTAAATTATTTAAAAATAAATTTAAAAAATAAATAATAAAAAAACATACTAAATGCAATTAAAATCATAAAAATAAAACATTTTAAAATAAAAAGTCCAAATAAAGCATTTACTAAATTGAATTAAAATAAAAATGCAAAATAAAAATAAATCATTTTAATATTAAAAAAAGAAATAAAACTACATATCCGTAAATATTTTGTTACGCTATGAAATGTTTTCTCGTGAAAGCGAAACGAAGAAAATTCCCAACATTCCCTGATTCAGAACAAACGATCTGAAAACACCTTAATGTTAGTTAAAGTTTTACTCATTTTGTTGTTGTTTTGTTTTTGTTTTTTAAATATGTCTATATAGTTTTAGTTATTTCAACTTTTTATTAATGTTCTTAAATATTATATATATATTTTTATTTTATTTTATGTTTTTTTTAATGTTTTAGTAATTTTTTTGTGTGTTTTTGTCATTTTATTACTTTTTAAAAATAAATGATCTATATAGTTATCCCAGTGTTATTTTATTATCATTGATTATTAGTACTAATTATTATTAATATTTTGAAATGTTTATAAATATGTATATATACTATGTCATTTTAATTTTTTCGTATTAATTATTATTAATATTTTTTAAATATTTTATATATATTTTCATTTTAGTTAATGTTTTAGTAATTTTGTTGTGTGTTTTTCGTCATTTTTATTGCTTAGTCTGTATTAATTTTATTTCAGTTTTAGTTTGTTATTTAAGCACATCAACTTAAACTAAATGAAAATGAGAAATGTTAAATTATTTTATTTTATATATTAATTCGGGTGTACTTTATTTATTTTATGGTTTTAGTTTTACAGTCAGGGCCGTCAGACAGCAGAACGTTAATCTCTGGTTAATAAACGTCCATTAAACGGTCACGTGATTTCTGAAATCCCGCTGTCCTCGTACCTTGGCGGAGCGCGTGACGGCTCCGATCTCCGAGTACAGGTCCGTGCTCTCGGGGAAGTTCTCCACCACGACGCTGCAGACGTGATGCAGGAGAGACTGTTTATGGACCGTGTCCTTCACTTCAGGAACCTTCTCCAGATAATTCAGATCGAAGCCTTTAGCCTGCGCAAACATGCCTTCATCATCATCATCATCATCACGTCTGTACAACACCCAGCTAACAGGGAACGTTCTGGCATTATGTTGATCAAACGTTCTTCGAGTAACGTTAGAAATATGATGATATGTTTTTAGTGAATTTAAACCCAACTGCATGAAATATTTCAGAGTGTGTCGTGATGAAATCTCACGTTAGTGCCGTTCAGGAAGTTTCCGATGGCCAGCAGAGTGGACAGGATGAATCGCAGCGTTTTGTTTTTCTCCAGCTGATCCATGCCCTCCTTCAGGTCCTGTAGCGGCTCAGCCACTTCCTGTCAAAGCGGAAACATCACGTCATTAATTAATTGACCGATTAAACGCCTGAAAGGACGAGATGGAGACGCAGGTGACCGAACCAGATCTCAGATGGAGGGAAAACAAATGTGCTTCTCGTTACTGGAGTCTTTTGTTTGAAGCACACGATGTTCCCCTCCATTAGGACGACTGAAAACATCCCCTGCGTCAGAGGAGAGATAAAACACGGAAAACCTGAGGAATGCTGTAAACTTTAACAGAGAGAGATGGGGGATGTTATTTGTTAAAGGTCTTTGGCGTCCTCGCTGACGTCTTCTGATTCTGCAGTGGATGTGCAGATGAGGTGTAAGTTCAAACATTGATTCAAAATTATTATTTCGACTGGTTTCTGAAAACATTTACCCAGTGATATTTTACTATCATTGAGTTTTTAATATAGTTTTAATTCATTTTATTACAGTTTTAGTTATTTAGCACATCAAGTTAAACTAAATGAACATGAGAAATGTTTAAGTTCTTGCAATTTTCAGAAAGATTTGTCAATTTTCAGTAGAATATAGTTGTGAATATAGTGAGAAATCAACACGTTCTCATCAAGGACGCAAAAGTGACATTTATAATGTTACAAAAGAAAACGTACATTCTATTCATCAAAGAATCCTGAAGAATAAAACGTATCAGTTTCCACAAAAACTGTTTTCAACATTGATCACAATCATAAATGTTTCTTGAGCAGCAAATCAGCATATTCGAATGATTTCTGAAGATCATGTGACGCTGAGAGCAGAAGAGACTTCTTTCAAATAAAGGTTCTTTTGAACCTGATTTATTACATCACTTTTATTGCAATCGGTTTCCTGTGACGTTTTGACGTTGACGCACGGAATCGCTCACCTTCTCTGTGACTTCGTAGTCGAGTTTGAAGGCCCAGAGCTGCAGACGCGCCGAGAGCTCGCTGATGGAGGACAGCGTCAGGAGGAACTGCTCTGCACTGCCCAGCGGAATGTCAGGATTCGCCAGCTGAGCTTCCTGGATCTTCTGCGTCTCTTCTTCTGTGGGAATCATCGTCAGGATTTTCTACAGCGGAGAGAGAGAGAGAGAGAGAGAGAGAGCTTTTACAACTCAGATGAGAATGAGTTAAATGTTTCCCACATTATTTCCCACAAAATATTGTTTCACTTAGAAATGTTACATTGTAAATATTCAGTTTCGCTCAGAAATGTATAATAATGAAAATGAATATTCAGAATGTAACATTTCTGAGCGAAAACAAATGCATAATAAATGCATAATATTGAATATTCAGTTTCGCTCAGAAATTTAACATTCTGAATATTCGTTTTCGCTTAGAAATGTAACATTCTGAATATTCAGTTTCGTTCAGAAATGTAACATTCTGAATATTCAGTTTCGTTCAGAAATGTAACATTCTGAATATTCAGTTTCGCTCAGAAATGTAACATTCTGAATATTCAGTTTCGCTCAGAAATGTAACATTCTGAATATTCAGTTTCGCTCAGAAATGTAACATTCTGAATATTCAGTTTCGCCCAGAAATGTAACATTCTGAATATTCAGTTTCGCTCAGAAATGTAACATTCTGAATATTCAGTTTCGCTCAGAAATGTAACATTCTGAATATTCAGTTTCGCTCAGAAATGTAACATTCTGAATATTCAGTTTCGCTCAGAAATGTAACATTCTGAATATTCAGTTTCGCCCAGAAATGTAACATTCTGAATATTCAGTTTCGCTCAGAAATGTAACATTCTGAATATTCAGTTTCGCTCAGAAATGTAACATTCTGAATATTCAGTTTCGCTCAGAAATGTAACATTCTGAATATTCAGTTTCGCTCAGAAATGTAACATCCTGAATATTCAGTTTCGCTCAGAAATGTAACATCCTGAATATTCAGTTTCGTTCAGAAATGTAACATCCTGAATATTCATTTTCAGTCAGAAATGTAACATTCGGAATATTCAGTTTCGCTCAGAAATGTAACATTCTGAATATTCAGTTTCGTTCAGAAATGTAACATCCTGAATATTCAGTTTCGTTCAGAAATGTAACATCCTGAATATTCAGTTTCGTTCAGAAATGTAACATCCTGAATATTCATTTTCAGTCAGAAATGTAACATTCGGAATATTCAGTTTCACTCAGAAATGTAACATTCTGAATATTCAGTTTCGTTCAGAAATGTAACATCCTGAATATTCAGTTTCGCTCAGAAATGTAACATCCTGAATATTCAGTTTCGCTCAGAAATGTAACATTCTGAATATTCAGTTTCAGTCAGAAATTCAGTTTTCACTCAGATAATCTAACATTCTAAAATATACGATGTAACAAACGTATCAGTTTCGGCACCTCGATGCCCTCTTTGTTGAGCGCATACTCGTCAAAGTTCAGTATGGCGGTTTTGATGGTGCGTGGCGGCGGAAGAACCGTCAGACCGATGTTGATGGAGTTGCTGCGTTTGGAATCCAGAACGATGATCTCCTGGCGCTTCCCATCTGCTGCGGTTTTCTGTTCAAGACACAAATATAATCATCTGAAATGTCACAGCTAAAACAAATGACAGTCAGTCAAATCACTGAAGAACTGAAGGTTACTTGTGAGGTTTTACACCTGTGAATAATAGGAAAAGGTTGTATATGGTTTAAATCAATAATATTTGCCTAAACATGAACACTAATAATATCAATGATGATTCACAGAACACAACATTCAGCTACTGTGCTATTACTGCTCACCTTAGCCACCGGCATCTCCTTGGATTTGCTCTCAAACAGATGCTCAAGTTTGGAGGTGTCAAGTTTGACAGGTTCAAGTCTGGACCAGAGCGACTCTTGGCTCCGTTTGTGGTTGCGGAAGATCCAGTCGGCGGGCCGGACTTCGCTCCAGAACAGCCTGATGGTCTTCTTCCTCTTCTGGAAGAGCGGCGGTTGCTCCGCCTGCTGCTGAGGAGGGGGCGGAGGCTGGTTGGAGAAGCAAGGAGGGGGCGGAGGCACACGGATGCTGAAGACCGGAGGGGGCGGAGGACAGGCGAACATTGGGGGCGGGGCCGGGAGGTTAAATGGGCAGGGCGGAGGAGGGGGCGGAGCCAGCAGATCTCCAGAGCTCAATAAACTTCCGGAGTCCAGGACGTCCTGATCGTCCTCGTCGCCGAGGTCGGTGAAGTCGATGTCGCCGATGCGCAGATCTCGCGGACTCGCCATCAGCTGGTCCCATATGCAGTCCGACTCCTTCTTCGGAGGTGGTGGAGGAGGTTGTGGAGGAGGTTCCTGCATTTCCATTGGTGGAGAAGTGAGACCCTTGACCAGTTCTCCAAAGCGCTCGGCGAACACCCGTACGTTGCTCTGGTTATCCACCTTCTTGTCTCCTTCAGTCGTACAGACGTTCTCTTCCTGTGCCGTCGCGTCCTGCGTCGAAACGGACGAATCCTCAGCCTGTTCTTTCTCCCTTCCGTCTCGTTCTTTGTCCTCGCCCAGCTCCTCTTCTTCCTCGTCTTCCTCCGAGGGTTTTTTGCTCTGTGAGTAGAGCATGTCCAGCATGAAGAGTTTGCTGTCGAGGATCTTGTTTCGCTGGTCATTCACGCTCTGAGGCCACTGACCTGCACAGACACAGAAGCAGAACACATCTCTAACCCTTATTCAATATTTCTGTTCATTTGATCATGTTTGAGCGACCAATCAGAATGTGGTGCTCACTTTCTATCTAGTGTAATATCAGTGTAGTAACGGTGAAAAAAGTTGATTATTATAATTCTTTATATTATAATGTATTTTTTGTAATGTTTTTTATTTAATATTATTTATATATTATGTATTTAAATATATATGCATTTTAATATGTATGTAATATTTACATTTAATAATATTTATTATTTTAATATTTCATATTTTTAATTAACTTTAAATTTTATTTCAGTTTTAGTTGAAGCAATGTTATATTGTTTTGCATTTTCAAATATCTTTTTATTTAAATATATAGATTTTGATTTAATTTATATTTAATAATATTTTTATATTGTTTTAAAATACATTTAATAATATTTCATATTTCACATTTTATTATAATTTATATATTTATATTAATTTTGCATTTTAGATTATAGATTATATATAACAATATTTCTAATTTTGTTATTTATATATATATTAAATTTAATCATATTTAATATTTTAATATTTCAGATTTTTAATTTTAACTTTAAATTTTAGATTAGCTTTAGTTGCAGCAATAGTTTTTTATAAATTAGCTTTTTAAATGTATTTTTATTTCATATCTTGTATTATTTTTACACATATCTTGTACTATTTTTAATATTACACATAATGTTTATTATGTGTAATATTAAATAGGATACCATTTTTTATATTTAATTTAGTTTTAGTTTTTTTTAATCAACTCTAAAGTTTTGTTATCTAAAGTTTATTACCTACAGTTCAGTTTTATTTCAAGGACACATTTGCCTCATGTTATACATAAAATCAGTATTAAAATATTCTCAATATTTTTAGATGTAGTAATACGTGACGTATAACCGCCTCACCTGTCTCTGCTCCTGCACTGAGTCGATCTTCCCTTTCTAGTGTGCTACTGGCTGAAGATATGCTGGAGGCGGAGCAGTTATCCTTCTCGTTCACTTCTTCGTTCTGTCGTTCTTTATCACTCAAGATCCCGCTGTCCTCCGCTTCTCCATCCGGCGCTTCCCGTTCAGACCCCTCCTCTTCCTCTTCCTCTGCAACCTGCTCCTCGGTTCCGACCACTTCCTGTTCAGCACTAATCTCCTCCACTTCCTCTTCCGGTTCCTCTCTGGGTTCTGTAAGCTTCTCCTCTGGTTCTAGACTCGTCTCCACATCCGGTTCTAGATCATTGGTGTCTGTGGAGAAGGTGGTAGAGACCTAAAATCAGCTGCGTTCGAAATAACACACTACTGCTGAAATTTATAGCGTTTGGAATAATTATGATTTTTTAAAAGTCTCTTCAGCTCACCAAGCCTGCATTTATGTCATCAAAATTACAGTAAAAACAATCATCATATCAGAATGATTTCTGAAGGATCATGTGACACTGAAGACTGGAGTAATGATGTTGAAAATTCAGCTTTGATCACTGGATATAAATTATAGTTTACTATATATTCACATAGAAAACTGATATTTTAAATTACAAAAATATTTCACAATTTTTACTGTATTTTTGATCAAATAAATGCAGCCATGATGAGTAGAAGATACTCTTTCAAAAACATTAAAAAATCTTAATTATTCCTCACTGTACAGTGTGTACAGTGTTTCTGTGAGGCTGGAATCGGTTCGGCATCTTCCTGAATTTATAAGGTACTTCAGATGACGGGCTCTGTGAGGGCCTCTGTCACGGATATGAACAGGAAACACACTTGTTTGTGTCAACACACACACACAACTCCTCTGAGAAATAGCACAGGGTCTGTTTCAGAGCGTGTGTGTGAAGTGATAGAGGTTACAGTATCAGCACTCATGACTGACTCCTTTTAAACCAGTCAAACAAAGAAACACTGACTTCAGAACAGTTGTTTTCGCTTTGCTTTTTCCAAACATGTTCTCTCACGCGAGCTCACAGACACGACCTGCCACCTCATTACAAAAAATAAAATATAAAAAAAAATTATTATATATCATAATTATAAAAAAAACACACTTATTATAATTATTATTAAAAAAAAATATATGATTTGTTCTTCCACCAGTACTTGATATAAAGATGTGATATAAACTCAAAACAACACAGAATAACTCCAAAGAAGTCCAACTTAACCGTCACACGTGGCACATGTTTAAATCATTTGTTTTTGCACATGTGCAAAATTCACGTTAAACACATCCTGTGAAACACATCAGCAGCTGCTGCGACGACTCTCACAGAAAACATCCTAAAAACAGCCATCTCTCCGTCCACAAACAGACCCGTCTTCTAGTGATTAAATCAAGACGGACGATATTGAGTATTTATTGATATTCCCTGCACATTTTTCCCTCTAAAATTATAATTAATCTCGAATGAAACATGCTAGATTCAATATCTGTACAATATTTCTCTCACATTCAGTGATTATATTCAGTTAGTGTCCGTGTGGATTCACCTGGTTCAGAGGGCGGGTATGACGTGACAGGCGTGTCCTGCTCATCCTGTGATGTCACAGAGGAGGGTGTGGCACTGCGGGATGATTGACAGGTGTCTGTCGGGGTCAGAGTGAGGCTGAGACCTCGAGGCGCTGAACGCAGTCGCTCTCGCTCGAACTCCTCGGCGGCCAGTCGCTCCGCCGTCTTAAACCTGAGAGACACACACACCCGTCAGAGAAAAGACTCTCCTCTCTTCATGCTCTCGCTCTGAAGGACGCATTCTCATGCTGCGAGTTTTCAGTCACACAGGAGGGGAATGTTTGGAAGCAAGAGGAGGAGGAAAAATGTGATTGGATTTGAGGAGAAGTGGGTTAAATAAAAGGTTGAGGAGGGAAATCAGTCTAAACCTGTTCAAGATGTGACACACACACACACACACACACACACACACACTCACGCACACACGCACACACACACACACACACACACACTCACGCACACACACACACACACACACACACACACACACACACTCACGCACACACGCACACACACACACACACACACACACACACACACTCATGCACCCACACACACACACTCACGCACCCACACACACACATACACACACTCACACACACACACACATACACACACTCACACACTCTCAGATACACACACACACATACACACACACACACACACACTCACGCACCCACACACACTCACACACTCTCAGATATACACACACACACACTCACGCACACACACACACACACTCACGCACACACACACTCACGCACACGCACACGCACACGCACACACACTCACGCACACACACACTCACGCACACGCACACACACACACACTCACGCACACACACACACTCACGCACACACACACACACACACACTCTCAGATACACACACATCATTAAATGTCTTGAGCCAAGGAATCAGAGGAAACAAGAATTTGAAAAAAAAAAATTCAAAAAAAATTTGAGATAAAAACTTGCAATGACCTTTTTTTGTGTTTGTTCCACACTTATTAGTATTCCAAAGTATTCTAAAGTATTTAGATTAAGTTACTAAACTTGAGTAATGTAACGAAATACGTTACAAATGACTTTTTAAAGCCTGTATTTTGTAATCTGTAGTGAAACACATTTTAAAAGTAACACACCCAGCCCTGTCGGCCTCTACATATATATATTAGATGATTAAACTCACCTCTCCTCTCGAGCGTGTCTGGCCTCCTCCATGTTCGACACATAGTCCCGACTGCACACACACACACACACACACACACACAGTGAGGAACAGAGTGTTTCATTTGCATTCATAAGTGAGGCGAGAGGATGTTGAGCTGAACCTGTGTCGATTGCGCTCCTCTCTCTCGATCCTCTGCAGTCGCTCCTCTCGCTCCACGCGGCGTCTCTCTCGCTCCGCCGCCAGAGACTCCTGATGCTGCCGGTACGAGGAGGAGATGAGGCCGCCGAGAGCAGGCCTGACACACACACACACGTATTACTATTCTGCATTATGCGTTTGATTATTTCATGCTGAGCTAAAACCTTTACTAGAGATTGTAAAATAATATCTCAATGTTGAAGCGACAGTGAACTCACCGCTCGCTCTGTTGTTTGGCTGGTGTGGATGGAGAACTCACAGCAGAAAATGACCTGAGAGACACAGACAGATGAAGTCATTTGAGCTCAGATCGTCGCGACTGATGAGACGCTGTCAGCTGAGGCGCTAACATCAACATGAATGTTCTCAGAACGTTCTGTCAACGTTACGATCAAACATTCTTCCAGTAATGTTAATAGAACAACCATTCAAAGTTATCTGGTCTCCAACAATGTTCTGAAAAACATTATTGATGGAATGTTTTTTAAAGGCACACTATGTAGTTTTTCGCCACTAGAGGGCGCCTATTCAAAACAAAGGCGTAGCTTTGTTTATCGAGGATGACGTGGGTATGATGTCGCACAGATGTATGTAAAAATGACTGGATTTAAACATTCTCGGAAACATCTGAGTCAACAAAATATAGAACACTGTTCTAGTGGTTGATGGATATTTTCATCCATAAATCTTACATATTGTGCCTTTAAATGTTGCTACTTGTCTCAGAACGTTCAGAGAACGTTCAGAAGTAACGTTCCCGTAATGTTTGAAGAATGAAACAATGGAATGTTTCCTCATAACCAAAAAAAAAACTTCTTTTAAACAATTAAAAAACTGGACATTCATTCTGAAATAACGTGTTCATAACTTAATGAGAACGCTTGGCAAACGTTCTTAGAACATGTTTTTGTTTGCTGGGACATTTACAAGTGAAACAGAAGAACACTGCAATAAAAATGATGTTCATCCTCAGTATTTCTGTCTTGTTTTCCAGCTCAAACATCTAAACTGAATTCAAAGGGAAAACAAGTGTATTTTTCTGACTCGATTAGCAGATATTTGTTCTTGTTTAAAGCGTAAACTCACTTCATTCAGTAAACAAGACTTAATATCTACAGTTATTTTGCTTCTGCAGTAAATGTTTCTTGATTTAAGAATGTTTCGATGTCTGTATGGAAACACAAACATCATGTTTTTGCAGTGAAGTGACAGTATCAGGCAGAAGAGGACGCGTTTGGTGAATCTGTGAGCAGTGAAGCAGAAGAACTCGCTCCGTCGGGTTCAGAGACACGCGTGAGCAGGTGCAGGAGGAGTGATGTGGTTATAGACCGTTGCATCATGGGACACGAGGCTGAAGCCGTCTACCTGCTGTTCTTCTCTGCTGGTTTCTCCACCTCTACATCGTAAGAGAAGAGGAAGAACGGCGAGTGCGGCAGGTACGGCAGACGGGCGGAGCCTCCCAGCGGAGGGCTGATCTCATTGGACGCCGGCACGCTGACGGACGACTTGCGGTGCGCGAGCAGACTGGCCAGGAGAGACGGCTGGGCGGAGTCAGGAGGGGGCGTGGCTGAGGGTGATGGGGTCTTCCTCTCCTCCTCTTCCTCAGGTGTGTGTTCGTCACAATGCTCTGATTTACTGTCGGCGGCGCTGAAGACGGGCAGCATGGGTAAAATACACAGTGACTAGTGTTTTATACTTAATTTACACTCCGGGAAACAGTGTTAAAACATCCAACCACCACAAACCTGTTAATAACATCTGATTAAACAACCTTTTGTGTTGTCCTGTTAGTTAACCGGGGAAATAATACTGATAATACATAAAATAATAGTTTAATGTATATATATATATATATATATCTCAACAAATGTATGTAAATAACATAAATTCTAATAATTTATAAGAAATTATTATATATGTAAATAAACAATTTTTTCATAATACTGATAATATATAAAATAGTAGATAAATAATACATCTTTATGTAAATAATACAGATAATATATAAAATTATAATATAATAATAATATATATTTATGTAAAGAATATATAATATTGATAATATATTACATAACAAAATATATTAATATATATATATGTAAATACATGTATGTAAATTATTTATAACATTAATAATATATAAAATTGCCATTTAGAAGAATAATATATATTTATGTAATTAATACATAATATTTATAATATATTAAACTAAAATATATAATATTAATAATATATGTAAATAAATGTATATAAATAATACATATACCAACATTTAAAGAAATAATAATATATTTAAATAAATGTATGTCAATTATTCATATTATTGATATCATAATACTGATAATATATTAAATAGTAATATAATAAACAATAATATATATTTATATAAATAATACAGAAATTGATAATATATTAAATTATAAAATATAATAATATATACAATATAATATGTAAATAATATAATATAATATAAAATGGATTAACAAATGTAATATATTCACATATTATACAGTATGGCACAGCAGAGATTATTAGTCTGAAAACACACGGATAGAGCGACTGAATTTGGCTAGTTGTAGTTTTGGTGACATTTAATTTAAAAGACATAAATCATTAAAACTACATATATCAGCAGAAGTACAGGATTTGTGGCGTTTAGGGATCCTGAAGGATTTAAGGGTTGACAGCGGTGTTCAGCGGTCAGTGCTGAGCGGTGTGTGACCCAGAGGTCGTGTTGAAGGGCTTCAGGAGGTCAGAGTAAAACGGTGCAGTGTGAAATCTGACTGTTCTGAGACTCCAGAACGAACACGCGTGGAAACCTCCCGGTCTGCACTAAAATACCTGATGATACTGTGATTAGAAGGGTTAATTTCCCCCTCATCATCATCATCATCATCATCATCATCACCCGACTCTGTGACGGGAGTTTCCTCCTCATCCTCCTCTCTGCAGCCGGATAGACAGAGAGAAAGAGCAATCATGCAAAACAAAGCAGAAGGAAAGAAACGATGAGACAGCGAACGCATCTGTGCATGTGTGTGACATCATCATCATCATCATCACAGACGCTTTAGTATGAAAACGTGAGACTCGGCTGGTCAAAGCTCTGAGCGTGAGCAGCACACGCGTGAAATGAGTCTGATACCGTCTGATAATCGTGAATACAAATAAAATATTAATAACTTTGAAGCTAGCGTGTCAATGACATCGATCTGAGGTGACCTGAATGAGTCACATGTCCAGTGAAGAACACAGAGTGTGTTAGTGATGATGACCACAGCAGAGTTCAGAAGATGAACCACCGGACGCCCCGAATAACACTGAGCTCCATATATATACATATATATTACTGATATACATATAAAAACTTAATAATATTATTTAGTTATGTATTTATTTATATATAGACTCCCATTTTACTCTGGTGCGTAGGTTCAAAAAATCCCTCATCAAAAAAAGAACACAAATAAATGTAAATAATATAAAATACTGATAAAATAATAAGTACAATAACAATATAATAAAAATAATATATAATTATATTAATAAGCATATAATATTGACAATATAATATAATAATACTGAGAAAACATAAAATAATAATATAATATAAAATACTATAAAAAATACTGGTAATAAAATACTGATTGATAATAAATAAAATAAAAATATAATAAATAATAATATATTAGTAAGTAAATTAATATAATATAATATAATATAATATAATCTCCCATTTACTCTAATATGTAAGCTCCAAAATTCCTCAGAAACCATTGCTGAAAAATATAATCATTTTCAGTGTTTAAATAATAAATAGGTTGCTAATCTAATGTATATAAAGCATAATACTAATATTCATATAAAACATGTCCTCTAACTCTTCTAATATGTGAATAAATAATTTTTAAGAGAGGGTTGACTGGGACAAAAGTGTCCCAATCAACCTGAAAGCCCCTCTATTTTCCCACAGGATGTTGTTCGGGGCGTCTGATGGACCCGACACACACTTACATCACCGGGAGACATTCATGAGTCACATGAGCTCTGGAGCAAAAACATCGAGAAAATATTGACAACATCCCGTCACACTGAAATCACGTGACTCTATCTCTGCGCTCTACAGAGGGAGCTCCCTTCTTAGGGAACATCCTCACTGAAAAGGAAGTTCATAAATCACAGTAACACTCCAAAACTATTGTGCGTTTTCTCCAGAATTCTGTGTTTTCAGGTTTCATTTTTTAATTTGTTTAATTAAATCGTAATCAAATCAAGAACTGTCTAAAAATCTGAATT
>CM076071.1:725000-727500 GCA_038088235.1 Zacco platypus
TGTCTGTCAGGGTGAGGGAAGTCTGAAGCAGGTCACGGCTCACGTGTGGTTTGACGGGCTCTCATTTGAAACATTGCTATGAACTTTCACTGGCTCCGCTGGGCTCTGCTTACTCACGGTGCTCACCATGAAACGCTCCAGAACAAAAAAAGACTCTGAAATTACAGTACGAACCCAGAGGAGCCGCTGACGAGAGGCTGCAAACAGAAAAAAGACCAAACAGTCTAAAAATAGAGGACAAACTTGTACAGTTCATGAGTCAAAGTGTGCACGGCTGTGTGTCGGCACTGAAAACCATCAGTGCAAAAATCAAAAATCCCACAGATGCACACTGAAGGAGTGACCTGAGCCTCTCTTTATACTTGGACTGAAAGCACAACACATAGAGAGCACCTATAAAACCCTAGCAACGAAACAGAAATGCAGTAAAACACCCTGAAACCTTTAACATCCACATAACAACACCCTAGCAACCACCCACAACACTCTAACCAAATCACAATGCATTAAAAACTCTAAAATTTTTGACATTTACATAGCAACACCATAGCAACCACCCACAACACTCTAATTTGCAATGCAGTAAAAACCATTCTGAAAACCCTAACAACTACATGACACCCTAGCAACCACCCACAACACTGTAACCACATAACAATGCAGTATAATACTCTGAAACCGTTATCATCCACATAGCAACACTCTAAACAAATGGCAATACAGTAAAAACCGCTCTGAAAACCCTAACAACTACATAGCAACACCCTAGCAACCACCCACAACACCTTAAAGAAACAGCAATGCAATAAAAACACTCTGAAACCTTTTCAAACTGCATAGATACACCCTAGCAACCACCCACGACACTCTAACTAATTTGCAATGTAGTAAAAACCATTCTGAAAACCCTAACAACTACATAGCAACACCCTAGGAACCACCCACAACACTGTAAGCACATGGCAATGCAGTATAATACTCTGAAACCGTTATCATCCACATAGCATCACGCTAAAAACCACCCAAAACCCTAACAACTACATAGCAACACCCTAGCAATCCCTCACAACACCCTAACCAAATAGCAATACAGTAAAATACTCTGAAACATTTAACGTCCACATAGCAACACTCTAAACAAATGGCAATGCAGCAAAAACCGATCTGAAAAACCTAACAACTACATAGCAACACCCTAGCAACCACTCAGCCACTCACTCTAACCAAAAAGCAATGCAGTAAAACACTCTGAAACCTTTAACATCCACATAGCAACACCCTATCAACCACTCACAACACCCTAACCAAATAGCAATGCAGTAAAAAACACTCTGAAAACCCTGACAACCATACAGTAACACCCTAGCAACCACCCACAACACCTTAAAGTAACAGCAATGCAATAAAAACGCTCTGAAACCTTTTCAAACTGCATAGAAACACCCTAGCAACCACCCACAACACTCTAATTTACAATGCAGTAAAAACCATTATGAAAACCCTAACAACTACATAGCAACACCCTAGCAACCACTCACCGACTCACTCTAACCAAAAAGCAATGCAGTAAAACACTCTGAAATCTTTAACATCCACATAGTAACACCCTAGCAACCACCCACAACACCTTAAAGAAACAGCAATGCAATAAAAACGCTCTGAAACCTTTTCAAACTGCATAGAAACACCCTAGCAACCACCCACAACACTGTAACCACATAGCAATGCAGTATAATACTCTGAAACCGTTATCGTCCACATAGCAACACTCTAAAAACCACCCAAAACCCTAACTACTACATAGCAACACCCTATCAACCACTCACAACACCCTAACCAAATAGCAATACAGTAAAAAACACTCTGAAAACCCTGACAACCATACAGTAACACCCTAGCAACCACCCACAACACCTTAAAAAAACAGCAATGCAATAAAAACGCTCTGAAACCTTTTCAAACTGCATAGAAACACCCTAGCAACCACCCACAACACTCTAGAATCATGTTTTGTGCAGGAAAACTCCACACACTGTCTTTAAATAAATGGATAGCGCTTTATTTTACAGTCCTGATCCCATACTATGTACTTATTATAGTAATTGCAATAACTGGATAATAACTCGGCACTAACCCTGAACCTACACCTGACCTGAACCCACATATATTACCCAGTACTTTCTCAGGTCAGTACACTGTAAGTACATGTACTATAAAATAAAGTGCATCCAATAAATGTTAAGAGAGTTAAAATCTTCCTTCTGACCAGAATTGAAAAATGTTTTGGAATGATTTAGAAGTAATACTACAAAAACTCTAAAAAAAGATGTGGAAATGAAGTCCAGCGCATGAAGAAAACAGATGGTGAAACGCAGCTCGAACGTTTATGAACTCAGAGGGCCAGAAGCAAAAGAGGGAAATAATAAGTTCAGCACAGAAACGCCCAAAATAAGCAGCTGAATGTGATCCAGCACACGCGGCGTCGGCGTCCGACAGCAGC
>CM076071.1:732500-810000 GCA_038088235.1 Zacco platypus
GATTATTGCTGCTGCTGCTGATGATGATTATTGCTGCTGCTGCTGATGATGATGATTATTGCTGCTGCTGCTGATGATGATTATTGCTGCTGCTGCTGATGATGATTATTGCTGCTGCTGCTGCTGCTGATGATTATTATTGCTGCTGCTGCTGATGATGATGATTATTGCTGCTGCTGCTGATGATGATGATTATTGCTGCTGCTGCTGCTGATGATTATTATTGCTGCTGCTGCTGCTGATGATGATTATTGCTGCTGCTGCTGCTGCTGATGATTATTATTGCTGCTGCTGCTGATGATGATGATTATTATTGCTGCTGCTGCTGATGATTATTATTGCTGCTGCTGCTGATGATGATGATTATTATTGCTGCTGCTGCTGATGATGATGATTATTATTGCTGCTGCTGCTGCTGATGATTATTATTGCTGCTGCTGCTGATGATGATGATTATTGCTGCTGCTGCTGCTGCTGATGATGATTAGTGCTGCTGCTGCTGATGATGATTATTGCTGCTGCTGCTGCTGATGATTAGTGCTGCTGCTGATGATGATGATGATGATTATTGCTGCTGCTGCTGCTGATGATGATTATTGCTGCAGCTGCTGATGATGATTATTGCTGCTGCTGCTGATGATGATTATTGTTGCTGCTGTTGTTTATTTCTGCTGCTGATAATGATTATTGCTGCTGCTGTTGATTATTTCTGCTGCTGCTGATGATTATTGCTGCTGCTGTTGATTATTATTATTGCTGCTGATGATGATGATTATTATTGCTGCTGCTGCTGCTGATGATGATTATTGCTGCTGCTGCTGATGATTATTATTGCTGCTGCTGCTGATGATGATTATTGCTGCTGCTGCTGCTGATGATGATGATTATTGCTGCTGCTGCTGCTGATGATGATTATTGCTGCTGCTGCTGATGATGATTATTGCTGCTGCTGCTGATGATTATTGCTGCTGCTGCTGATGATGATTATTGCTGCTGCTCCTGATGATGATTATTGTTGCTGCTGTTGTTTATTTCTGCTGCTGATAATGATTATTGCTGCTGCTGTTGATTATTTCTGCTGCTGCTGATGATTATTGCTGCTGCTGATGATGATTATTACTGCTGCTGTTGTTTATTTCTGCTGCTGATAAATATTATTGCTGTTGCTGTTGAAAATTGCAGCTGCTATTGATTAATGCTTCTGGTGCTGCTGCTGCTGATTACTGCTGCTGTTAATTATTGCTGTTGCTGTAGAGCAAACATGGATTTGCTAATGCTAACAGATACACAGACACGCTGCTGTGAGCATGTAATATATGCTGCTTCTTCATAAATAGACATACATAAATCCCGTGGCAGATCTAGGCAGGCGGAGCTGGAGCGGTGGAGGGGTTCAGAGGGGCTCTGTTAGAGCTGCAGGGCTAGCTTACAAAAAACACTGAACCAGACTATTTATATGTTGAGCAAGCAATCTCTTTGGCTGAAGGATCAGCAGAACCAATCAGATTGTGTTACATGTTATTGATGTGATTGCTTGCAGATTGCATGCATAGAACCTCTAGATTTTGAATATTTAACTAATAATGAAAAAAACTAAAGCATTTATTGATCTTAGTTAATTTCAACATTGACTAATACGTCTTTAAAATCAAAAGTTGCATGAAATAACAATCCATTTAATCCATGGAGGTAAACAACATATTTCATCTTATATTTTTGATCGTTTTTGTTTAAATTGTTTAATGATTTAATGAATTATTAGTTTTTCCATCAACTCCCTGCAGGATTCATCAAATGTCTACAAACTAATAAAAGTCTACATTCACAATGACTGCTTAATTCGGACAAACTCCAGTCAGATTCTGTCGTCATTCTTTAACTAAGGAGAATAGAAAGGCATTAAAACAATCCGATTTATAAACACGGCCATTCTGACATGGTATAATTTACCATCCCACATGACATTAAGGCCATTGCCATGGAAACCAGACAATTGCAGCCTAAAAATCTGCTGTTTCGACACCGATCACAGAAAATCTGCAGTCTTACTCGGTTTAATTCTGAGATTTATCCACACACACTGAAGCAGATCTCATCGGGTCCAGTGAGGATTAAGACATTCCTGACAATGAAATTAATGCAGCTTAGAGGAATAAAACTTAAGAAATAAAAGCCTCAATCACACTGGATTTGATCCTCCGAGGAAAATTACAGAGAATTTCTTAAGAATAAAAGCTTGATAAGACTTTTTTAAGGTTTTTTTTTTTTATTATTATTAATCTTTTTCCAGAAAATTAAAAAAAAAAAAAAAAAAATATATATATATATATATATATATATATAAATATAAAAATAACACGAATTTGGGAAACAATAAAATGGATTTGGGCTCTGGTATAGTCATATTATACTGCATGTGCACACAAAATATAGCGATAAAGACCGTGTTACAGTGATTTTAACAACAGAACACAGTAAATCCAATGGTTTGGGGGATTCGAGGCGGAAGCAGGTGGTTGGAGACTTAAAACTCATCATCTGTCCACTTAAAGCCTTAGAGACACACACACACACACACACACACACACACACTCAAACCATCAAGCTACCAAATGTCCCGCTGTGCTGACACTGGAAATGCCAACTACATACAAAGGCATTCTGGGAAGTCAAGTGTGAATTTAATGAACCTGATGAAAGCCCCGCCCCCGATCTCTAACGACAACAGCCAATGGGACACTTGACCCGCAATCCAGGAATAGACACACTATCAGTGCAACAGACGAACACAAGCATGACCGTCGGTAATGATTTCAGCAGCGACTCACTAGCACAAGTTAACTTAGAGACTCACCGATACACGCGTGAACACGGACGCTCAGCTGAGTCCGTAAAATCACACTGTGCTTCTTCCCCCTCCTAGAGACAGAGAAAATGAAGCAATAATGTTTATCACAGAAGTTAATAGAAATAAAACATGGGGGTATTGACTGGTATTGACACACACACACACACACACACACACACACACACACATGTTATGTTTTCATGGTTTATGGGGACATTCCATAGGCGTAATGGTTTTTCTACTGTACAAACTGTACATTCTGTCCCCCTACCCCTAAACATCACACAAAATGTTCTGCTATTTTACATTTTCAAAAAAGATCATTCTGTATGATTTATAAGCTTGTTTCCTCATGGGGACCAACAAAATGTCCCCACAAGATCAACATTTACTAGTATTACTATACCTGTGGGGACATTTGGTCCCCGTAATGTAGGGAATACACACACACACACTCCAGCAATCAGTGTTAAAGCTCTTCTGGGAAACGGCGCTCATTATTAACATGCCATCGATAAGAACACGATTCTGCTGCCCTCATTTTATTCCTCCATTCAGACGTTCCTCCATCACGTTCTTTTACTTGTTTAGTTACAAATTCAAGGAAATGCAGTGTGACAATGTAGGTGGAAAAAAATCCAAGGTAGAAGAATATATTTATTAATATATAATAATATTATATATATATTTGGCGCAAGCAACACCAAGGTCAGGGGTTTGATTCCGAGGGAAAGCCAGAATTGATGTAAATGTGCACATTGGAGGCAATGTAAGTCACTGTGGATAAAAGCATCTGGCATATGCATAATTACATTTTTTTATTATTCATATATGTATAATAAAATATATTTTGTTCAATACTTCAGCATTTTTGTGACTTTAACTCTATGTTCCTCCCTAATGTGAAAAGTGTCACAAATCAAACAAATCATTACATAATATTTTTTTCATTTTTATTACATTTTATTGGTGTTACTGTGGAATTAACTATTCAATTCTGGTAAGATTTTGCTGCATTTATTTGATCAAAAATACAGTAAAAATAGTGAAATATTATTATAATGTAAATCATCAGTTTTCTATGTGAATATATAGTAAACTATAATTTATATCCAGTGATCAAAGCTGAATTTTCAGCTTCATTACTCCAGTCTTCAGTGTCACATGATCCTTCAGAAATCATTCTGATTTGATGCTCAAGAAACATTTATGATTATTATCAGTGTTGAAAACAGTCCATATTTGTGAAGAAACTGATGCATTTTATTCTTCAGGATTCTTTGATGAATAGAAAGTTCAAAAAGTTTGAAATGTGATCTTATTGTCTGCCGTGAACATTTAAAACTTGTTTATTATAATTGCCTCTTTGACTGATTTGAGATCAGTTTCCCATGATTACATCAGTATCTTGTACACAAAGCTGAACTGAAACGAGTCTTCTCTCTTCCAGCGCGAACCACAGGAGGCACGGCCTTACACCAGAGCTGACCTCTGACCCCTCAATGCAAACAATAATAAATACAGGAGCGACGGAGGGATGAACTCATTCAGCCGATTCATCACCGTGGAGTTTCTTGCATGTCAGAAACACGTCAGCCGTTTGTTTACAGATTAACAGTTGGCTAACGTCCTACGGTCCGGCTAACACACACACACACACACACTGAGAAGAAGGTCTGTTTGACAGCAGAGATATTCACATGTCAATCAGCTGTCAGACGGACGTCAGAACACACACACAGAACAAACAGAAGCTGAAGCGTCTGCTGTCAATCACAGCGTGAGCGACGGACCGTTTCCCAAACACAAACACGAGCAGAACCTGAACGATCCCGTCCGACAACACGGTTACTGAGAGACTGAGCCGACACACAAACAAACCCGTCGTACTGTGTGGAGACGCTCAAATCGACCGGCAGGACGTGTCCAAAACTGTCCAAAACCTAGGACAGGGTTTCCCTAACTGGGGTTTATGAGCTCATGATGATTAATTAAATTATGGCAAATTAAAATAAATAAAACAAAAACAAAAAATGTATTAAATCATAAAAATATAAAATTAAAATATTTTTTTAAATGAAAACAATCAAATTAAACAATTAAAATATATTAAATCATGAAAATGTAAAATTAAAATAATTTAAAATAAAACAATCAAATAAAAATATTACAAATCAATTAAAACAAAAACTAAATAACATTTTTATTAAAAAAACTACAACATAAAAATGTAAAATTAAAACAATTGAAAATAAAAATACCAAAATAAAATACTAAAAACAAATAAAAACATAAAAATGTAACATTAAAATAATTTTAAAATCAAAACAATCAAAATAATAAAAATTACTAAAAATATATTCAAAAACAAAAATACTAAATTACAATAAGTTATTTTAAATAAAAACAATCAAAATAATACAATTACCTAAAATATATTAAATCGGAAAAATATAAAATTCAAATAAATAATTATGAAATAAAATCATTAAAAATAAAACACTTACTAAAAAAATATATATATATTTTTATTTGTTTAGCTGCATGTCATGTGACAATTAACCATGTGACTGTGTTTTAAATGATTGAAACTTAAAATCTTTACTTGAAGTCCCTGATATTTTAAGTTCAGCTGATTCTCTGAGTAACAACTTTCTGTCACCGATTGAGATGAATGGAGATGAATAATTCCACAGATGGAGAGGCAACATGAGTGTCACACACACACACACACACACACACACACACACTCTCACACACACACACACACACACACACACACACACACACACACGCTCCGCTTCTGAATCATTCAAACTAATATAACTCAGTGACGTATGGAAAATAGCTCACGGATCACAGGACATCCCGCAAATCCGCCAACACTGACCTGATGTTCGTCCAGAACATCTACTGACAGTATGAGCTCATTAATATACATGAGCGCCTGCATTTACATATCAACACCTGATCAACTACACCGGCAGATCAGCCAATCAGAGGCCGTTTACACGTGTGAATCTGTGTGAAAAACTTAAAACTCTCTTTCACATCATTCCCTGAAGTCAAAACATCAACCGCAGTTTACGCCAGATCCGAGCTCTCGTCCGGCGGCCGTGTTTACTGACCCTCCAACTGATACGAGGAGGATATTTAGAATCGGTTCGTTTCCCAGAATCCTCATTCTTTCCATGAACTCACCTTTCCTAGAATCACGGAAACGAGAAAGGCAAAAAACAAGACACAAGGGAGGGAGAGAAACGCAGCTTAAAAACCTTCCAGAAACTTCCAGAGATCCAATCTAACTCTCTGAAAACTGACCACATCAACGTCCAGTCAAATAATAATAATACTAATAACAATCCATTACACTCAGACGTTCGTGACAGGTCAACAGTTTGGAATAATTATTCATTTTTTTTACAGTAAAAACTGTGAAATATTATTACAATTTAAAAGAAATGTTTTCTGTTGAAATATATTGTAAAATGTAATTTATTGCTGTGATGTGAAGAAAAGATATGAAATGTTTCTTGAGCAGCAAATCATCAAATCAGAATGATTTCTGAAGGATCATGTGACACTGAAGACTGGAGTAATGATGCTGAAAATTCAGCTTTGATCACTGGATATAAATTACACTGTACTATATATTCACATAGAAAACAGATGATTTAAATTACAAAAATATTTCACTATTTTTACTGTATTTTTTATTAAATAATTGCAGCCTTGATGAGCAGAAGAGACTTCTTTACATATAAAAAAAAATCATAATTATTCCACACTGTTGACCAGTCGTGCACATTAGAGTATGGAAGAAAAGATCCGTATTTTGGAGACAAGATTTATAAATTATGTGAGTGTATAACATTTTTAAAAACACATGTTTTCATATCACATGAGCTGTAACAGTATTTCTCTGCTATCTTCGCAGGTGCAGTGAGGAGAGCAGCTATTCCACACGGAGAGACGATAAATCACACTGAGTGCACTTACAATACTGCATACAAGTCTCTCTCTCTGTGTCTCTCTCTCTCTCTCCCTCTCTCCCTTTCTCTCTCTCTCTCTCTCTCTCTCTGTCTCTCTCTCTCTCTCTCTCTCTGTCTCTCTCTCTCTCTCTCTCTCTCTTGCAGGAAATCTGTTAAGGTGATTTGTGTGAGAGCTGCTGTCACTGCAGTGAGGAGATCTGCTCATATCTCACACACACACACACACACACACACACACACACACACACAGTGCAGTATGTAGTCAGTGTGTCTCACCCTCCGCAGTCGTCCTGCTGAAATCCCTCCAGTTCATCCCTCTGCTCGTCCAGCGTCGACTCCAGATCCAGATACACACCGGTGTGTGAGAGCTGTAGAGCGCAGTCATCGAGCTGCACACACACACACACACACACACACACACACTGTTACTCAATTTATATCATCTGTTTTAATCTTAATTTCAGTTAAAGTTTTAGTCATTTTTTTAAAATGTCTATTTAGCCCTCTGGTTCTCTTCATTCATTTTTGACATTTTTTTTTTTTACTTAAAAAAACAAAATCTTACTGAAAGCTCATTTTTTGAGATATCACGCTCAAATTTGGAACGCATCTTGTTTAGATTGTCTTTCAGTTTTAGAGTAAAATGCATTTTTGAAAATTGAAAACAGTATTTTTGTGCATTTTTATTGCAATAAACAAAATTCTGTATTTTTTTAGGTTAAGTTTTTACAACCTTTTTCACTTCAGCAATAATCTGTCAAGTGTCTTCTTTGAAAAGAGATCAAAATTAGATGGAAATTTAATTTCATTCATTCAAAAAATGGATTATAATAGCATAAATATAATTTAGTACCATAAAATTCCCTAAAAATACAAAATATTAAATAAAAAAACATTATTAAACTGAAATATGGTACATTCATTTCATTGAAATAAAATTTCGGTCATTTTTGACCGACACGTGAAGAGCACCAGAGAGTTACTGCTTATCAATGTTCATTTAATTTTTAGTTAATTTAGTGCAGCAAGTGAAACTGAATGGTGCGTTCAAAAACCTTTATGAATCATTTGTTTCGAATCAGTGATTCAGTGATTCAATCAGCTTCATTACGTCACAACTGTTAGTGGCTCTCTGTCAGCCCATGAACCAGGGTCTGTACGGTTTTTACCTGATCTCAGATCAGTTTTATGCATTTGTCAACATTTAGCGACACATTTCTATAATAAAAAGCAAGAGTTGCGGTCAAAAGTCTCTGGTCTGATCAATCAAACTCTCCATTAAGCAAACAAAAGTCCTACAGTTTAATAAAATAACACACATTATACAGACACTTCACATTTCAGTGGTATTAGATCATTTGATAGATGATATTGTTTTATAAAAACATGTTGGAGTTTTTGCTGCATTTACACCAGCGTTACGAACGCTTTAAAACAGTGAATCATTTTTGCGAATCAATTGCCTCTGTTACAGAGACACATCACAGGTAACCAGCAGGGGATTGTGGGTAACGGATCACCCTCTCAAACGATTGAGTGCTGAAAGTAATGTTGTGAGCATCAGCCATAAAGCAAATCGGCGTAAGAGACGTGTCATGTTCGAGCAGCAGCGTTTCCCTGTTTCAGACATTACAGAGCAGTAAATGGAATTACCGCCGGTCATAAAGCACAGGAACACGCGCCACACGCCCCTCACACACACACACACACACACACACACATGTGCTTTCACTTCACTGCGCTCCTGGGAAACACACGCCAGTATGAACTACATTCGGAGCGCGTGGCGATGGATTTGTAGCTTTGATCAACAATCACACGGCGGTCGGTCGTCAGGCTAATTTGGCAGATTCGACCTGCAGCTTCCAGCGTCTGCTGTAACACACATCACACACACACACACACACACACACACACACACACACACACACACACACACATCACACACACACACACACACACACATCACACACACACACACACACACACACACACACACTGAAGGTTCACACGCTACAATGTTAGTATGCGTGACCAAAGAGTGTGAAGACCAGCTGCTCCTGTCAAACACAGGTGTGCAGATAAATTAAACCATAATATGCACAGACACACAAAACACAAACTTCTATTTTCATTATACACTGTTATTTACTATTCAAAAGTCTGGGGTCAGTGAAAAAATGTTTGCACATGTGATCACATGTCCTTCGTGAACACGACTATAAATATTATATTCTGAGACATTCGGTGAAATGCTCTAAAATGTGCAAAGAGTTGTATGGAAGCTTGTTTCTGCCAATAAATAAAAAAAGGCAATTCTGACTTTATATCTCGCAATTCTGACTTTATAACTCACAATTCTGACTTTATAACTCACAATTCTGACTTTATATCTCTCAATTCTGACTTTACATCTCACAATTCTGACTTTATATCTCACAATTCTGACTTTATATCTCTCAATTCTGACTTTACATCTCACAATTCTGACTTTATATCTCACAATTCTGACTTTATATCTCACAATTCTGACTTTATATCTCACAATTCTGACTTTATATCTCACAATTCTGACTTTATATCTCACAATTCTGACTTTATATCTCGCAATTCTGACTTTATAACTCACAATTCTGACTTTATAACTCACAATTCTGACTTTATATCTCACAATTCTGACTTTATATCTCGCAATTCTGACTTTATAACTCACAATTCTGACTTTATAACTCACAATTCTGACTTTATATCTCGCAATTCTGACTTTATAACTCGCAATTCTGACTTTATATCTCGCAATTCTGACTTTATATCTCACAATTCTGACTTTATAACCCACAATTCTGACTTTATAACTCACAATCCTGACTTTATATCTCACAATTCTGACTTTATATCTCGCAATTCTGACTTTATAACTCGCAATTCTGACTTTATATCTCGCAATTCTGACTTTATATCTCACAATTCTGACTTTATAACCCACAATTCTGACTTTATAACTCACAATTCTGAGTTTATATCTCACAATTCTAACTTTATATCTCACAATTCTAACTTTATATCTCACAATTCTGACTTTATATCTCACAATTCTGACTTTATATCTCGCAATTCTGACTTTATATCTCACAATTCTGACTTTATATCTCACAATTCTGACTTTATATCTCACAATTCTGACTTTATATCTCACAATTCTGACTTTATAACTCGCAATTCTGACTTTATATCTCGCAATTCTGACTTTATATCTCACAATTCTGACTTTATAACCCACAATTCTGACTTTATAACCCACAATTCTGACTTTATAACTCACAATTCTGACTTTATAACCCACAATTCTGACTTTATATCTCACAATTCTGACTTTATAATTCACAACTGTGAGATTATATCTGGCCATTCTGAGAAAAGAAAATCAGAATTGTGATATAAACTTGCAATTACCTTTTTTATTTTTTATCTCATGGCAGAAACAAGCTTTCATAGACCCAGCTTGTGTTTTCAGGAAACTAACAAAAATCAGTGAAGGACATCCACATGTATAACGTTAATTATCATCATGTAATATGTGTAACGGCACAGGACATTCGAACCAACATTTGAACAGCGTGTTTCTGGTTCACCCGAAGCTGAGCGAGCGCGAGTGCTGATGTTCGTTGGGTTTGGCGTCTCTGAGGTCGTAACACCTGCGTCTCCATTGAGTCTGAACTCGGCCAAACCCTAATCAAACACTCGCTTTCCAGCTCAAGACTTCAGCTGTGATTTAAGGTCAACAACCTCATCACATCCAAGAATGTGTCACACAACTGGCCCACGGATGGACAAACGGATGAATCATACACTACACCTGCTGAAAGAAGAGAGACGGCATGAGCGAGATCTGCATGTTTCTATTTACAATCAACAGTAATAGTGATGCTCCTCTAAATATGATCAAATGACGCTTTGAGAGGATATGAATCAAACCACAGATCAGAGAAAACATCTAGAGCTGACGGCACACTGATGAGTGTAAAGCTTCAACAACTGCAGATCACTGGAACAACACAAACAAACACTCCACCGGCTAACAACCGCATCACACACACACACACACACACACACACACACACACACACACTCACACACACACACTCACTGATTTGAGCTCATAAACGTGTCTGTGGACTATAGAGCTGCATGATTCTGGATAAATTGAGAATCATGATTTTTTTGTTGTTGCTTAAAATAAAGAGGATGATTCTCCCACGATTCTGAATAGACAGCTAAACAAAATTTATTAGAGGTTCTGACATAAATGTTAATTGCTGCAGTTTCCAATTTGAATTTTTTTAATCTCTTGAGTGAATGATTCAATGACTCGCTCATTAAGACTTGACTTGTTTCATTACTGAAAGAATCAGTGTTTTTCAAAGAACCTCTTGTGTGAATGATTCAATGACTCACTCGTAAAAGGCTCGTTCGAGATGCATTGGTGCTGTCCAGACCGATTGGAGTATGACATTACAGTAAGCGAGAGCGATTCAAAAGCATAAGGAATCATATGCTCTCCAATCACTCTTGTACTTTGATGTCATACTCCGATCAGTCTGGACAGCACCAATGCATCTCGAACAAGCCTAAAGACTCGACTTGTTTCACTTCTGAAAGAATCAACGTTTTTGAAAGAATCTCTTGAGTGAATGATTCAATGACTCACTCGTTAAGACCTCACTTGTTCCAATACTGTATAAATCAGTTTTTGAACAAATCTCTTGAATGAATGATTCAATGACTCACTCGTTAAGACTTCACTTGTTTCATTACTGAAAGCAAAATACATTTTTAACAGTCACTTGTCGCCACCTACTGGTGTAACGATGTAACCAATACAATTGATATTTGAAGTGACAAGTTACTTTCAAGAGGTCAGTTTGAGGTCACTACCGTAGACATCAGTGTTTATATTCGAACTATAAACTTTTAGCCCATTACTTCTGTGATCATCTGAATTATTACAGTACAGAAATAATGATAATGTGTGGTTGAAAAGTTTGTGAAACTGTTTCATATCATTTAGGAATAAGATTGCATACTAGATACTAAACGAGAATAATAAACTAACATTAAATAAAAAAATAAATGGGAAATATCCTGGAGAAAATGTGCCCAAGTCAACATCTAATGTTGTGAATTTAACTTAAAATTGCATTAAAGTGGAATATCACATAAAACACTGCGTGTGTTCAAGAGAACAAAAACAGAAACTGGCGCAAAATATCAGTGATAAAAACGGAAGTCGCTGCAATCAGGAAGAAACTTTTTTCCTCCGTCATAAATGGGATTTTTTTTACCTGTTGATTTGCACACTGAAGTTTACAGTTTAATTAAGTTTACTCAATATTGCAAGATATGTTTCTCAGTCAAGGCAAGTCAAATTTATTTGCAACCATTACATTTAGCTATTATGAATATATAAATAATAATGCTTATTATTAATATATAAATATTATAAATAAATAAATTAATTAAAAAAAAAAATTTAAAAAAAAAAAATATATATATATATATATATATATAAATTACAAAAATAACTTTTTTTTAATGCAGACGTGAAATCTGAGCAGCGTTTTGAGACACTGTTAGATTTTCCCTCAGGAGATATAACACTGCAGAGATCTCAGCGGTGATTCGTCTCTCCGTGGGGAGCGCGTGGCGTTAGGGTTAAGTGCTTTCACTGCAGTAGAGGACAGTCGGACAGTCGCTGGAACTTCACTAACTACCACTTACACTGTGGATGAGATTCAGCCCGTCTATTTATAACCCCAGAATGTGAGACAGACGCTGAAGTCCATGCAAATGATCTCTGACTGGAGCTCAGCTCTCTGTATTACAGGAAGGAGCTTCACTGGACTCCATGGAAACATATTTTATCATATTTATCCTCAATCTCACTGTATATAACTGAGTATTTCTTGTTGCACGGATCATGTTCATACTTTTCAGCTGAATAAATTTCATAGTTTTCACAATGATTCTAAGCTATTTGAATAAATGCATTTTGAAAATATGATTATTTAAGTAGATAGATGCAAATAATTAATAATAAACTATGTTTTGATTTGTGTGTGTGTGTGTGTGTGTGAGTGTGTGTGTGAGAGTGTGTGTGTGAGTGTGTGTGTGTGTGAGTGTGTGTGTGTGTGTGTGTGTGTGTGTGAGTGTGTGTGTGAGTGTGTGTGTGTGAGTGTGTGTGTGAGTGTGTGTGTGTGTGTGTGAGTGTGTGTGTGAGTGTGTGTGTGAGAGTGTGTGTGTGTGTGAGTGTGTGTGTGAGTGTGTGTGTGAGAGTGTGTGTGTGTGTGAGTGTGTGTGTGAGTGTGTGTGTGTGAGTGTGTGTGTGTGTGTGTGAGTGTGTGTGCAGAAATCTGAGCTGTTGTGTTAAAACTGATGGAAATTCTATAAGCAAATACATAAATCTTTGTAAAAATTGAATATTTAATACTTTAATATACTACAGAAAAAAACAGTTAGTTCAGGCAACAAAGTAAATTCTATATTAGTACTCAATTCAAGCTTATCGACGTTATAAAATGAAGTAAAACCTACTCAACTTCTCTGATACTGGTGTACCCATCATGCACTGGGCCTTGAATAATTCATAAGGTTGATTTGTCGCTGTATTTACAATCTTTTGTCATTGCTTATGTTGTAAGGTTTAGTAACTTGTCTTTTTGTGACATCTGGAGTTCATTTTCTACTCACAATCGTCTTTGTGCACTAAGTATTGAAGTCTGTGTTCATTAAGCCTACTTCTGTTGAGTAGATATGATGTCTACACAATATATATTATTTACTTAGATGTTGCAAAATAAAGCATGATTTAATTCAGTGTTTAATGTTTGAGTCAAATGCATTACAAAGGAAACTTCAAATACACACAAACAATGACTAGAGAAATATTAAATGAAGTTTACTTGATGTTCAAGTTTTCTTTCAACACATTGAGTGGTTTCTACGAAGACTAGTCGTGTTTGAACGATGTAATAAAATGATTGAAAACTGCTGCATTCTGGGAGCAGTGCTGACATCTGTTTTATTTCACAGTTTCGACCAACAGACAGACAGAAAAACAAGAAAATCCAAGATTCACGGATCTATCAAACTAATGAAGAAAATCACATGATTTAAAGCAGTCATGTGTTTCCAACTTAATATAAAAACGTGTGATTTCAACAGCCCAAACTATAATATAATAACATTCACACACAATAACATGCGAGTTTGAAATCCAACAATCCTGCCTGCAAAATGCGCGGGATGTTGAAGTGCACTATAATCTCTGTGTGACATTAAATGTCCTTTAAGACCTAATAATCTGTGGCTTTAACCCTTTATCTCCACAAACGCTCAACATCTTGTGTCTGATCTGCTGAAAAAAGAGCACGAACGCTATAAAACGATAGCTGTCGCTCTCAGTCACGATCGCACTAAATCACGTTAAAGTCAAACGTCCTTCAGCTCGAGCTCCACCTGTCGTATTTTTTTATTTTTATTAGGGATATCGGTCAGATTTTTGGCTGATATATTAAAGCTGATAAATAATGGATAATTTCCTTCAGCTGAGACGCTTCAGATGGTTTAGAATTGCTTGAAATATGATTGAAATTACTTCAAAATCTGCAAATCTGTCAGATAATATTATAATGAGAACATTATAATTGTGGGACTTTCAAAACTCTCAAAAATTATATAAAAATTTGGATTTAGATTTATCGGTCAATATATCGGTTATCGGTTCTAAAGAATTATCGGTTATCGGCCAAATCTGTGCATGTCTAATTTTTATCAAGTAAACGCAAGAATAACTTTGATATTGTTAGTAATATTCCATCATTATATGTTTAGAATCGGAAAAATAAGCATTTAAATCATCTCACTAAGACATATTATCGGCAGAGATTGATATTTATATGCATTTTATGTGCTATACTGTTATAAAGATCTCATTGATTTATATTAAAGCATCAGAATTTCATCAGTTTTTGTTCATATTCATATCAGCATCTGCATTAAATTGCATAATTCTGCTCAGTTTCTCTCTGCTTTTTTATATGAGCCATAATGCATCAAATATGATACAAATCATAAATATGTATTTTATATTTTCTTTTATATTGTGTGTAAAAATTGACCATTGCTTCATATAACACTGTCCATCATGATGGTTTTGAATTGCATGAGTACAGTAAGTACATGTGCAGCACAAACTGTCATATAATCTACATGACAACATTATTATTGTGTGTTTGGGACGTGCTTTTAATGGCGAGACTTTTGTTTTTATAATCACGCTCTCAAATATTAGATAAAAATTTAGATTTATTGGCAAATATATCGCTTATCAGTTTTCAAATATAAAGAATAACCAATTATCGGTTTTGGACAAAAAAAAATTCTCTAATTTTTATCAAGTATAACTTTGATATTTTGAATAATATTTCAGGTTTACTTGATTATCCAGACATCATTTATTATAAAAAAAAAATCATGACTATCAAATATGATCATCAGATTTATCGGTTCATCTGTCAATCATCTTTTTAGATCGTTTTAGATCTGAAAACCAAGCATTTAAATCACCTCACCAAGACATATTATGGGCAGATATTGATATTTATATGATTTTATGTGCTGTACTGTAATAAAGATCTCACATTACAAGCTTCAGAATGTCATATAAATATCAGTATCGGCACCAAATTGCACATTTTTGCTCAGTTTGAGTCTCTGAATAAAACTGAGCTCTTTTTCCCTCATTATATCAGACTATATCTGAGCTTTATGGATCAAATATGATACAAAACATAAAACATGGGATGAATTTAAGGTGATTGGGACACTTTTTGCCATTGAGATGACTTGGAAAAAGTGTCCCATTCCTATATTTGTTGATTTTCTTCTATATTGTGTGTGAAAATCACAAGTATTTCATGTGTCGGACTAGTTGCTCGTGAACTCTGTCGGAGTGAATGAATGAGCGGCTCTAAAAGCGGCTCAGAGCCGCACCTGTCGCGCTTTAAAATGACCAGCACAAATCAAACTGGTTTCACTGACCTCTTCACACTTCTCTTACATTTTATTTATAAAGTATATTTAAAAAAAAATCACGTTTAATAGCCTAATACTAAAGAATGCGTTTTAAAGTTTATTACACACTAATTTTTTTAATAAAAAGGTAGAATTGATCAACATCACTGGACTATATTTGAACTCTGACCTTGTGAGGCGCTTTGAGGAGTCTGTGGACCCCCGCGATCTGATTGATGAGAGGAATATCTTCTCTGAAGGTGTACTGAGGAGGTCTGGTCGGTTCCGGGAAATTGGTGCTGTTGAACGGATCGGTGTCGTCTAAAAACTGAACCCGGGACACAAACGAAGACATGATGCATCCATGCACGGGCCGCCGTCACTATCGCGGCCGTTTCCAAGCGCGTCGGTAACGACAACAACACGGTCAGCGGGACCTATTTCCGCGGAAATGAGACGGAATGCAGAAGCTGCGCGCGCCCGTTACTGTGCTGAGCGCGAGTGTCCGTGTCCGTGTCACGGGCGCGTGAAGGTGCGGGACAGCCGGACGCCCCCCGCGGATTAAGCGCTTTAACAGCGGGACCCGGTGACCGCTAGACGGGAAACAGCGACCTCTAGCGGACAGAGAGTAATAATGCATCTGTTCCTCAGAAACCACACGGGCTGAGATTTAACCCTCGCTGTGGAGAGGATTGTTTTATTCGCGAACTGGACTAAAACTCACCGAGTACTGCCAAAAACAAAAATCGAACTTTTTGTTCTTTTTTCCCGCCTTTATTCTAAAAAACAAACCGTGAAATAGTGCACTACTGTGTTATTTACTTTTTACGTATATTTTACCTGTATTTTTTTATTTAACGGAAATGTCGAGAAGGGTCTGTCTGCATCCCGCAGTACTATAACGAATTTCAAGTTACGCCTTTTCAAGTTACGCCTTCCGCGAATAAACAAGCGTGGGCATCATTGACTAAAACAATCTTTTAAAGTAAATTATTTTATGTTTTATGAATGAAATATGTGTAAGATTAGCTATCGAATCTTAAGTATGAAACAAGCTAGTAGTAAAACAAAATAAATACTATCAAATTAATACGAACTCATGCAATTATAGCTAAAAACCTACCCCCACACCCAAACATTTCCCTAAACCTACCCCTTCCATAAAAATGTACTGGCGGTATTCCAGAAAGCAAGGTTAACTTACCGTCACATATACCCTGAACTCAAGGTTGATTAACTCAAACCTCTCTTACTCCAGGTATGCTGGTTCCACAAACGCATCAGGGAGTAAGTTCAGCCAACCCAGAGTATGTTCCCGGTTAACACACAAGACCTTCTCAACCGAGCGACGAATCCATGATTCACCATGGAAACAGACGCTGAGAAAAAGCGCGCCATTCCACTTCCTCCTTCTTCTTTTGTTTAATGGCGATTTACAAAATCTACTTAGTGCACATCGCCACCTATTTGATGATTGTGTAATAATTTTTTCAATCTTTTTATTGAATAAGTAATCTTTATTCACTGAGAATAAGACTTATATTGTTTGTTTGATGCTAAATATTTAATAAGATATTACATATGTATTTTATTATAGAAATTATAGAATAGAAAACGTCCTGTTATAAAAAGGAAAAAAAGCACATCAGATGTGTGTGATTACAATAAAATAATTACATATATTATATTATATATAAATTGAATAAACATTTAAACATTATAATAGTGCTTTATACTTTATACATATATGTACGTATGTATTGTATAATATAATATAATATTATATATATATATATATATATATATATATATATATATATATATATATATATATATATATAACAGTAACTATGTACAAATTTAGAAATGTAGTTACCGTGATAAAACTATATTAATTAAATAACACACATCTGAATACCTCTTAAGAAAACTAACCCTCAAACTTAAGCTGCTCCGGAGCAGGTTATGTTCAGAGAGTAAGTTGCTATGGTTACTTACATACCCTGAAAGTTACCTCAGTTTTTGGAACCGAAAGTTGAGGTTATCAGCTTACTTACTCTTAAACATACCTGGGTATGTCACATAACTTGCTTTCTGGAATACCCCCCTGAAGAGTTTCATAGTCAAAATACTAAAAAAATGACGAAAACAAACAACATGACTGTGGCCTTGTAGTTGTTATACGATCCGATCCCTTATCACTAGGTGGCGATAGTGAAGCTTAAAAAGCAAAAAGAGTGAAGTAGAAGAAGAGCAGTACTAGTGACGATTGTGTCTAGAAGGGATGTAGCTTTGACCAGAAGTGAGACAAAATCTTTGGATAAATAACAGTAAATTAAATGTGCTACTTATCAAATTGTGTTTTATTAACATCTACACCCACCCCAACCCTAAACCTAACCTTACAATACTGCAAATACAGTTATTAAATTAAATAAATACATATTATATGACGGAGTATTGATGTGCGCATGTGCAGCGGCTGCATCATCTCTTTTTGACATCTCGCGTGGTTCTGTGTGACTTGGACAACTTCAGGTTACGCCCCCTCAACAGGTTACGCCTTCTTCCTGTTACGCCCCCTCTCTTGCAGTCCGCAGACAGATACTATTGGAAATGTCCGTGAAATTAAAGGGTTAGTTCACCCAAAAATGAAAGTTCAGTCATTAGTTCCTCTCCCTCATCTGGTTTTACACCCGTAAGATCTTCGTTCATCTTCAGAACACAAATGAAGATATTTTTTGATGAAATCTGATGGTGAGTCTCTGTTGACAGCAACATAATGAACACTTTCAATGTCCAGAAAGATACTAAAACAGGCCATGTGACTACAGTGATTCAACTTTACTTTTTGTGCACCAAAAAAACCCCAAAATAACGAATTTTCAACAATATCTAGTGATGGACGATTTCAAAACACTGATTCATGAAGCTTTACGAATCTTTTGTTTCGAATCAGTGCTTCGGATCGCCAAAGTCACGTGATTTCTGTAAAAAAAAAAAAAAAAAAGGTTACGTGGTGTTTCGCAATTTCAAAAGTTCACGTGAGTTTGGCTGTTTGATACACGCTCCGAACCACTGAATCGAAACAAAAGATTCGTAAAGCTTCGAAGCTTCATGACGGAGTGTTTTCATCACTAGATATTACTGTAAAGATGTTATTTTGGGTTTTTTGGCGCATAAAAAGTATTCTCGTCACTTTATTATATTAAAGTTGAACCACTGTAGTCACATGACCTGTTTTAGTATCTTTCTGGGCATTGAAAGTGTTCATTATCTTGTCAATAGAGACTCACTGAACCATCAGATTTCATCAAAAATATCTTCATTTGTGTTCTGAAGATGAACGAAGGTCTTACGGGTGAAGAACGACATGAGGGAGAGGAACTAATGACAGAAATTCATTTTTGGGTTAATTAACCCTTTAATGGATAATCTCCTGGTAGTGAGCTGCAGGTTAATCTCAGCCTCAGACGATCGTTGGCTGAACATCTGATGCATATGGCACACTCATCTGGAAACTCTTCAGGATTTTCGAAGTCGTCATCTGGTTGGTTGAATTCTACAAATGCCGTGATGCCAAACCCCCTCATGGAAAAAGAACGCCGTCATGTTACAACTCTGGCAACGAGCGCTCACCAGGATCACCTAAACGCTGGATTTTCAAAAGTATGTGAAGTTTGCGGCTCCATCTTTTTTTTTTCTTCACTTTGCACAAGTTTTGTATTTATTTTTGGAAATGATTGATCGTACACTGCAAAAAATGACATTCTTCCTCGAT
This sequence comes from Zacco platypus, assembly GCA_038088235.1. Classification (NCBI taxonomy): domain Eukaryota; kingdom Metazoa; phylum Chordata; class Actinopteri; order Cypriniformes; family Xenocyprididae; genus Zacco; species Zacco platypus. The sequence goes on from CM076071.1 coordinate 752,194, forward strand.
ATTTCTGTCTTGTTTTCCGGTACAAACATGTAAACAGTCTTAAATCAAGATGTAAAATGAATTAATATAGGCTATTAATCTTGTTCACTACAAATGGATCGAAATGAAGTGAGTTTATGCTTAAAAAAACAACAAATATCAGAAAAAAAATGTGTTTTCCCTTTGAAAGAAGGTTATTTTTCTGACCCGTTGACAGATTTTTGTTTGTTTTAAGCATAAACTCATTTCATTTTTTCAGAGTTAATATCTTCATTTTGCTTCTCAAGTAAATAATATATGTTGCTTTAAGATTTTTTAGATTTTTTTGTAAGCTGAGTAAGAAAATCTTTTTTTGCAGTGTGTGAACATGTGAATGTGTTGTTATATCACTGAAATATTACCTTAAAATCTCAGGGGGACTCGGTTGGTTGTCAAAATTTGGGAATCCCTGAAATAAGTCATTAAATAAACACCAGAATGTTACTGAAGTGCTTTAAAGTCTGTTAATATCTGACGAATCCACTTCTTTTGGTTGAACTGATCAGAAGCGTGTGAGTTGAGAAACAGACAGCAGAGGGCAGCAGAGACTCCAATGACTGAATCAATCTTCTTATATATATATGTATATATGAAGTATGGATCTCTTTATATCACTGGATTTCTGTCATGTTTTCAGGAACAAATATCTAAACATTCTTAAATCAAGGATAATCCTGAAATCACGTCTGTAATCGTATGGAAAAGAGCAGCAGATCTCTTTGAGTGTTTCACTGAAGACAGAAAGTCAAACAGCTTCAGACTGACATGAGAAACAATAACAGACTTTTATTTATAAAGTAGTTTTAGTTTAACGAAGAGGTACAAATTAAAAGTATAATAATTAGTTAATGCATTAGATATCTGAACTAACAATGAAAAATAACTTTACAGCATTTATTAATCTAGTTTAATGTTAATTTAAACACATTCTTATAGGGCTGGGCGATACGGACAAAAACATCACAATATTTTTTTCCATATCTGTTGATCAAAATTTGCCTTAAACTTACATCATTTTATTTAGTAACTTTCAGGAGGGTGTTCTCATTTTTGCGACACATTTGATCACTGAGAAAATCTTATTTCCCTGAATAATTTTGACATGCTTCTTTGGGAACTGATCAAGCTGCTCTAACATGTCTTCTAAGTAAAGAGTATTTGCTGAATTTGTTCAATTTAAAGTGTTAGTTCACCCAAAAATTAGATTTCTGTCATTAATTCCTCTCCCTCATGTGGTTCTACACCCGTAAGATCTTCGTTCATCTTCAGAACACAAATGAAGATATTTTTGATGAAATCCGATGATTCAGTGAAGATATATTTTTAAGATGGAAGAATGCGGTTTTAGAGATGCTAGACATGATATTACACATAAATACAGGTTTTGAAATGTTTTTCTCCAATTGTTTCTACTGAATTTTATTTGTTAATGTACCAACTGCAGTTACTTAGATCATATGGGAAAATCAAATGAAAATATAACAGTTAATATATAATTATTAAACGTAGTAGGCATATAGTATTTACAAATTAACTCTAATTTTTCCCGCCAGAGCACAGAAATTAACCTCTCCAGAGACTCTGGCATCTTATCAGTCCTGTATTAGTCACTCATTGTCATTAATGAACAGCAGAGGAAACAAACAGGCCAATTAATGTCATAAACACAGAGTGTGTCTGCTTCCCGAACAATGCTAGGAAGATCGTTCCAGAGTTTAGGTGCCAAATAGGAAAAGGATCTACCGCCTGCGGTTGATTTTGATATTCTAGGTATTAACAACTGGCCAGAATTCTGAGATCGTAATACACGCGAAGTACTATAATGCGTTAAGAGCTCACTCAGGTACTGGGGAGCGAAGCCATTTAGTGCTTTGTAAGTACACTGAACAAAATTATAAAACGCAACACTTTTGGTTTTGCCCCCATTTTAAAACGGCCTTCCTTGAGACTGTTTCTGACAGAAATTCTTTGGTAATACAAAGCGGTTGTTGCAGCAGCTCTCCGGGTGGCTGGTTTCAGACGATCTTGGAGGTGAAGATGCTGGATGTGGAGGTCCTGGGCTGGACACATGATCTGTGGTTGTGAGGCCGGTTGGATGTACTGCCAAATTCTCTGAAACGCCTTTAGAGACAGCTTATGGTAGAGAAATGAACATTAAATTCACGGGCAACAGCTCCGATGGACATTCCTGCAGTCAGCATGTCAACTACACGCTCCCTCAGAACGTGCAACATCTGTGGCATTGTGCTGAGTGATAAAACTGCACATTTTAGAGTGGCCTTTTATTGTGGCCAGCCTAAGGCACACGTGTGCAATAATGCTGTCTAATCAGCATCTTGATATGCCACACCTGTGAGGTGGATGGATTATCTCGGCAAATGAGAAGTGCTCACTAACATAGATTTAGTCAGATTTGTGAACAATATTTGAGAGAAATATAGCTTGTGTGTACACAGAAAAAGTTCAGCTCATGAAAAATGGGGGCAAAAACAAAAGTGTTGCGTTTATAATTTTGTTCAGTGTAATTAGCAAGATTTTGAAATCTATATGATGTTTAATAGAGAGCCAATGCAGTGTTGACACTTCCTGGTTCTAGTAAGGACTCTAGCAGCTGCAATTTGGACCAGCTGTAGTTTGTTTATTAAGCGAGCAGGGCAACCACCCAGTAAAGCATTACAGTAATCTAGCCTTGAGGTCATCTCTTCCTGGTCATTCTCCTACACCATTTACGTTGTAGACGCAGTACAGCGCTTCGGTGTTATATGTCAGAATACATACGGTCAGGGTCTCAACGGTTGAGTGAGAGATTGAATTCTCTCCGCTCTGCAGGGCCGCGTCTCTCGAAAGCATCGTGAGCGGAGTTGCTCGTAGTTTAGAGATCATTGGTGGCAATGATTCGATGATCTACTTAGCCCAACAATGCTTTTGGGAAACCCAGTTCTCTGGGCTACATCTTCACATTCCATCGTATCTATAACATCATTACTGTGCTTTAAATCATTTTATTTAATGTGAAACAGCAATGTGAGTCACCTAAACGAGTGTCGTGTCTGTCTTTTCACGTGATTGAAACGTGTGGTGTCTTGTATAAAAAGTTAATTGCTAAAGATAATGCATATAATTAATTTGGATGATAAAATGTTCTCAAAACTGTGCACTGTTTGTGTATTGGCAGGTTATACAGATGCTTTTAGTTATGAGTGAAACGCTCCAGCGGCCTGAAGATAGAAGTTCACCCGCAGAACGAGAACCGGCGCTGATACGGTGGACACGGGACAACAGACCGGATCACTTGAATTACTATTAGAATTTTTACTTCTAAAATGTTTGTTACAAGAGTTTAAATGTTGGCAATACTGTATACATGTTAAAACAGTGTAAAATATGCTGTATTGCTGTACACAGACAATAAAAGCCAATGTCATGTATATCTGTGATTGTGGAGCATTTTACAGAGGGTTAGAGGAAATATGCCCTTGGTTTCACAGACAAGGCTTAAGCTAGTCTCAGACTAAAATGCATGTTTGAGCTGTTTTAACTGAAAGCAACTTGTACTGACAGATCTTAAAATATGTCAGTGTGACTGTTTTGTCTCAAGATGAACAAAGATTCTCAAGATTTTTTTTAATAAAAGCCACTTAAATGGCCTCATTGAACTAAGGCCTAATCCTGACTTAGTCTGTGAAACCAGGCCAAAAAGGTAATATTACTCACTATAGTAGTTGATTGTAACGGGGTTCAATGACAACGGGATGGAGGAAGCGGGAACCGGCGAACGTTCAACGTAACTTTAATCAAATAAATAAATAAATAAAAACTAACAATAAAACGAAAGTAAAATGGCGGCAGTTCCTCAAGGCGACTGCCGCCCACAAAAAACATAATAAAACACAACATAAAATCCAGGCCTGGTCCTCTCTCGTCCTTCACTGTCGTCGCTCCTCTTTTATGCTTCCGGAGCTCCTCCGTGAGAGACACGAGACCGGTGTAGCGCGCAGCTGACGCTCATTATCACTCGCGTCACCGGCCTCGCGCCGTTCCCTCACGGCTCTCGCCCGCCCTGCTCGTCACATTGATATTACACATAAATACAGGTTTTGAAATGTTTTTCTCCAATTATTTCTACTGAATTTTATTTGTTAATGTACCAAATGCAGTTACTTAGATCTTATGGGAAAATCAAATGAAAATATAACAGTTAATATATAATTATAAAATATAGTAGGCATATAGTATTTACAAATTAACCGTAATTTTTCCCGCCAGAGCACAGAAATTGACCTCTGCAGAGGCTCTGGCACCTTATCAGTCCTGTATTAGTCACTCATTGTCATTAATGAACAGCAGAGGAAACAAACAGGCCAATTAATGTCATAAACATGACCTGAGGTTCAGGTGAGGTGTTTACGGTCCTCTCACGAGATCCTCTGATTGGATTTGATTCTTCGAGTATGATACTGCAAAAAATGATTCAGCATTTTTGTTCTGGTTTCCAGCATCTACACATTTACTGGAGAAGTAAAATGACTGAATATATTAAAGACCCTGAAAAACTGATCAGAAGTTTTTTGTTTAAAAAAACTAGAACAAACATCTGTCAATGCGGTCAGAAAAATACACTTAACACAAAAGGAAAACATTTATTCTTCTGACCCCATTGGCAGATAGCTATTTGTTCTCATTTTAAGCATAAACATGCTTCATTTTGATATTTTGTTTAATTTAGAGGACAAAACGTTCACTTGCTGCCTAATATATCCCACGAACAGGTGCCGTGATGAAGAGATAATCAGTTCACTTCAGCTGTGTGTGTACACTACTTACTACTCCTAATGTATGTGCACTAACATGGATGGGTTAAATGCAGAGGGCAAAGTCTGAGTATGGGTTACTATACTTAGCCTTTACATGTCACTTTCACTTTCACCGTAACAGAGATGTTAGAGCAGCTCCCACGCTTTCAAGGGGAAAAATGTGTTCACATCAATGACGTGCAAAGCACAATCAATTTCCAGACTGACTGCACTATTTTTATGCAACTAAAACCACAAAAATATGGGGTGAGGATAACAATCTTGCTGGCACTTGAAGGGCAAGAGAATAATAATCCAGTCTGCATAGAACAAGAGTTTGGACAAAGAGCTGCGTGGCGAGCCTGATCTTGGTAATGTTGAATAAGGCAAATTTGCATTACCGGAGTGTTCTGGCAATGTGCTCTGTGAAGTTTAACTGATCATCAATCACAACTTCCTGGCTTTCCTGGAAGGAGTTATGGTAGACAAACCTAGTTGAGGTTGTGATGAAGCGTTGGGTTGACAGAGACCACAAGCAGTTCTGTCTGCGAGATTTAGTTGAAGTTGAAGTCCTTCATCCAGCCAGAAATTTGTGAGACGTGACCAGCCACCATTGGATCATCTGGTTGGAATGAGAAGTAGAGTTGAGTGTCATCAGTATAGCAGTGATAAGAAAAGCCATCTTCTGAATGACAGATCCCAGTGTTGACATGTAGATGGAGAAGAGAAGCGGTCCAAGCACCGAGCCCTGAGGTACCCCAGTAGAGAGATGTTGTGAACTAGATATCTCACTGCTCCAAGACACCCTGAAGGATTTACTGCGACTTGACTTGATCCACTGGAGGAGGTTCAGGAGGACTAAAAAGAGAAGAAAAGGTTTAGAAAGCTGCAATTTTAGGCTTTTAACACCATTTTAAAAGGAAAGATGCTCAAAACTTTTAAAGCAGGGAAATATATTTATTACATTACAAATGTAAACATACAAACAATAGAATGAATAACTGTATACTGTAATATAAAATATTAATTTCCCCAAATTGAGTACTATAATTTACTCTTTTTATTCTTGCCTGAACTAAATTATTTAATGAAGAAATTACTTTTATTTTTCCATAGTATTTACTTCACCAGAGAACCAAACAAAGCCCTTCAAATGATGAAGCTACATCAGCTTTGCTCAGGAAAGGAAGTGGAAGCTCTTTGTGGTTCAGTGTCTCTGCAACGCACTGAAACCTGCAGTTTGATCAGCGCTGAAACCAATGACAGACAATGGAGAAGATCTTGTTCTTCTGTGTGTTTTTGTACAGGATTCTTCAGATCACTTCCAGCGGTAGATTTATTCTACTTTACAAGCTCACATCATCGACCTTTTTCTCCTTAAACGTAATATTTTTATCTAAATCGTATCAGTTTATGATTTCTTCCAGATGTTTCAGAAGAAGATGTGACTCTGTTAAGATTCCAGCTGAACGGAAACATCAGTCTGAGCTGCTCCATGACCAACAATCAACTAATGGCCTGGTATCACCAGAATCCTGACTCTGGACGACTAACACGTCTGGTGTATTTCATGAGCTTCGGAAGCAACGATAACATAAACATTCAAAGTTATCGATTGATGGGAAGCAACCGGACCTCTCTAGTGATCACAGGACTAACAGAGTCAGATTCGGGTCTTTATTTCTGTGGAACAAGTTCAGGATATTCAGCGATGCTCTTTGACAAACCCTTCAGACTGCAGCTCGAGGGTTAGTACTGCTGACTCTTCAGTTTCTCTCAAAGCTTCATAAGAGTTTTAATGCTGAGAATTATTTTACTGTTTCTCAATTCATCACTAGAACTGCTTATTTTTTCATGGCAACGACATAGAAGAACCATTTTTGTTCCCACAAAGAGCCTTCTAGTGATCCGTTCTTAAAAGAAGCATGTGGAGGAATCATCTATAGAACCATTTTCCGTTATAAAGAATCCTTTGTGAGATGGAAATTTCATGTTTGAGCTCCAGAAATGAATTATTCTCAAATCATGTTGTTGAGGAGTTTGCTGCTATAATAACATTGAAACTCTTTGTGTTTGATGATCATATATTTAAAATATTTTTGACAGACGGAGTTCATTCCGTCACAGAACCGCCACAGGATGTTGAGATCACAGGTGAGAGCAGAAATCTATCTAAATAATCTAAAGAACTTTTTGTCCAATGGAAAGATTCTGTGGATGTTAAAGGTTAAAGTAAATTAAAAGCCTTTGTTTTAAGAGTGACCTCTGTTCATAGTTCATTAGTGTCTTTACTCTGATGATGTAAATGGTTCATGAATGTTCTGTGTCTCTGTAGACGGGTTGACGGTGACGGAGCGAGTGCTGATCTTCAGTGGTGTTGGACTGGCTGTGTTTGTGTTTTTTCTGGCTACAATCATCGCCGGAGGAATCATTCATTCTCACGGCTGGCACAAAGGATGGACCGCAGCCAAACGTGCCGGTCTGACTGATCAAAATTCACCTAAATGACACATTTGTGTGCTTTATTTTACACCCTATCCCAATGTGGCTCAGATGTGGTTCTGATGGCTCTAGTGCGTATGAGCCGAGTTCAAGAGAAAGTATGAGTACCATCTGTTTTATGGCACATAAAACACATAAAATGTTAAATGTGTTGAGCGTTCAGCTTAAATAAACAGCATTAGAACTAAGAAATCGCATTTTCTAAACCGTTCTGTTCTCACAGTTTATATATGTATATATAAACACACAAACACAAATGATTTAGTGCGAACGTTTTGAGAGCATTATTTAAGTCCAGATAACTCCTCTATTAACGTTCCCTGTCAGCTGAATAATGAGTCTAACCTGTGTTAAATGATTGTTGTTGCACTTATTTCACGACTTATATCTCTCTGCTCACGCAATAAAGTATTTTCGAATCAAGTAACAGCAGTGTCAAACATGATAACGTGCAATCATCATAAAGTGAACCTCTTCAGTGTAATAAAAGACAGGGTATGTGCTGAATCACTGTGTGTAATGCCTCACTTATTCCACGACTGAACATCACACTTCTCTACTTAGTAAAATGATTACAACACAATTTATAAAGTGTTAATCACAAATGATTGACCGGATGAAACTCTTTAACGCGCACAACATGAAAACAGCATCTCTCGTCTTATGTAAGCGCACCGAACGAGCCAATGAGTTGCTTGAAAACATCTTGATCTTCACAGCTGAGCTGTTCAGAAACCATCAATGATTCCTCAAATCGAAGCGTGAGCTCGCATAACATTTACACTCAATGAGGCGTTTGCCATTTATTATAAACCTGGACTTTATGGAATGTGTGTGGATTTACGGCGCTGGACTGTATATGTTCAATCTACTGATAGCCATTGAACTATCAGGGAAATATCGCTGTCCTGCTGACAGATAAGTTTCTCTTCACTCATTTCTGCACTAACGTCATTAGAATAAACAGTCAGTTATTATATAACAACTGCATCCGAAGCGCTGATGTCAGAGTTAAAACACAACGGCAAAGGATGAAGACACAAGCAACAAAACAAAGAAAATATGATATTTATATTTTGCATACAGAAAATGTTGACTTTATTTTGATGCCTGTTTAACTGCAATTAACATGCATTACTAAAATAAAATGTTTCAGTAAAATGATAATTGCAAAACGTATTTCATAATTGGTAAAAACAATAATGAAAAAAAAAAGTCAAATAAAATAATAAAATTGAAAAATTTAATTCAAGCCTCCATAAATCTGCAATTTTTTTATTTTTATTTTTTTAATAAGAAAACATGACTGTCCTTAAGTTTAGGGTCTGTTCTGCTCACAAAAACTGTTTATTTGATCAAAAGTACAGTAAAAATACACCAGTCTTCAGTCACATGATCCTCCAGAAATCATTCTAATATGATGATTGATTATTATCAGTGTTGAAAACTGATACATTTTATTCTTCAGGATTCTTTGATGAATAGAAAGTCTATTTTTAATTTGAAATAGAATCTTTTGTATCATTATGAATGTCTTTACTGTCACTGTTGACTGATTTCATGCTGAATAAAAGTATTATTTTGCGAACAGATACTGGAACAACTAGTTCCAGTATCTACTAGGATATCTGCCCTTTCCAACCTGACAAACCTTGATCCCTTTCCTACACCTCTAGCCTAACCTGTTCAATGCCACGAGTGTGTGTGTGTGTGTGTGTGTGTGTGTGTGTGGGAGGGGATGTGAGTGCTAAAGGTCACCATATGAATGTTGCTGCCAGTATTTATGGACATCTCCTGTCATCACTCCATCTCTGAGACCAAACGCAGCAGAAATGAAGCTGAAGCTGAAGCTTCCCAACCCGGGTCTGGATGAGCGGATCCCCTCTCACGCCGAGCTGGAGAAGCTGGAGGTGGAGGAGGCTGGAGATCGGCCGCAGTGGGACAACAAAGCCCAGTACATGCTGACCTGTGTGGGCTTCTGTGTGGGGCTGGGCAACGTCTGGAGGTTCCCCTACCTCTGCCAGAGCCACGGAGGAGGTGAGGCTGACAAAACAACACACCAACAAACACACGAACATCACATCAAGCGTCTGCATTTGAGATGGAAGTACTTGAATTGCATGTAAAACTTGCATCCAGTTTTAACATAAACGAACAAACTTAATGTGATGCACATGTCAGTCGAGCTCAGATTTGCATGTATTTGCTCGTATTCAAATCATCAATTTCCTAAAATGAGCATAAATGTGAAAACAATAACATGTATTCAGCTGAAAAGTAAGGTTAAAATATGATAATCAAAATGTATGATTGAAACTAATGAGGAATAAACTTTCAGTTTATTCGTACGATTACAGAAATCGGTTTCATTAATGCATGACAGACAAATATGCATCACATTAAGTTTATGTTAAATAAAAATGGATGGATGCTTTATATGCAATTCAAATGCATAAATGTTAAATATCTCTCGAGTGCACCGGCGTCTCTGTTCTGGATTTTTAGTGCGTGTATGAAGTTCAGCGACAGACTTCACGCTCAACGCGACATCCATCAGCATTTCAAAGCCAATAAAAGTTGTGTAAAGTGTGTTTGTGCTTTGCCGTCAGATTGCATGTCATTAAGACGTTTTTTATGATCGTTTTCAATGAGCTGCGCATTAAAATAGTTGATTTGGAGGAAAAAATACATCAGCGTATTAAAAACAATTCAGTGAAAAGTGTTTCTGGGAAAACAGTAAAGCAAAACCCATAAACATCATCAAGGATATTTGTTCTGTACAGATTGAAGTGATGTCATTCTGTGTGTTTACAGATGCATATGACACACATCCACAGAGAGACGTCCATAAACGCGCCTCATAAAACCCAAAAGCCTCTAATGGGCTGAAAGCAGCCACTTAAAACGCTTTAGTTAAACATTAATTCAACTTCAGGAGGGAAACGGATGCTTTCACTGCTGACGAACGCCAGATTGATTACAGTATTAAAACTGGATGGAAGTTTCCATTCGGAAATGCAGTGAACGTGTGCGTTTGCTCGTTTAACATCGAGAAATAATTACTCTTCAAGTGTACAGTATATTCATCAAGAGACACTGAATCTGTCTTATTTGAAATCCAGGAAATTTTAAATTTTTAGATCCCGGGAAAAGTTCCGCTTATTGACCCTTCGCAGACAGTTTGATTGACAGGCGATCTGACCAATCAGAACCCCGAATCTGCCATTTTGTCATCAAAGCGGTCAGGGGAGTTAGTGGATTAACGTTGGTGAACTTGAATCACGTCTTGAAACAACATTCCTTCTGATGTTCATTCATGTTTATTTGATGCTATAAATGAACTAGTATGAAGAGATGATCGAGGAGCTACAGCGATCTGTCACCACACATTAAACACACACTAGACGCTATTTATTGATTAAACTGCTTTAAAACATTACAATATTTTAAATATGAAACTGTTTCATGTGTTGTCAGTGTCTCTTTGCTCCTCGATGTATTTTTCACTGTGTGAGAACATGATGTGTGGCGTGAGAGCGGACATAGCAACAGTAACTAAAGGGGGCGGGGCTTTGAGAAGGGGCAAGATGTCTCAAACTTAGAAAGCCTGCAATCAAAAGTTATGAATATGAACTCAAAGACTTGATCATTTTATCTCTCTATACTATCACTGCAGGACAGCTTTGACTCATTTGTCTTTATTCGTCTCGAGGATCTTAAGAAGTATATGAGCTATGAAAGCACAACTAATCTCATCTTCCACGAGAACATGTTCATTTCATCATTCACGTGGACTTTCGAAGCGTGGGGCTGATAAGAGTCCAGCGCTCAGATAAAGACGCAGATGTTTTCTTACATCACTTTGTTTTCCAAACAGCTGCTGCAGCATGACACAGCGAAACACTGACGCTTCACAATTAAACCACATCAACCACAGGGACAAAACATGTTAAAGTAAAGGAAATTCTGGTAACAGTTTATATTAACATGAACTAACTATGAGAAACATTTATTAATCTTAGTTAAGGTTCATTTCATGAACCACCTCGAGCAGCAACCACACATAAACACCCCGAGTAGCAACTGCATAGCAACACCCTAGCAACCACCCAGAATATATTATAGCAACTACATGGCAAAGGATGTTTGGCAAGTTTTTTTAAATGGATTCTACTTTAAATTTAAATCCTTTCAACTTTTAAAATGGCTTTCAAGCTTTTCACAGGATCTGTTTTAAATATGTTTTAGTATCTTTCTGGACATTGAAAGTGTAAATTATCAATAGAGACTCACTGAACCGTCGGATTTCATCAGAAATATCTTCATGGGTGTTCTGAAGATGAACGAAGGTGTGGAACGACATGAGGGAGAGGAACTCATGAGTGAAATCTCATTTTTGGGTGAATGAACCCTTTCACTGCAGTATGATTAACATTTAAATGGATGACTGAAGTAGATTTGACTAGTTTCCAAAACTTATTTAAGTTTTCATTTATCACAGACAAATAATAAATCACGTTTTGCACTTTTAATTAATTTTGCTCTGTAAGTTCTTGAAGAGATCCAGTCTAAACAACTGGATCACGTGGGTTTAATGTGTGCAACGTCAGAATTTATTCTGCAGATGTGTTATTCACATTAACGCTTTTTCGCACAAAAACCACCTAAAAAATGTTTTTGCGATTTTTTTTTTTGGAATTTGGACATTTCCATCCCTCGTTTCTGATGGGATCTCCCAAAACAGACTTCAGAGCTTCAGGCTATAGGCTTTCTCAAGCAAACATCAAGGTTTGTTCTCCTTGTACAGAACCTTTCTGGTATAAAGGGTTCTGTTTAGTTCTTCACAGAACCCCAAGGGCGATGCACTATAAAATGTAACTCTTTAAAAAGTTTTAATAATATTTAATTGCGTGCCATAAAATGATTAAAGAGGAAATAAATGATCTCACGCTTTTCCAGGAGCGTTTATGATCCCGTTCCTGATCCTTCTGGTTCTGGAGGGGATTCCGCTCCTGCACTTGGAGTTTGCCATCGGACAGAGACTGAGGAAGGGCAGCGTCGGCGTCTGGAGATCCATCAACCCGTATCTGGTCGGAGTCGGTGAGTGTTCATGGAGATCTCACCAGCTGATTTATCGCAGTTGTTCCATGTTCTTTAAATATGCAAATGATGCATTAATCAAACATGAGGTCATTTGCATACATGGGAACGAGATCGTTGGAATCACTTTCAGAGCGATCAGAATCCATCCTGCTTTAAAGAGATCCAGAATTTAATCAAAACTGCGGAAGGAAATCATTGATGTGGACACAGTTATGGTTCAAGGTGATTCTCGCCCTCAGGGATCGCCTCCATGCTGGTGTCCTTCATGGTGGGGATGTACTACAACACCATCATCGCCTGGGTCATGTGGTACTTCTTCAACTCCTTCCAGAACCCTTTACCCTGGAGTCAGTGTCCCATCAACGAGAACCGGACAGGTACGGAGCGTCAGGATTCACGTCGATCCACGGTGACGATCCGCCGCTAATGTCTTGCGTGTGTCTGAACAGGGTTCGTGTCTGAATGCGAGCGCAGCTCTCCGGTGGATTATTTCTGGTACAGAGAGACGCTCAACACGACGCCGGCGATCGGCGACTCCGGCGGTCTGCAGTGGTGGATCGTCTTGTGTCTGTTCTGCGCCTGGACGCTGCTCTGGGTCTGCTGTCTGAGAGGCATCGAGACCACCGGGAAGGTAGAGCGCTCGCGTCACACTTTCACATCGTTCTAAACCTGCAGGACTGTCCGGGGAAAGGCAGTGGGGTTCAATGTTGTGTTGGACCCCATTGACTTTCATTAAATACAAAAAGAGTTCTGCAGAATATCTTCTTCTGATTATCAACAATCAGAATTTATCTCAGAATTTTGACTATGTCGACTAATTTTAAGTATACCATAATTATGTTTAATGTCATAATTTTGACTTTGAAAGTAAAATTTATGACTTAGTATGTAAAAATGATGGCATAATTTCAAATTATGATGTCAATTAAGACGTTGAATGTCATAATTTTGACTTTGAAAGTCAGATTTATGACTTAGTATGTAATAATTATGGCATAATTTCAAATTATGATGTCATTAAAGACGTTGAATATCATAATTTTGACTTTGAAAGTCAGATTTATGACTTAGTATGTAAAAATTATGGCATAATTTTAAATTATGATGTCAATTAAGATGAATATCATAATTTTGACTTTGAAAGTAAAATTTATGATTTAGTATGTAAAAATGATGGCATAATTTCAAATTATTTTGTCAATTATGAGTTTGAATGTCATAATTTTGACTTTGAAAGTCAGATTTATGACTTAGTATGTAAAAATGATGGCATAATTTCAAATTATTTTGTCAATTATGAGTTTGAATGTCATAATTTTGACTTTTAAAGTCAGATTTATGACTTAGTATGTAATAATTATGGCATAATTTCAAATTATGATGTCAATTAAGACTTTGAATATCATAATTTTGACTTTGAAAGTCAGATTTATGACTTAGTATGTAATAATTATGGCATAATTTCAAATTATGATGTCAATTAAGACTTTGAATATCATAATTTTGACTTTGAAAGTCAAATTTATGACTTAGTATGTAATAATTATGGCATCATTTCAAACTATGACGTCAATTACAGCTGAATGCCAATTAGGACGTTGAATGCCATCATTTTGACTTTGAATGTCATAATTATGACTTAGTATGTAATAATTATGACTTTTTACATCATAATTTTGACTTTTTGTCATAATTTTGACTTAGTATGTCAATTATGAATTTGGATGTCAGTTTCGACAGTGTCATAATTTTGACTTTATGCTACAAATATGACTTAGTATGTCATAATTATGACACTGAAAGTCAATTTTAATTTTGAGTATCATAATTATGACTTTATGTGTAATAATTAACTTTTTATGTCTCAATTTAAGTTATGTCATCATTTTGACGAATCCATGATCTTGCCGTTAGAAGCACCTTCCTCTACTGTTACTAAAACTTCATGGCTTTAGATTTTTTCATTATTATTATTATTGAGTGTGATTTTAGGTGAACAATATTCTTAACTGTATAATAAAATATCTCACTTTCCACACTTTTAATTCTGAATGGGAATTGTTGGTGTCAGACCCTCAGACACGCTGTACTGTAGATAATAACCTCGTAAATATAAGTGAACATTTACCCAGAGTTTACGATGAGAAATCTCGAACCCTGCCAACCCAAAATCAATTTCTAACCCCGAGTAACACATGAAACCAGATAACCCAAGGTTAATCCGAGGCCAGATATCTGGGTGTGGTTGTTCTGGTTAAGCATTAGCTGGCGCACAGACTGACAAGGATGGTTAAAAACAGCCTGATAAATTTGAAAAACACCTAAAAAATACTCATAAAACTGATAATGGGAGGAAACTGATACAATTGCTGCACACTATCACATGAAGAGCACAAAGGGCAGCGAGATTCGGCCTGCTGTAAAGATGCAACACGAGACTAATCGGTGTAATGGAACGATTGATAACAGACACACTTCTGGTAAATTATAGGATGCGACGGTCAGAACAGGAAGGGAAACTTCCCAGTCGTATTTGATGCCAAAACCTAAAGAAAATCAATTTGAAGTTACAATTTGCACAAAGAAAGTGAAAACCGTTTTTTGCATCTTGAGATTATTTTTATGATACTAAAGTACATTAACTGCAATAATTTATTTTTAAATTTAGTAAATTAAATGTCAAATTCCATGAGTATTGTTGTCGTTTTTTTAAATGAAAGTATAGGCAGAGATTTTGGGAGAAATGGGTTCGGGTTATTTTGAACCGTAGAGGATTTTTCCCCCTGAAAATGCTAATTAATGTTAATTGCATTGGACTTTAACTTGACTTTGTGTACAAAGGGTTTAACAACTTTAACAACAATTTTGGGGATATTTTTTAGGTTTTTTCCTATACCTTGTTATACTTGTGGTGTTACGGGTCAAAAATGACCAGCCTACAAAAAAAAAAAATGCTTGTAAATCTTTTCATCAACTTGTTTTAGATCAATTAGCACAGATTTTGTGTTTCTTTATGGATCTGATTGATCTGAACTGATGAACTTCAGTGTTTTTGAGGTGAATAAGCTTGAGTGAAGTTATTTTACTCAGTGATTTCAGGTCAGGGTTCAGGTCAGGGTTCAGACTGTTATTGCTGATATTGAGTGTGGCGTCTCTATCTCCTCAGGCCGTGTACATCACCTCCACTCTGCCATACCTGGTCCTGACCATCTTCCTGATCCGAGGACTGACGCTCAAAGGCTCAGTGAGCGGAATCAAGTTCCTCTTCACTCCTGATGTGAGTTCAGTTCACTTTCTGCTTGGGTTGTATGGAAAACAGCAGCTCAGACATTCTTCAGTGAAGAAAGGAAGTCACACAGATGATAACGTGTTGTCCTCAACTCTTTTCCTGCATAAATACACACGTTTTCCTGCATCCAGACTGAAGAAAGAAAAAAAAAATCATGATCATGAAATGAAAATTTACACTGTTTTAGTACTTTACTTAAAATTGTACTTCTTTTTGGTGATGTTAACCAAGTTAGTTAATTATTCAGAATAAAAAAAACAACAAAATTACTAGAACTAAAATAAAAATTAATAAGCAACGTAGAACTATTAAAAAAACAATAGAAATGACAAAAAGAAACAACAAAATTACTAAATTAAAATAAAAATGAGTAAAAAATCATGTAGAAATCTTAAAATCAATAACTAGAAAAATACTACGCGATACTTCTATGACTTTTTTTGAGTTTAAGATTGAAAATATTCACCAACAATAACCAGATAACCAGTAAATGAACCGGATAGAGAGAATCACGACCTGAATTCTCTCTGAGACACGTTGACATATCTTGAAATGTCAGCTCGAACCTTTCCAACTCACTTAGCTAAAGCCCGTCTACCATCTTTGCCTTTAGCTACTAAAATTGTTGAGTCCTCACTCTTAAATTAACTCTCTGGGTAAAAATGAACTAAAATTAACTGGGTAAAAATTTGACTCTCATCAAAATTCACCACTGGTGTTCCCCAGGGTTCGGTCTTGGACCCTCTTCTATTCATCGTCCTCTTGGCTATATTTTCATTTTCAACGTCCTCCAAGCCCTTGTGTTTCTTTCCTCCACCTTCTCTGTCCAGCTAAAGACTTTCGGCTAATTTTCTAAAACTCAAACGGAAGGAATTTTTTTTTTGCAGTGTAAAACTGTTCATGAATGCGTTTTGATGCATGAATACACAGCACGTATATATGATGTCATGTGTAGTGAATGATGCGTCTCCTCACTGACCGTGTCTCGTTCAGCTGGACGAGCTGCTGAATCCGGCGACGTGGCTGGACGCAGGAGCGCAGGTGTTTTACTCCTTCTCTCTGGCGTTTGGAGGACTGATCTCCTTCTCCAGCTACAACTCTGTGCAGTGAGTCTCAGCTCTTATTGTTTGACGGCTGCGGAGTGAAGCAGTGAGTTTGTGCGAGTATAATGAGGGACGATCTTTTTAACACAAGTAAAACATGTTTCCCTCTATCTCTGCAGTAATAACTGTGAGCAGGACGCCGTCATCATCTCTGTGATAAACGGCTTCACTTCGATTTACGCTGCCATCGTCATTTACTCCATCATCGGCTTCAGGGCGACCGAGAGGTTTGACGAATGTCTCAACGGGTACATGTTCCCCTCTTTCAGAATTAAATGCATAATCAGAGATAATGTCAGCAGGAACAGATCTGAAACTGACCTGAATGACATTTAAAAGGAATAGTTCATTAAAAAATAATATTTGTTATTGTTTACTCATTTTGTTCCAAATATGTACGCAAAAGAAGAAGAAAGAAAAGCTCCTATGAACAACAGTTAAAAGCAGTCCCTATATTTATTTTCCAATTTAATTTAAAATATTTATTTCCTATTATAAAATGTAATATACATATAACAATATCTTTAAAAATAAAGAAATATATGAAATATATATTTAGATAACATGTAAATATATTAATTATATTAATAAATATGTTGTTATATTATTTAATACATATAATACAATAATACATTTTATATATATATATAAAAAAAAATTAATTTAATAATATATTATTAATATATTAAAATAAATACCTGAAATATATATTTAAATAACAAGTATATATACATATATGAATTATTGTAATATATATATTATTCTATTATTTAATATATATTATTATTATTATTAATAATATTAATATTATTATATATATACATATATTAAATAAATATTTAATACATATATAAAATTTATGTTAAAACAATACATATATCTATATTTAATGAATATTAAATAGATTATTGAATATAAATTTAATATATTTTAAAATACACAATTAATTATAATAAATCATATACATGAATATATATATATATATACACACATTATATATATTTTGTTATATATATTTATATAATATTGTTTTTTTTTTTTATATATATGTATATTAAAAATAAAGAAGTAAATTAATATATTAAAATATGTAATTTCATATTTGTATTATTCTCCCATTTTTCAAAGACAATCAGCTCAAACTCGAACGCTTTTTTTCTTTGCAGGAACATCCTGGCGCTGCTGAACACGTTTGATCTGCCGGAGGGAAACGTCACAGAGAGCAACTACGACAGCGTTCTTCAGCATCTCAACAGCACGAGCCCAGCAGTCATTCAGGAGCTCCAGCTCAAGACCTGCGACATGCAGTCGTTCCTCAGTCAGGTCCGTCGACACGACTCCAGCGTTTCTCTCAAAGGCTCTTCAGGATCTAAATGAGGGTCAAATAGTGAGTAGCTGACCTATTACTTGTTGCAGGGTGTTGAGGGAACCGGTCTGGCCTTCATCGTGTTCACTGAGGCCATCACCAAGATGCCCGTCGCTCCTCTCTGGTCAGTGCTGTTCTTCATCATGCTCTTCTGCCTGGGATTGTCCACCATGTTCGGCAGTGTTGAAGGTGTGGTCGCTCCGCTCCAGGACCTCAACATCCTCCCCAAGTCGTGGCCGAAGGAGGCCTATACAGGTACATTTACACAGAATAAACTCGTCTAGTCTTCTCTATAGTGTCGTATATCCGAGTGAAACGCTTCTCAAACAAGAACAAATGTAGGCGGGGCTTGATTGTGTCTGTGGGGAGTTGATTGGATGGTTGTGGTTTGATGGATCTTCTCCCTGTTTTCAATGCGTTTCAGGATTGGTGTGTTTCGTGTCTTTTGGTTTCGCGATCATCTTCGCTCAGGGTTCTGGTGAATATTGGCTGGCTCTGTTCGACGGCTTCGCCGGATCCATTCCTTTACTGATCATCGCCTTCTGTGAGATGATGGCTGTATCGTACATTTATGGGATTGACAGGTGAGTCTACGGCAAAAATGTTTCTTTCTAAAAGTTATTATGTATTTTTATGTACTATATATATCTATTATATTAAAATATTGTGAAATAATACATATTTATAATAAATAAATGAGCAAACAATTTGAATAATAAATAAATAAATAAATAAAATGAGTAATAAATATGAATAATGCATACATAAGTTATAAATAAATGTGTAAAACATAAATGAATAGAGTAATAAAAAAGTAAAAAAGAGTAATAAATAAACTTGTAATACATAAATAAAATAAATCAATATGAACAATAAATACATGAGTAATAAACATAAATTTTTAATATATAAATATGACTAATACATATGAATAATTAATAGAATGTGTAAATAAATGAGTAATAGATAACTTATTCAATAAATATACTTAAAATAATATATAATTAATAATTATAATAAACAATACAAATTATATAAATATTGCATATTATCATAAAATATTATTAAACAAAAATATATTATATTATGGTTTTCCTGAAAAACAAAAAAGGTTAAATTTGTGACCCCTAAACGAAGAGGGCCAGAGGGTGAATATATTTCTACACAACCCATTAATTAACAAAATGAACTTATATTCAATAAAAGATATCATATGTATTATAAATATATGAATATATTTGTTAAATATTTCAATATGTGTGAAATCTTTATTCAATTATAATCAATATATATTAAATAAAAATATGTGAATTATTTCATATGTCGGGACTGACCGGTTGACGTCCTCTGTACGCAGGTTCAACGACGACATCAAGTTCATGATCGGTCACAAGCCCAACTTCTTCTGGCAGGCCACCTGGAGGGTGATCAGTCCTCTCATAGTGCTGGTCATCTTCCTGTTCTACTTCGTCACGACCGTGAGCAAACAAGTGACCTACATCGCCTGGGACCCCGAGTCTGTACGTGCCGCCGCACCACACCGCACTCAGTCACATGACATCGATAGGTCAAGGCAGCGAGGACGTGTCTTGGTTACCATGGCAACCATTTCATGTCTATGGTCAAACAAAGAAATAGATTTGCATGGGATACAAAATATCAATTTGTGTCATTAATCTCCAATAGATTTGTCTATTTTAAGAAAGAAATGACTTTTATGTTTGCTTTCTTTCTAAAAACACATGAAATATTTTGAAAACGTCATTAATGATTAATTAAAAATCTGGCACATTTACAGCACAAAATGTGCGATAAATAAATATGTGTAAAACATACATAAATAAGAGTAATAAATAAATTAAATTGGTAATAAATAAATATAAGTAATGTGATAATAAATATGAATAGTAAATGTAAATAAAGTAGTAAGAGTAATGAGTAATTTATAAATAAGTGTAATAAATAAATTTGTAACAAATGAGTAGTAAAAATGTCATTAATATATAAATAGTTAAATAAATAAAAGTAACAAATGTGATAAATATGAGTAATACATATGAAAAAATAATTAAATGTGTAAATAAATGAGTAATAAATAAGAGTAATATATAAGTGTAATAATAAATATGAATAATAAATACATAAGTATAGTTGAATTGGTTATTAATAAATAAACAAGAGTAATAAATAAATGAATAATCCATATGAATAATAAATTAATTAATAAAATGTGCAAATAAATTAGTGATAAATATGAGTAATTCATAAATAAGTGTAAAAAATATTAACAATAAATATAAATACATGAGAAATAAATTAATAAATGTGTAAAATATAAATAAGTGTAATAAATAAGCATTATTTTTTAGATATAAGTGTATATATATATATATATATATATATATTTTTTTTTTTTTTTTTTTATTATTATTATTATTATTTTTTTTTTTTTAATTATTGGTTATCAGTATCGGCGCATCTCTAATAAATGAGTAACAAAAAAAAATAAGAGTACAAAATAAACTTATGTTGTAAGTTCAATGAATACATGAGTAATAAACAAATAAATGAAATATGATTAATAAATCAATACGAGTGGTCAATAATCACACATGTTGCCTGATTCGACAGGAGAACTTCCCTATGCTGGCGACGCGCTCCTACCCGGACTGGATTTATGTCATCATCTTCATCCTGTCGGGCGTCCCGGTACTGGTCATCCCAGCCGTGGCTCTGTACAAACTCATCAAAAACCGCTGCTGCAAATCAGAGGAGAAACTCGTGGCAGAGCCGCTCTACTCCATCTCAGACAAAATACAGACGCAGCCCGACGAGCCGGACCGCTCCGGTCAGCCAATCACAGCTAAAGCGCTCGTCTAACTCGGCCAATCAGCACGCAGATCATTCTGCACTGGGACAGAAAACACAAACGCACATCGAAACGTGAAGAAAGAACTTAAATGTGGAGTCTGAGCTGTGATCCCGATCACAATAACCTCGAGTTTACACGTGATTTGCACTGAGGGGGAAATGGCCACTGTTTCACAGTTTGTTTGTATGTATATACGCAAAGCAGAGTTCATATGTCTATATCTATTTTACTGTTTTATAACGAAGTCAGCAAAGATAAAACCATGAAAGACATCAACAGTCCGGCACAACGTCTATATACAGTAATGACCCCGAAAACTGACGATTACCCAGATGTCTTTGCTGTGGCTTCATGCACATCGAACTGAAAAACAAGTCAAATATTCCGTCTGATTTTTTTTTTTTTTTTGCATTTGCATAGAGTTTTCATCTATATATAAGCTAATATTTAATTATAAATATGCATTTTGGGGATTTGTATGCTCTCTGATATAATACTGTTGTTCATGTCAGTGTACAGTGACTATAATATACGATATTTACATGCAAATTGTAACCATTAGGAGGTCCATGTAATTGTAAATGTATTTTTATGATGCGTTTTTGCAGTTTAATAATAAACCAGATTTGATTATGTACATTGATCAGTGTCTGAAGATATTCGCTCTGATTAGATAAGAAAAGCTCCATCTTTGAATTCAGGCATCAGATCATATCAGATCATAACCTGGAAAACTTGTATAAATCTGTGATCATTTGTAAAGCGAGCATTAGTTAGAATTGTTACAATACAATTCCTACATTAATTAATTTCAATGAACTCGAACATTTCTAAAACTTAAAGACATGAATATGGTATAAACCCAATTTTCTGTAAATCGGTGTAATTATTGTTAACTAAAACCTAAAAAAAGTTTTTATTCCGTGAAAAAAATTTATATATATATATATATATATATATATATATTAAAATTTTGATTAAATAAATTAAGATTTATTATATATATATATATATATAAAAATGTAGATTAAATAAATTATGATTATATATATGTATATAAATAAAATTTAGATGAAACAAATTAAGATTTATTATATATATATATATATATATATATATATATATATATATATATGGAAATTAATCTTAATTTATTTAATCTAAATTTTAATTTATTAATAAGTACTAAAATAAACTAAAACTTAAAAACTATATAACTAAAAAATAAATAATTACATCAATGAACAACAAAATGACAAAGTTTAAAATTAAAATATAATAAAAAAAATAATATTCTATCCATGAGATTAAAATAAAACTGCAGGAAATAATTTAAACCCATTTTCAGATCGAGCAGACACTGACGACCCGAAACCATCCAGCTGTGAGCTAACATTACTCATTAACCACCACTGAGACAAGTTTAGCTTTCATCCTGCCTTTATCTTGCTGACAAAACACTAATAATGTCCTGGAATAAAGGAGCGAGTATTAAAGGTCAGTAATAATGCGCCGGCAGTCAGATCCTCTTTATCATCACACACAGAGAGACTCTTATCACTTCCCTGAGGACGCACCTTCAATCATCACTGCAGAAATGAAGCTGAAGCTGAAGCTTCCCAACCCGGGTCTGGATGAGCGGATCCCCTCTCACGCCGAGCTGGAGAAGCTGGAGGTGGAGGAGGCTGGAGATCGGCCGCAGTGGGACAACAAAACCCAGTACATGCTCACCTGTGTGGGCTTCTGTGTGGGGCTGGGCAACGTCTGGAGGTTCCCCTACCTCTGCCAGAGCCACGGAGGAGGTCGGCCCTTCAATTTATCTTTCAGCCTCGTTCTTCTGACCTGTAAACATATAGCATTGTCTGGTATCCAAATAGACTTCTTAAGCCTAGATAACTGCATCACATATGATGAAGTATCATTTGAAAGCTTCAACACTCAAAATTCATCCTGGGAAACAGTTTTGAAATTGCATTTTATAGCATGGAAATGGGACTTTAAAACCTTTTAGCAGGCTCATTTTTTGTGATGTTGACTTCAACTTGGTTATACATTTGGCTTTGATTTAACAGCAATTAGAGCTCAAATTATTTTGTAAATTTTTTTTTTGATAAAAAAAAAAAAAAAAAAAAAAAAAAGCCGTACAGTCAACAATTTGCTTTACAGCTCAATTTTTGGGATATTGACTTTGAATTTGGTGCACAACTTGGTTATACATTTGGCTTTGAGTTTATAACAATTTTAGAGTTCAATTTAGTTTTTAAAGCATGCAATTTGAATAAAATAAACATTTAGTTCAGTTCACTTGATTAACACTAAACTTAAACTTTTTTTTTTATTTCATTCTTTAATAATAATAATAATAATAATAATAATCTTCTTCACAAAGAGACCAACTTTAGCTCTGTCTCTTAAAGCGTTTGTGAACGACACCAATTTAAGTTCAGATCTGAGCTCAAAAGAGAGGTGAGGCTATCAGGTTAAATCTGGAAAATCTACAAACATTTACAGAGGTTCAAAAAGAGTGAAAAAGGGACAATGCGAAATAAACTTCAGGGGCCACTTAAATAAAAAGCCGGCGTGTCTTAAGAATTTGTTGAGCAATAAGCCAATGGACGATAAATCTTGCTTTTCAGTCTCAAATTAGACAAATCTACTATTTTATGTAAATGACTTGAAAAATGTTCAGTCTTAAAGAAAATACTTCCAAGAATAGTTTAAGCAGTTCCTGCAACCAGCCACAAAAGAGTGAATAGTGTCAATGAGTAATAGGGTTAATATATAGTGTTTAAATATTCCTATAGTCAATCCATAACCTGAGGATCCACCGAAAATCACTAAAACTAAAACCACCTTAACAATTAGAATCTTAAATTTGAGGATTTGTAGCATTTATAAGTTGTGAAAAAAGTTTCAAAAAAGGAGTTCAGTTTTAAACATAATAGATTCTTGTGTTCATTTTTGTTTGTAATGAGTCTGAAGTATTAATGTTGAAGATTTATTGTTTTTACCTGATTTTATTTGCTGTGGTTTTTGATATATATTGAATCCAATTAGGATTAATTTGACCTGCAACATAAAGATCGCAAAGACCCGTTCACACCAAGATCGACAATTATAACAATATAGTTTTAAAAGATTTAGTCCACAAACAATTTTTCTCCAGCTGATGAATGACAAAAACACTGACAGCCAATCAGAATCCACCAGAATTTAACAAGCTCGAGCATTTCAGACGACAAACCCGCAGTGCGCACTTAAAATAAACACAATAATATCGAACACTAATATAGTTAACGGTCGTCATATAGATATCGTACACGTGTGAATATTTGCATCTTTTAATCGTCTGATTTGCAGGCTGGACCCATGTGACTCTTCCTTTATTCCAGGAGCGTTTATGATCCCGTTCCTGATCCTTCTGGTTCTGGAGGGGATTCCGCTCCTGCACTTGGAGTTTGCCATCGGACAGAGACTGAGGAAGGGCAGCGTCGGCGTCTGGAGATCCATCAGCCCGTCTCTCACTGGAGTCGGTGAGTCAGAAACAGATAAGCAGATCATTGCCTGATAACTGACTCGTGAATTATCTACGGCAGGAACGGTTGCACTGCAGATAAGTTTAGACAAATCTTTCCATGGGTCATAAAACTCAACATTTGCAGAGAATAATGTGTTTTTAAAAGATCAGCTGCATCAAGTTGGACGGTATGTTTCGTGTGGTTCTTCAGGGATCGCCTCCATGCTGGCTTCCTTCATAGTGGGGATGTACTACAACACCATCATGGCCTGGGTCATGTGGTACTTCTTCAACTCGCTGCAAGATCCTCTGCCGTGGAGTCACTGCCCAGTTAACGCCAACAGAACAGGTACAAATTTCACTATTCTCAATACCAGTTTTGATACCACAGCAAATAATATTGAAGAGAAGTAAACCGTTATTAGGCTGCTGTCACTTTAAGACCCAATGCACAGATCCAATATACTGATACACATCCCAATGTCCCGACTGTTTACGTTCACTCGAGACATAAACCGACTATATATATGTAAATATACAGTGTGAATACTGTCAGTGTGCGAATACTAAATGAAAGTTTTCTTTTTTTAAGGCATATTGCACTTATAATAACTTTTTATCCTGCTCTTTATTACTAATCATCTACGTTTCTTTATCGCTCTAACGTGTCAATAACTCCCGCCCACTAAAAGCTGCACGGGTATATTCGCTGCGAGTGATATATAAACAATATAGAAAATATTAAAGGGGTGTGACTTTAACTTTAGTTAGTGTGTAATGTTGCTGTTTGAGCAGAAACAACGTCTGAGAGATATTTTCTTTTATAGAAATCGCTTTTTAAGGACTACAACAAACAGCTGGTAGGGACTACAACCAGCTTCTTCCAGGGTTAGTGACATCACAAACCGTAAAATTTACATAAACTCGAGAACACACAACAAAGTGGGCGGGGTCATGTTGGGCTGCTTTAGAGAAGAGGAAGAGTTGTTGTAGTCGAGTGTTGTTGATGCCGTCATTTTACGCCGGACTGCTTCACAAACGAAGGTCAATTCAAGGAAAAACGTGACGACACATGCTAGTAATGAGTTGATCAACTCCACAGCAACTACATCAATTTATCCACTAACCGTTCAGAAACGTCTAAAAGTTGAACTTCTTCCTGAGTCTCTCCATCAGTGTCGACTCCGGTTTGAACACTTTCCTCATTTTGTCTGCGTGAGATTCTCCAGCTTTGTTGTTGTTGAGCTGTTAAAGCTCCGCCCTCTTCTGGAGCAGCAGCTCATTTGCATTTAAAGGGACACACACAAAAACGGCGTGTTTTTGCTCACAGCCAAATAGAGGCAAATTTGACAAGCGATAATAAATGATCTGTGGAGGATTTTGAGCTGAAATTGCAGGTCAACCTTACACTTTATATCATATATATTTATCTCACCCAGAGTATTAAAAGACCATCTCTGACATGGAGATACTCTGAAGGCTGAAATTGACTTGGTAAAAAAAAACTGGAGCTTTCCTAACATGGCGCACGTTGCCGCGTGTCTCCCCCTGCAGGCCTGGAGTCAGAATGCGCACGCAGCTCTCCGGTGGACTATTTCTGGTACAGAGAGACTCTGAACAGTTCGACTGCGATCGAGGAATCCGGCGGACTTCAGTGGTGGCTGGTGCTGTGTTTGTTCTGTGCTTGGACCGTGTTATACGTCTGCTGTATACGAGGAATTGAAACAACAGGGAAGGTACTGACAAACTGACCTAAAAGACACTTAATATTCAGTAATGTTATTGATTTGATATAATATGGCAGCGATATATCCTGTCTAACTTCTTCTTCTCTCTCTAGGCTGTGTACATAACATCTACGTTACCATACCTGGTCCTCACCATCTTCCTGATAAGAGCTCTGACCCTTAAAGGTTCTGTAAGCGGAATCAAGTTCCTCTTCACTCCAGATGTACGTTCACCAGCTAAACTTCAGCGCATGTTTTAACTTACTAAACTCCAGGAGATCTGATGGATCTGCTTACCTGTTTCCAGGTGAACGAGTTGATGAACCCAACGACCTGGTTGGACGCAGGAGCTCAGGTGCTGTTCTCCTTCTCTCTGGCATTTGGAGGCCTCATCTCCTTCTCCAGCTACAACTCTGTGCAGTAAGTGATCGGAAAAACAACGGAAAAGAGCTTTAGGAAAGAGCTCATACACTGTAGCTTATGTTGTATATCATTTGAACGAAATGATTATTATTCCATCAGCAATAACTGTGAGCAGGACGCAGTCACCATTTCCATCATCAACGGTCTCACTTCGGTTTACTCCGCGACCGTCATTTACTCCATCATCGGCTTCAGAGCCACAGAGATCTATGACGAATGTCTCCAGAGGTGCGTCCTTCACTAACCATATCACATTCACTAACATTCAAAAGTTTTGGGTCAGTAAAAGTTAAGAAATTAATACTGTTATTCAGCAAGGATGCATTAAATTGATCAAAAGTGACAGTAAAGACATTTATAATGTTACGGTTTTGGTTCATACAGTCAGATGACGAATACAGTCGTTCACACTCCAATCCACAAGGGGGCGTGAGTGGTAATGCAACGTTGTTTGCTAATCGTCACAACAGGAAAAAGTGGCCCCAGGGCCTACGCAAATATGCGTTTCCCCCAGTGAGCCTTCTTGCACAGTTACTGTGCAAGGTCAGGGAGGACGAGGAGCAGGTCTTGCTAGTTGCGCCGTATTGGCCCAACCGGACCTGGTTCCCGGAACTCATGCTCCTCGCGACAGTCCCTCCCTGGCGAATTCTCCTGAGGAAGGACCTGCTTTCTCAGGGACGGGGCACCATATGGCACCCACGTCCCGACCTCTGGAACTTCCACGTGTGGTTCCTGAACGGGACGCGGAGGACTTAAGTGGCCTACCGCTCTTGTTGACACGATCACTTCGGCTAGAGCTCCCTCTATGAGGCGCGCCTATGCTTTGAAGTGGAGTCTCTTCGCTAATTGGTGTTCTTCCCGCCAGGAAGACCCCCGGAGATGCCCGGTCAGTTCAGTGCTTTCCTTCCTTCAAAGTGGCTTGGATCGGAGGCTGTCCCCCTCCACTTTGAAGGTCTATGTGGCCGCCATCGCAGCATATCATGTGGTTGATGGCAGGTCGCTAGGAAAGCACGATTTGATCATCAGGTTCTGGAGAGGTGCTAAGCGGCTAAACCCTCCTAGACCTCCCCTAATTCCCTCTTGGGACCTTTCTGTCACCCTAGCTGGTCTACAGAAAGCTCCCTTCGAACCCCTTGAGTCAGCTGAGCTGAAACACCTGTCTCTGAAAACAGTGCTCCTGACTGCGCTCGCTTCCTTTAAGAGGGAAGGGGACCTGCAAGCATTTTCGGTCAGCATAGCGTGCCATGAATTCGGGCCGGCTTTGTCTCACGTGATCTTGAGACCCCGGCCTGGATACGTGCCCAAGGTTCCCACCACTCCCTTCCGGGATCAGGTGGTGAACCTGCAAGCGCTGCCCCGGGAGGAGGCAGACCCAGCCTTTGTGGTGCTGTGTCCTGTTCGCGCTCTGCACGCTTACGTGGATCGCACGCAGAGCTTAAGAAGCTCCGAGCAGCTCTTTGTTTGCTTTGGAGGACAGCAGAGAGGGAAGGCTGTCTCCAAACCGAGGTTGGCCCACTGGATAGTGGATGCCATCGCCTTGGCGTACCATTCCCAAGGCGAGCCGTGCCCCCTAGGGGTGAGAGCACACTCCACTCGGGGTGTTGCCTCCTCCTGGGCAGACATCTGCAGAGCTGCGGGCTGTGCGACACCGAACACATTTGCCAGGTTTTATAACCTCCGAGTGGACCAGGTGTCCTCTCGTGTGCTGTCTACAGCTAGATAGCCACAGGAGACCGCCTGCTGCGCCATTCTCCTTTCACGAGGAGATGCGAGCGCTTGTCTACTCCTCAGTTCAGTTCCCCAGTTGGTGAACCCTGTGGAGTTCCTCCTGCATCCTTCGGCAGTCAGACGCAGCGGAGGCGTCAGACGCCAGGTCCAGTACTCGTGTACATGCCCCAGTGGTCAGTCCTTGTACTGGGCTAGATGCCCATATGCTGTGATTCCCTGCGGGTAATCCCATATGTGTGTGGTCCATGGTTCGGTTTCCCCGAGGGTAAACCCATGTCTTCCCTGGGCGGCCCTGCCCCTGAGGGTAGCGTTCCTCCCCAAACTGGGCAGGACCTTCCGCAGGGAGCTTTCCATATGCAGATGCGGCTCCAGCGGGTCAGTGCATATGTGCTCCACACGTTACCTCCCTTTGGGGAGGGTGTGGTCTCCGTAGCTTCCCCAAGAGGGACGCTTTCCTGGCGTTTTGGTCATGGCTGAGAAAAACATGGGAAATTGAGTCACCGAAGCACTCTTCCCCTGAGGTAAGGAACAACAGCTTCGACCATCTCCTGAGTAAGACCCTGTCCTCTACATCTCACTAGTATGGAAGACATTGTAGGGTTTGCTCCGGGCGCTGGAGTGTTATGACATTTGCGGAAGCACTTGCAGGTGGCACGCCTAGGCCTGCCAGCATCTGCTTCCCCGACGCTCGTAGCGTGGCTCGGTTGCTATGGCGTTTTCCACTGGACCCCATGACGTCAGTCCGACGTAACGTCGAACGTGACTGACTGAATGGCAACGTCTAGGTTACTAATGTAACCCCCGTTCCCTGAAGGAGGGAACGGAGACGTTCCGTCCCCTTGCCATAGCATGGAGTCACCGCTGAGCGGCTGAGATCAGTTTCGGCTCCTCAGCAAAGCATGAAGAATGAAGTGAGTATATGCTGGCTCTATTTATACCCAGATGCCGGGGGAGGAGCCCGGCATGTAAATCTCACTGGCCAATTCTCATTGGCTTGTTTTTTACTATGCGGAGGTGATTGGGCTCCCAAGCGAGACCCCATGACGTCAGTCCAGCGTAACGTCTCCGTTCCCTCCTTCGGGGAACGGGGGTTACATTAGTAACCTAGACGTTTTCTCCCCCTGCTGTACCGAACCCCGTACCATGACTTCAATACTGAGGCACGTACCGAACTGTCACGTTTGTGTGCCATTACTCCCCTAGTTTTCACAAAAATATGAAGCAGCACAACCGTTTAACACTGATAATAATCATAAATGTTTCTTAATCATCATATCAGAATGACTTCAGAAAGACTGGAGTAATGATGATGAAAATTCACTTTACTATATATTCACATAGAAAACAGCTATGTTAAATTATATTATAATATTATTTCACAACTTTTGCTGTATTATATTTTTGATTCAAATAAATGCAGCCTCGGAGAGCAGACTTTAAAAAACAAAAACAATCTTACCAACCCCAAACTTTTGATCCATAATCCAACCCTTATTGTATTATATCTGACTTTATGAGGGTTAAAGAACCACATTTTCTTCACAGGAACATCCTGGCGCTGCTGAACACGTTTGATCTACCGGAGGGAAACGTCACAGAGAGCAACTACGACAGCGTTCTGCAGCATCTCAACAGCACGAGCCCAGCAGTCATTCAGGAGCTCCAGCTCAAGACCTGCGACATGCAGTCGTTCCTCAGCGAGGTACTAACACAAGTTACAGATGCATATTGATGTATATTTCCATGTAGAACCTTCACTACATCACTTTTTTGATGATATTGTGCATCATCAAGACACATAAGTTCTCCAGGTACACCGCAGGCTTACTCATGTTTGTGGCAGGGTGTTGAGGGAACCGGTCTGGCCTTCATCGTGTTCACTGAGGCCATCACCAAGATGCCCGTCTCTCCGCTCTGGTCAGTGCTGTTCTTCATCATGCTCTTCTGCCTGGGATTGTCCACCATGTTCGGGAACATCGAGGGTGTGGTGGTGCCGCTCCAGGACCTCAACCTGCTCCCTAAAAAATGGCCTAAAGAAGTGTTCACTGGTAAACACATCAAAGAGCTTTGAATGACAAACTGAACACCGCAGGAGCATCACTCGACCTGCTGCTGTTTTTCAGGACTCACGTGTATAGTGTCCTTCGTGACAGCGCTGATATTCGTCCAGTCCTCTGGTAACTACTGGCTGGCTCTGTTTGATGGCTTCGCCGGCTCTATTCCTCTGCTGGTGATCGCCTTCTGCGAGATCATCGCTGTCGTTTACGTCTATGGGATTGACAGGTAAGAGTCAACGTCATGTTCCTTAACCGGTGCTTATTATTCAACACGCTTAAAATAAAGGTTCTGCGTTGGCATTGAAGTTCCACGAAGAGCCTTTAATATCTTTCTGTACTATATAATGGGAAAAGGTTATTTAGGTTTAATAAAATGTTGACGATGAAAAACATTTTCAAAATACAGGTTGCAATTTATCATCACCTCTTGACAGATGCATATTTTCAATAGTGGAAACTAGTTTAGATCCAGATGTTTTTAAGCGTTGAGAAGAACGATAAGCTCTATCTTCCAGGTTTAATGAAGATATTGAGTTCATGGTGGGACACAAGCCCAACATCTTCTGGCAGGTGTCGTGGCGGTTCCTCAGTCCTCTCATCCTCCTGGTTATTCTGATCTTCTACTTTGTCACGACTGTCAGCAAACAGCTGACCTACAACGTCTGGGACCCCGAATCGGTATGTCACAGTCTGTAGAAGTAAAGTTATTCCGTGCTTGGTGTTGCTTCACCATCCAAGCAATTCCCAATGGAATAAACCAATATCCTTGTTGAATAAACCATTTCTATGGAAGCTTGTTCTCACCATGGAATAATAAAAAGAAGATAATTGCGACTTTTTATTAACCTGCAATTCACAATTCTGACTTTATTACTTGCAATTGTGAATTTATTTTCACTTTTTATATTTTATTTGCTTATATTTTAACTTTAAAAAAAAAAAAGTTAGAATAGCGAGATATAAAGCTCGCAATTCAGACTTTTTTTGTCAGAAATTTGAGATTTAAACTTACGACTGCAAGGAAAAAACTTTTTTTCCCGATGCGGAAACAAGCTTCCATAACTTTTGACTCAGAAATGCATCACATGACAGAAGTAAAATAGGTTTGACGTCGACTTCACAGAACAACAGCAGTCTAGATTTTAAAGACTAACCTCATCTCTCACTCTGACCGAACGCAGGATAATTTCCCAACGCTCAAAGAGGTGAACTACCCTAACTGGATCAGCGCCGTCATCTTCATACTAGCCGGGATTCCCTGTCTTTGCATCCCTGGAGTCGCCATCATCCGAGCTTTGAGGGAATGCTGCTCAAAGGGAAAGAAAATGAACGCAGAGAGCATCATTTCTGAAAAAGGGCAAATAAGTGTGAATACATTAGCGTAGTTTCCATATGGAACAGGAGGCCAAATTAGCTTCTTTTTAATGGAAAACATTTATAAGTGTCTTATGTAGCAGAGTACAGCGCACAATGAAATTCTTCTGTGGATGAAAACAACATACAATGTGCAAAGATTATTTTATTGACAATCTATTTTTGATAAAAACTCAAATTATGCTTGGTTTCCTTATTTTTTGCGATATGTGTACATGATTGTGAATAACTGGAAGCGAGTGACACCGGGTGTCGCCACTATTACGGAAACCGGTTACTGCCACATTAAAAAAAAAACAACGATCACGCTTTTGTAAACCATAATTATGACATACTAGGTAATAATTCCGAGATGAAAAATTATGACATACTAGTCAAAACTAGATAAAAAAAACATCTTGGTTACGTATGTAACCCTTGTTCCCTGAAGGAGGGAACGGAGACGTACGTCGGAACTGAACCGACGAATTGGGATATCGCATGAGAGCCCTATCATCTTCGAGTGTAAACTAAACAAGCCAATGAAGATTGGCGCACTTTGTTTTTCGCTGAGGAGACGAGCAGTGGTCCGCTCTCAGCGGGGTACAGGAACTGTGGCGACGGGACGTACGTCTCCGTTCCCTCCTTCAGGGATTGAGGGTTACATACATAACCGAGACGTTCCCTTTCAGTCGGTCACGTTCGACGTACGTCGGAACTGAACCGACGAATTGGGATCCCTAATAAAACGACACAGTTACTGACTCCCTCCAGCGAAGGAAGGCTACCATGGACATTACACATATGGGACCGCTGTAGGGGTCACAACATATGGAACCCAGCTTAGCAGAGGCAGTATGCATGCTTAAGCCTAGCAACGGACCCTCCGCAATGTCCGAAGCCGCAAGGGGTGGCGGAGGACTCAACAGGGTTCACCAACTGGGGAACTCTACTGGAGCAAATAGACACACGTATCCGGCCCAGCAGGCGGGAGTGGCATGGGCAAGCGGACACTAGAAAGGGTTCTTCGCGCTACCGGCCAGTAGGGGCGAGTACACGGGAAGATACCGATTCTACACGAAGGCTATAGAATCTAGCGAACGTGTTGGGTGTCGCTCAGCCCGCAGCTCTACATATATCTGTCAGCGAGTCGCCGTGAGCCAGCGCCCAGGAAGAAGCTACTCCCCTAGTGGAGTGAGCCCTCAACCCGAGCGGGCAAGGCACGCCTTGGGACTGATAAGCCTAGGCGATGACGTCCACTGCCCAGTGGGCCATCCTCTGCTTGGAGACAGCCTTTCCCTTCTGCTGGCCTCCGTAACAGACGAAGAGCTGGTCTGAGGTCCTGAAGCTTTGAGTTCTGTCCACGTACAGATGCAGAGCGTGGACGGGACAGAGCAAAGCCAGGGCTGGGTCTGCCTCCTCCGAGGGCAGCGCTTGCAGGTTCACTACCTGATCTCTAAAGGGAGTGGTAGGAACCTTGGGCACATATCCGGGCCGGGGTCTCAAGATAACGTGAGAGTTGGCCGGCCCGAATTCTAGGCACGATTCGTCGACCGAAAAAGCGTGCAGGTCCCCTACCCTCTTGATGGAGGCCAGTGCAGTCAGGAGAACTGTTTTAAGTGACAGAATTTTTAACTCGGCTGACTGCAAAGGCTCGAAGGGAGGTCCCTGGAGAGCTGTAAGCACCAGGGACAAGTCCCAAGAGGTTATAAAGAGTGGGCGAGGCGGATTCAGTCTCCTCGCCCCCCTCAGGAACCTGACGATCAGGTCATGCCTTCCGAGAGACTTACCTTCAACTGCATCATGATGTGCGGCGATAGCGGCAACATACACTTTAAGGGTGGAAAGAGACAGCCTTCACTCCAGGCCCTCTTGCAGGAAGGAAAGCACTGACCTGATTGAGCAAGATCGGGGGTTCTCCTGGAGAGAAGAACACCATTCGACGTACAGGTTCCACTTCAACGCATAGAGGTGCCTCGTAGAAGGAGCTCTAGCGGAAGTGATGGTGTCTACCACCGACTGGGGTAGGCCACCTAGAACCTCTGCGTCCCGTCCAGGGACCAGACATGGAGATTCCAGAGGTCCGGACGCGGGTGCCAGAGGGTGCCCTGTCTCTGAGTCAGAAGGTCCTTCCTCAGAGGAATGGGCCAAGGAGGTGCTGTCGCGAGGAGCATGAGTTCTGAAAACCAGGTCCGGTTGGGCCAATACGGCGCAACTAGCAGGACCTGCTCCTCGTCCTCCCTGACTTTGCACAACGTCTGTGCAAGAAGGCTTACTGGAGGAAACACATACTTGCGGAGGCCCTGGGGCCAGCTGTGTGCCAGTGTGTCCGTGCCGAGGGTGCCCTCGGACAGGGAGTAAAACAACTGGCAATGGGTCGAGTCCGGGGTGGCAAACAGATCTATCTGTGCGGTCCCGAAGCGACGCCATATCAGCTGGACCGCCTGGGGATAGAGTCTCCATTCTCCCGGAAGCGGAGGCTGCAGTGAGAGCTCGTCGGCTGCACGGTTGAGCACGCCTGGGATGTGAATGGCACGAGGCGACCTCAGATGCTTTTGACTCCATAAGAGGAGATGGCGGGCGTGTTGTGACATGTGATGGGAGCGTAGACCGCGCTGGTGGTTGATGTACGCAACGGTCGCAGTGTTGTCCGTACGGACCAGTACGTGCTTGACTAGTAGCAGCCCCTTGAGGCGGCCCAGCGCAAGACACACTGCTAACAACTCGAGGCAATTGATATGCCACTGCAGTTGAGGCCCCGTCCACAGATCTGAAACTGCATGCCTGTTGTACGTGGCCCCCCACCCGGTGGAGGAGGCATCCGTGGAGACCACAGCATGCCTGGACACCTGTTCCAGGGGAACTCCAGCCCGCAGGAACGAGGGGTCGGACCACTGAGTGAGGGTACGACGGCAGTTCGGTGTAATGGCCACACGGAACGTACCGCGTTGCCACGCCCATCTCGGGACTCGGCCATGAAGCCAGTGTTGAAGCAGCCTCATATGAAGCAGTCCGAGCGGCGTAACTGCGGCTGCGGATGCCATATGCCCCAGGAGCCTCTGAAATAATTTCAGTGGGGCCTCTGTCCTGCTCTTGAGCGTACACAGGCAGTTCAACACCGGCTGGACGCGCTCCTCGGTGACGTGCGCAGTCTGGTTGACCGAGTGCAGTTCCATACCGAGATAAGAGATCCTCTGCCCGGGGGCGAGTTTGCTCTTGTCCCAGTTGACCCGAAGACCCAACCGGCTGAGGTGAGCTAACACCAGATCCCTGTGTTCGCACAACTGCTCTCACGAGTGAGCTAGGATCAGCCAGTTGTCGAGATAGTTGAGGATGTGAACGCCCTGTTCCTAGAGCGGAACAATGGCCGCCTCCGCAATCTTGGTAAAGACACGGGGCGACAGGGCCAGCCCGAAGGGTAGGACCTTGTACTGATATGCCCGACCCTCGAACGCAAACCGTAGAAAGGGTCTTTGTCGAGGAAGAATTGAGACATGAAAGTACGCGTCCTTCAGGTCGATCGCTGCAAACCAATCTTGGGGACGGATGCATTCGAAAATGCGTCTCTGTGTCAACATCTTGAACGGCAGCCTGTGAAGGGACCGATTCAAGACTCGCAGGTCCAAGATTGGCCGTAACCCACCGCCTTTCTTGGGTACAATGAAGTAAGGGCTGTAAAACCCTGCCCTCATATCGACTGGAGGGACCGGCTCTATTGCGTCCTTTGCCAGTAGGACTGCAATCTCCGCCCGAAGCACAGGAGCATTGTTCGCATCCACGCGAGTGAAAAGGATGCCCCTGAACACCAGGGGACGCCGGGCGAACAGAATCGCATAGCCGAGTCTGATCGTGCGGATGAGGGGAAGCACTAGCCAGGCTCCCAGACAGGGAACCTGACTCGGACGGCAGTGCGGCCCAAAGTGAGGTTTGGCTTCGCAGAGTGAGCGTGGGAGACGACACGGGGGCGGCCTCGACCAGCACACTGCCCTCTGCTGGCGAAATGAGAGGGGGCTGAGGGTGGCCAGGCATAGTGAGACACACCGCCAGACGCGGCCTCTTGTGACCCAGAGGAAGTGGAAACTGCATTTCATTTAGAATGTGGGTACCGCTGGACTCCGGGGAGCCAGAGGCGGAACAGAAAGGAAACAAAGGATTCTCCACCCGGCCCTCCTCAGGGGGAGGGAGCGGTGCCTTCACCGTCTCCCGAGAAGCAGTTCCAACTTCCTCCGGGTCGCCCATCTCAGGGACGCTTCTGGTGCGTTTGCCACCTGGCTTGGCTGCGGGCTGAGGGGGCTGGGCGCCACGTCTTCGACCGGCTCCCTGCGGCCTGCTGGGTGATGGCTGCTGCTTTGCAGACTTCGCAGGGGCGGAGGATGACGCAGGCGGGCGCCCTCGGCCCTCGGGCCTCCGTCTGCTTCCGAACTGTTGGGCGAAGCTCTCGACCACGTCACCGAATAGCCCAACCTGGGACACAGGGGAGTCCAGGAAGCAATACTTATCGGCCTCCCTCATGTCTGCCAGGTTGAGCCAGAGATGGCGCTGCTGAACCACCAGCGTGGCCATCGCTTGACCAACCGAGTGCGCAGTCACCTTCGTCGCCCGGAGGGCGAGGTCGGTGGCGGCTCGCAGCTCTCCCACGAGCTGTTGGTCAAGACCAGCTGGTCGCTCATGAGAGGGACCAACGCACTCCTCTGGCATCACCACGGGTTGCGGTGCGTGTGAGGGACCAGGGACCCACGGAGACTGGCATGGCGGGGAAGCCCTGACCGTGATCCTCAGATCTCCCGATCTATCCGCGGAAGTAGTGACCCTCTGGGGACCGCTAGATCGGGGGATAGGGACGGGGGCTTGGCCTTGAGAACCAAGGTAAGCAAGCCGCGATCTCAACACCGTGATAGTCATGTTCCCACAATGAGAACATGAACTATCCACAAAAGCTGCCTCAGCGTGCTGAACGCCCAAACATGTGATGCAGCGATTGTTCCCGTCAGTTGGTGACAGGGAACGACCGCATCCAGCAGCGCACGAGCGGAATGACATCTTGAAAAAGACGCACTTGACGCTCGTGAAGGAAATTGAAAGCTCTTTTAGTACTGCGCCGAAGCACACAGGGATTCACCGCAGCGCTACTGCAAGACACTTTACAGCCTGCAGAGCGCGCACCACCGGATGATAGGGCTCTCATGCGATATTCCAATTCATCGGTTCAGTTCCGACGTACGTCGAACGTGACCGACTGCAAGGGAACATTGATGTTGGCTTGAGACAGCCTGACCAAAAAGTTTGAACCTTAATGTTTGAAGGTTTTAGTTTTATTTAACACCTTGTTAGTTTCTAACATGAATTAACACATTGCTAACGTGTTAGCATATTTCTAGCACGAATTAACATTGCTAATATGTTTTTTTAGCATGTTTCTCGCATGAGTTAACACATTGCTAGTTTCTACCATTAATTAATTCTAACATTAATTAGCATGAATTAACAAATTTGCTAACATGTCTCCAACATGAATTAACACATTACTAAGGTGTTCTAACATGATTTAACACATTGTTAGCCTGTTTTAGCATGTTGCTAACATGAATTAACACATTGCTAGTTTCTAACATTAATTAAAACATTACTAACATGTTGCTAGCATGAATTAACAAATTTGCAAACATGTCTATAACATGAATTAACACATTACTAAGGTGTTCTAACATGTTTCTAGCATGATTTAACACATTGTTAGCTTGTTTTAGCATGCTGCTAACATGAATTAGCACATTGTTAGCATGTTTTAGCATGTCAAAAAGTGCTAATTAGCTAAATTACGCTAAATTAGTATATCATAATTTTGTCTGGCATGTTTAAAATAAGGTGGATAGAAAGCAGATAAAGATACTGTACAGTAGCAGAACTCTATAACAGTGTGTGTGTGTGTGTGTGTGTGTGTGTGTGATCTACATTTCCACACAGCGCTGGTTTCAGCAGTAATTTAAGAAGTCTCTCCTCAAGATTTTACAGCTCTTATCTTTCATTGTTAAATTAATATCAGATTTATCTGACATGTAGAGTGTTCTCTGTTTCTAATAGAGACTTTATGTTTTATTGATCCGTGTCCCTGTGTGTTCAACTTACAACATAATCACTTTACAGCCCAGAAGAACAACAATTAATTCATCTTATCTCACAAACACACACACACACAATACAATCACAGAGTGATCAAGATAACTGATTATGAGGAATTAAGGAATATTAGACTAATTTACCACAGTAATTTCAAATACAATTGTTTCCGTGTCCATTATAGCCTTATTGGTTGTAATAAAGTATAAAGTGTACAGTAAATCACTTACTCAACAAACACTGGTTGAATTAAATTGCTTATTTAGTTTTATTTAACCTAATAGTACAAAATACACAATAAGTCTGAGCAAAACGTGAAGGAAAAGACGGCATCGACTCACAGTCTCCAGCTGGTGGCGCTCTCAGCTCAACACTGAACCTGACACAGCTCAACACTGACAAGAAATGTTAAGTATGGAAGTTTATGGACCAATAGTTTATTTAAGCTTATGTATAATGTTTGGGGTCAGTCAATTTTTTCTTTTTTTTTGAGAAATAATACTTTTATTCATCAAGGACGAATTAAAATTGATCAAAAGTGATATTGTTATTGTTACAAAAGATTCTGTTTCAAATAAATACTAAACTTTCTATTCATCAAAGAATCCTAAAAAACAAAATGTATCAGTTTCCACAAAAATATGAAACTGTGTATCAAAGATCACACCCAGGTTCCCAACCGACGAAGACGAGTCAACAGAGCAGACATCAAGTGTTAGACAGTATTCTAGGTTATTATGTGCAGAAGTTTTTGGTCCAATAATTAGAATCAGCTACACATTCTGTTAATTTTGAGAATTGGTAGGTTTCGTCAGGGCGCGAGGAAATATAGAGCTGAGTATCATCAGTGTAACAGTGAAAACTAATGCCATGCTTCCTAATGACATCTCCCAAGGGTAGCATGAACAGAGTGAAAAGCAACGGTCCTAGAACTGAGCCATGTGGTACTCCATATTTAACTTGTGATCGAAATGACATCTCTTCGTTTACTACAACAAACTGATAACGGTCAGATAAGTATGATTTGAACCATGCCAATGCAATGCCAACATAATTTTCTAGTCTATTCAAAAGAATATTGTGGTCGATAGTGTCAAAAGCTGCACTGAGGTCTAGTAACACTAATAGAGAGATACAACCACGATCTGATGATAAGAGCAAATCATTTGTAACTCTAATGAGAGCAGTCTCAGTACTATGGTACGGTCTAAATCCTGACTGGAAATCCTCACAGATACCATTTCTTTCCAAGTAGGAACTAAGTTGAGATGATACTGCCTTTTCTAGTATTTTTGACAGAAAAGGTAGATTGGAGATCGGTCTGTAATTGACTAATTCTCCAGGATCAAGTTGAGGTTTTTTAATAAGAGGTTTGATAATTGCCTGCTTAAAATTTTTTGGTACGTAACCTAGTAATAAAGATGAATTAATGATCTTAAGAAGAGGATCTATGACCTCTGGAAGCATCTCTTTCAATAGCTTAGTCGGTATAGGGTCTAACATACATGTTGTTGATTTCGATGATTTAACACGTTTAGACAATTCTTCCTTTCCTATAGCAGCGAATGAATGGAATTTTTCCTCAGGGATGCTAAAATCCACTGTCTGATGTGATACTGTAGTAGACAGTTGCATGGCTATAATTTCCTCTCTAATGTTGTCAATCTTGCAAGTAAAGAAGTTCATAAAGTCATTACTGCTGTGCTGTTTGGAAACATCAGAAGTTGAGGCTGTATTTCTCGTTATTTTAGCCACTTTAAAATAAATACATGACAGTTGTAGTTGGACAGGAGGCTCTGGCAGGGGTGGGGTGAGCAAACGACCAGGACGGAACAGGTTGTGCTATTGAAATGAAAAATTACATCAATGAACAACAAAATGACAAACTTTAAAATTAAAATATAATAAAATAATGATATTCTATCCATGAGATTAAAATAAAACTGCAGGAAATAATTGAAACCCATTTTCAGATCGAGCAGACAGTGACGAACCGAAACCATCCAGCTGTGAGCTAACATTACTCATTAACCACCACTGAGACAAGTTTAGCTTTCATCCTCATCCTGGAATAAAGGAGCGAGTATTAAAGCTCAGTAATAACGCGCCGGCAGTCAGATCCTCTTTATCATCACACACAGAGAGACTCTTATCACTTCCCTGAGGACGCACCTTCAATCATCACTGCAGAAATGAAGCTGAAGCTGAAACTTCCCAACCCGGGTCTGGATGAGCGGATCCCCTCTCACGCCGAGCTGGAGAAGCTGGAGGTGGAGGAGGCTGGAGAACGGCCGCAGTGGGACAACAAAGCCCAGTACATGCTGACCTGTGTGGGCTTCTGTGTGGGGCTGGGCAGCATCTGGAGGTTCCCCTACCTCTGCCAGAGCCACGGAGGAGGTCGGCCCTTCAATTTATCTTTCAGCCTCGTTCTTCTGACCTGTAAACAGATAACATTGTCTGGTATCCAAATAGACTTCTTAAGCCTTAGTTAACTACCTCTCGGCATGCTTTTTTTCCCTATCACATATGATGAAGTATCATTTGAAAGCTTCAACATCAAAATTCATCCTGGGAAACAGTTTTGAAATTGCATTTTATAGCTTTAAAACCTTTTAGCAGGCTCATTTTTTTGTGATATTGACTTGGTTATACATTTGGCTTTGAGTTTATAACAATTTTAGAGTTCAATTTAGTATTTAAAACATGCAATTTGAATAAAATAAACATTTAGTTCAGTTCACTTGATTAACACTAAACTTAAACTTTTTTTTATTTCATCCTTCAATAATAATAATAATAATCTGCTGAGTGTCTTCTTCACAAAGAGAGCAACTTTAGCTCTGTCCCTTAAAGCGTTTGTGAACGACACCCATTTAAGTTCAGATCTGTGCTCAAAAGAGAGGTGAGGCTATCAGGTTAAATCTGGAAAATCTACAAACATTTACAGAGGTTCAAAAAGAGTGAAAGAAGGGAAAACACAAATGCGAAATGAACTTCAGGGGCCACTTAAATAAAAAGCCGGCGTCTTAAGAATTTGTCTGACCATCGAGCAATAAGCCAATGGATGATAAGTCTTGCTTTTCCGTCTCAAATTAGACAAATCTACTATTTTATGTAAATGACTTGAAAAATGTTCAGTCTTAAAGAAAATACTTTCAAGAATAGTTTAAGCAGTTCATGCAGCCAGCCACAAAAGAGTGAATAGTGTCAATGAGTAATAGAGTAGAGGGCGCCCCCCTGCGGCTGCACAGGCTTCGGGTGGATCGGAGAAATCCCGTCCCCCGCAGGAAGGCGCCGCAGCCCGTCCAGACCGCTAAAGCTGCCAAAAAGAAGCAGAAGAAGCGGTCCTGAGACGAGTGGCCCAGAGGTGGTGGAAATTGCTCTGCCTCAGGAGACGGTGAAGGCACCGCTCCTTCCCCCCGGAGTCGGCCGGGGGGTAAATCCTTCGTTCCCTTTTATTTTTGTTACCCACCTCATCAATAAAAGAGCAAATTCCACTATCTCTGAGTCAAAAAGGGTCTGTGTTGACAGTGTGCGACGCACCGCTTCCTCACTCTCAACCACTCCCTCCTTCGCCACAAGCAGGTTACGGGCGTGTCAGGGACGCACTGCCTCCCCACACCCTCTTGCCCCGTCCCTCACGGGACACGCGGAGCCAAGTGAGTTCACATCACTCACTGCCTCTACCTCGGGACAGCCTGCTTCCCGGGTTGGGCCTCAGTGCTCCATACTGCCCCCCCGTGGGTACTTCTGGTGTTCGGAT
This sequence comes from Zacco platypus, assembly GCA_038088235.1. Lineage (NCBI taxonomy): Eukaryota > Metazoa > Chordata > Actinopteri > Cypriniformes > Xenocyprididae > Zacco > Zacco platypus. The sequence goes on from CM076071.1 coordinate 793,925, forward strand.
AGTGCCACTTGTACGGTCTCTGGGGGCCTGGCTAGGCCTTCCCCAGCCCGTCCCGTTGGCTCATTCGAACAGTCAGACTCACCCTGCCAGGCGTCCCCCCAGGTTCAGAGGCGACCTATCCACCTCAGTGGTGGGCAGAGATGCCTCTGTCTTGCGGGAGGAGATTGCGGTCTTGTTGGCGAAGGACGCAATAGAGCCGGTCCCACTAGCCGAGATGAAGTCAGGGTTTTACAGCCCGTACTTCACAGTACCCAAGAAAGGCGGAGGGTTACGGCCAATCTTGGACTTGCGTGTCTTGAATCGGGCCCTGCACAGGCTCCCGTTCAAGATGCTCACCGTGAAACGCATGCTTACGGGCGTTCGCGCGCAAGATTGGTTTGCAGCTATCGACCTGAAGGACGCGTACTTCCATGTCTCGATCCTCCCTCGACACAGACCGTTTCTACGCTTTGCATTCGAGGGTCGGGCATACCAGTACAAGGTCCTACCCTTCGGGCTGTCCCTGTCCCCCCGTGTCTTTACCAAAGTCACGGAGGGGGCCCTTGCCCCACTCAGGGAAGTGGGCGTTTGCATTCTCAACTGCCTCGACGACTGGCTCATTCTGGCCCAGTCCCGAGAACAGTTGTGCGAACACAGGGACCTGGTGCTCACGCACCTCAGGCGGTTGGGGCTTCGGGTCAACTGGGAAAAGAGCAAACTCTGTCCAGTACAGAGTATCTCTTTTCTCGGTGTGGAGCTGGACTCGGTCAACATGATGGCACGTCTCACCAACGAGCGTGCACAGTCGGTGCTGAACTGCCTGAATTCGCTCTCGCAGAAAACAGTGGTCCCACTGAAACATTTTCAGAGGCTCCTGGGGCATATGGCATCTGCAGCCGGGGTCACGCCGCTCAGATTACTCCATATGAGACCACTTCAGCACTGGCTACACAGCCGAGTCCCGAGATGGGCACCATGGCACGCTCCGTGTGGTCATTACACCGAGCTGTCGCCAGACATTCAGCCCGTGGTCAGACCTTGCTTTTCTACGGGCCGGGGTGCCCCTAGGACAAGTGTCCAGGCATGTTGTTGTCACAACAGATGCCTCCACCACCGGCTGGAGTGCTGTATGCAATGGGCATGCTGCATCGGGCTCCTGGACAGGACCCCAGCAGCGGTGGCATATCAATTGCCTCAAGATGCTAGCAGTACTGCTCGCCCTGCGCCGGTTTCGGCCGCTGCTGCACGGCAAGCATGTACTGGTCCGTACGGACAACACATCGGCAGTAGCGTACATCAACCACCAGGGTGGTCTTTGCTCGCGCCGCATGTCGTAACTCGCCCGCCACCTTCTCCTCTGGAGTCAGCGGCGACTCAGGTCGCTGCACGCCATTTATAGCTCGGGTGAGCTCAATTGTGCGGCCGACGCGCTCTCACGACAGCTCACGCTCCCGGGGGAATGGAGACTCCACCCCCAGGTGGTCCAGCTGATCTGGAGCAGATTCTGGGACGCACAGGTAGACCTGTTTGCCTCTCAGGAGTCCGCTCACTGCCAGTTGTTTTATTCCCTGACCGAGGGGACCCTCGGCACGGATGCACTGGCACACAGCTGGCACATATGCGTTCCCCCCAGTGAGCCTTCTTGCACAGTTACTGTGCAAGGTCAGGGAGGACGAGGAGCAGGTCTTGCTAGTTGCGCAGTATTGGCCCAACCGGACCTGGTTCCCGGAACTCATACTCCTCGCGACAGTCCCTCCCTGGCGAATTCCCCTGAGGAAGGACCTGCTTTCTCAGGGACGGGGCACCATATGGCACCCACGTCCCGACCTCTGGAACCTCTACGTGTGGTTCCTGGACGGCACGCGGAGGACTTAAGTGGCCTACCGCTCGCGGTAGTTGACACGATCACTTCGGCTAGAGCTCCCTCTACGAGGTGCGCCTATGCTTTGAAGTGGAGTCTCTTCGCTGATTGGTGTTCTTCCCGCCAGGAAGACCGCCGGAGATGCCCGGTCAGTTCAGTGCTTTCCTTCCTTCAAAGTGGCTTGGAGCGGAGGCTGTCCCCCTCCACCTTGAAGGTCTATGTGGCCGCCATTGCAGCACATCACGATGTGGTCGATGGCAGGTCGCTAGGAAAGCACGATCTGATCATCAGGTTCTGGAGAGGTGCTAAGCGGCTAAACCCTCCTAGACCTTCCCTAATTCCCTCTTGGGACCTTTCTGTCGCCCTAGCTGGTCTACAGAAAGCTCCCTTCAAGCCCCTTGAGTCAGCTGAGCTGAAACACCTGTCTCTGAAGACAGTGCTCCTGACCGCGCTCGCTTCCTTTAAGAGGCTTGTTTTTTACTATGTGGAGGTGATTGGGCTCCCAAGCGAGACCCCATGACGTCAGTCCGACGTAACGTCTCCGTTCCCTCCTTCAGGGAACGGGGGTTACATTAGTAACCTAGACCTAGTAACCTAGTAAACCTAGTAAATCTCTAAAACTAAAACCACCTTAACAATTAGAATCTTAAATTTGAGGATTTGTAGCATTTATAAGTTGTGAAAAAAGTTTCAAAAAAGGAGTTCAGTTTTAAACATAATATATTCTTGTGTTCATTTTTGTTTGTAATGAGTCTGAAGAATTAATGTTGAAGATTTATTGTGTTTACCTGATTTTATTTGCTGTGGTTTTTGATATATATTGAATCCAATTAGGATTAATTTGACCTGCAACATAAAGATCGCACCCAGAATGTGGTAAAGACCCGTTCACACCAAGATCGACAATTATAACAATACAGTTTTAAAAGATTTAGTCCACAAACAATTTTTCTCCAGCTGATGAACGACAAAAACACTGACAGTCAATCAGAATCCACCAGAATTTAACAAGCTCGAGCATTTCAGACAACAAACCCGCAGTGCGCACTTAAAATAAACACAATAATATCAAACACTGGTGTGGACGCTAATATAGTTAACGGTCGTCATATAGATATCGTACACGTGTGAATATTTGCATCTTTTAATTGTCTGATTTGCAGGCTGGACCCATGTGACTCTTCCTTTATTCCAGGAGCGTTTATGATCCCGTTCCTGATCCTTCTGGTTCTGGAGGGGATTCCGCTCCTGCACTTGGAGTTTGCCATCGGACAGAGACTGAGGAAGGGCAGCGTCGGCGTCTGGAGATCCATCAGCCCGTCTCTCACTGGAGTCGGTGAGTCAGAAACAGATAAGCAGATCATTGCCTGATAACTGACTCGTGAATTATCTACGGCAGGAACGGTTGCACTGCAGATAAGTTTAGACAAATCTTTCCATGGGTCATAAAACTCAACATTTGCAGAGAATAATGTGTTTTTAAAAGATCAGCTGCATCAAGTTGGACGGTATGTTTCGTGTGGTTCCTCAGGGATCGCCTCCATGCTGGCTTCCTTCATAGTGGGGATATACTACAACACCATCATGGCCTGGGTCATGTGGTACTTCTTCAACTCGCTGCAAGATCCTCTGCCGTGGAGTCACTGCCCAGTTAACGCCAACAGAACAGGTACAAATTTCACTATTCTCAATACCAGTTTTGATACCACAGCAAATAATATTGAAAAGAAGTAAACCGTTATTAGGCTGCTGTCACTTTAAGACCCAATGCACAGATCCAATATACTGATACACATCCCAATGTCCCAACTGTTTACGTTCACTCGAGACATAAACCGACTATATATATGTAAACATACAGTGTGATAGTAGAGCGTTTCTTTATCGCTCTAACGTGTCAATAACTCCCGCCCACTAAAAGCTGCACGGGTATATTCGCTGCGAGTGATATATAAACAATATAGAAAATATTAAAGGGGTGTGACTTTAACTTTAGTTAGTGTGTAATGTTGCTGTTTGAGCAGAAACAACGTCTGAGAGATATTTTCTTTTATAGAAATCGCTTTTTAAGGACTACAACAAACAGCTGGTAGGGACTACAACCAGCTTCTTCCTGGGTTAGTGACATCACAAACCGTAAAATTTACATAAACTCGAGAACACACAACAAAGTGGGCGGGGTCATGTTGGGCTGCTTTAGAGAAGAGGAAGAGTTGTTGTAGTCGAGTGTTGTTGATGCCGTCATTTTACGCCGGACTGCTTCACAAACGAGGGTCGATTCAAGGAAAAAAGATGAACGTGACGACACATGCTAGTGATGAGTTGATCAACTCCACAGCAACTACATCAATTTATCCACTAACCGTTCAGAAACGTCTAAAAGTTGGAACTTCTTCCTGAGTCTCTCCATCAGTTTGAACACTTTCCTCATTTTGTCTGCGTGAGATTCTCCAGCTTTGTTGTTGTTGAGCTGTTAAAGCTCCGCCCTCTTCTGGAGCAGCAGCTCATTTGCATTTAAAGGGACACGCACAAAAACGCCGTGTTTTTGCTCACAGCCAAATACAGCAAATTTGACAAGCGATAATAAATGATCTGTGGAGGATTTTGAGCTGAAATTGCAGGTCAACCTTACACTTTATATCATAGCACGATATATATTCATCTCACCCAGAGTATTAAAAGACCATCTCTGACATGGAGATACTCTGAAGGCTGAAATTGACTTGGTAAAAAAAAACTGGAGCTTTCCTAACATGGCGCACGTTGCCGCGTGTCTCCCCCTGCAGGCCTGGAGTCAGAATGCGCACGCAGCTCTCCAGTGGACTATTTCTGGTACAGAGAGACTCTGAACAGTTCGACTGCGATCGAGGAATCCGGCGGACTTCAGTGGTGGCTGGTGCTGTGTTTGTTCTGTGCTTGGACCGTGTTATACATCTGCTGTATACGAGGCATTGAAACAACAGGGAAGGTAATGACAAACTGACCTAAAAGACACTTAATATTCAGTAATGTTATTGATTTGATATGATATGGGAGCGATATATCCTGTCTAACTTCTTCTTCTCTCTCTAGGCTGTGTACATAACATCTACGTTACCATACCTGGTCCTCACCATCTTCCTGATAAGAGCTCTGACCCTTAAAGGTTCTGTAAGCGGAATCAAGTTCCTCTTCACTCCAGATGTACGTTCACCAGCTAAACTTCAGCGCATGTTTTAACTTACTAAACTCCAGGAGATCTGATGGATCTGCTCACCTGTTTCCAGGTGAACGAGTTGATGAACCCAACGACCTGGTTGGACGCAGGAGCTCAGGTGCTGTTCTCCTTCTCTCTGGCGTTAGGAAGCCTCATCTCCTTCTCCAGCTACAACTCTGTGCAGTAAGTGATCGGAAAAACAACGGAAAAGAGCTTTAGGAAGGAGCTCATACACTGTAGCTTATGTTGTACATCATTTGAACGAAATGATTATTATTCCATCAGCAATAACTGTGAGCGGGACGCCGTCACCATTTCCATCATCAGCGGTCTCACTTCGGTTTACTCCGCGACCGTCATTTACTCCATCATCGGCTTCAGAGCCACAGAGATCTATGACGAATGTCTCCAGAGGTGCGTCCTTCACTAACCATATCACATTCACTATCATTCAAAAGTTTTGGGTCAGTAAAAGTTAAGAAATTAATACTGTTATTCAGCAAGGATGCATTAAATTGATCAAAAGTGACAGTAAAGACATTTATAATGTTACGGTTTTGGTTCATACAGTCAGATGACGAATACAGTCGTTCACACTCCAATCCGTGAGTGGTAATGCAACGTTGTTTGCTAATTGTCACAACAGGAAAAAGTGCAGAAGAAGAACGGACGATCTATGCATAGATATGTTTACATGTAATCTCTCAGCATTACATTTACCTCAGGCAAGTCATTTAGTGTCCACAGCATGTTATTCACTGGAGAAATGAACTCTAGAGGAGTGTTTCACTGTATATATGCACTATATTAGCTGAACACCGTTACTAACAATCCTCATTTTGGCTGCGTGAGATTCTCCAGTTTTGTTGTTGTTGAGCTGTTAAAGCTCCCCCCTCTTCTGGAAAGGGGGCGGGAGCAGCAGCTCACTTGCATTTAAAGGGACACACACAAAAACGGTGTGTTTTTGCTCACACACAAATAAAGCTATAATAAATGATCTGTGGGGGATTCTGAGCTGAAACTTCACAGACACATTCTGGAGACACCAGAGACTGATATTACATCTTGTGAAAAGGGCATGATAGGTCCACTTTAATAAAAAACAAGAAAAAAGAAACAATTTTATGTTTAGTTTTCTCCCCCTGCTGTACCGAACCCGTACCATGACTTCAATACTGAGGCACGTACCGAACTGTCACGTTTGTGTATCATTATCATCCCCTAGTTTTCAGAAAAATATGAAGCAGCACAACCGTTTTCAACACTGATAATAATCATAAATGTTTCTTGATCATCAAATCATCATATCAGAATGACTTCTGAAGGATCATGTGACACTGAAGACTGGAGTAATGATGCTAAAAATTCACTTTACTATATAGTCATATAGAAAACAGCTATGTTAAATTATATTATAATATTATTTCACAACTTTTGCTGTATTTTTTGATCAAATAAATGCAGCCTTGGAGAGCAGACTTTAAAAAACAAAAACAATCTTACCAACCCCAAACTTTTGATCCATATTGCAACCCTTATTGTATTATATCTGACTTTATGAGGGTTAAAGAACAACATTTTCTTCGCAGGAACATCCTGGCGCTGCTGAACACGTTTGATCTGCCGGAGGGAAACGTCACAGAGAGCAACTACGACAGCGTTCTGCAGCATCTCAACAGCACGAGCCCAGCAGTCATTCAGGAGCTCCAGCTCAAGACCTGCGACATGCAGTCGTTCCTCAGTCAGGTCCGTCGACACGACTCCAGCGTTTCTCTCAAAGGCTCTTCAGGATCTAAATGAGGGTCAAATAGTGAGTAGCTGACCTATTACTTGTTGCAGGGTGTTGAGGGAACCGGTCTGGCCTTCATCGTGTTCACTGAGGCCATCACCAAGATGCCCGTCGCTCCTCTCTGGTCAGTGCTGTTCTTCATCATGCTCTTCTGCCTGGGATTGTCCTCCATGTTCGGGCACATCGAGGGTGTGGTGGTGCCGCTCCAGGACCTCAACCTGCTCCCTAAAAAATGGCCTAAAGAAGTGTTCACTGGTAAACACATCAAAGAGCTTTGAATGACAAACTGAACACCGCAGGAGCATCACTCGACCTGCTGCTGTTTTTCAGGACTCACATGTATAGTGTCCTTCGTGACGGCGCTGATATTCGTCCAGTCCTCTGGTAACTACTGGCTGGCTCTGTTTGATGGCTTCGCCTGCTCTATTTCTCTGCTGGTGATCGTCCTCTGCAAGATCATCGCTGTCGTTTACGTCTATGGGATTGACAGGTAAGAGTCAACGTCATGTTCCTTAACCGGTGCTTATTATTCAACACGCTTAAAATAAAGGTTCTGCGTTGGCATTGAAGTTCCACGAAGAGCCTTTAATATCTTTCCGTACTATATAATGGGAAAAGGTTATTTAGGTTTATTAAAATGTTGATGATGAAAAACATTTTCAAGAATACAGGTTGCAATTTATCATCACCTCTTGACAGATGCATATTTTCAATAGTGGAAACTAGTTTAGATCCAGATGTTTTTAAGCGTTGAGAAGAACGATAAGCTCTATCTTCCAGGTTTAATGAAGATATTGAGTTCATGGTGGGACACAAGCCCAACATCTTCTGGCAGGTGTCGTGGCGGTTCCTCAGTCCTCTCATCCTCCTGGTTATTCTGATCTTCTACTTTGTCACGACTGTCAGCAAACAGCTGACCTACAACGTCTGGGACCCCGAATCGGTATGTCACAGTCTGTAGAAGAAACAAAAATCCAGTTTATTTATAATATGAACCAGAAATCAAAATGTCTTAAGGTGTGGTTAAGTTTACTGTTGCCAGGCGAAATTTTGTGGGCGAAATCCTGTAATTTCAGTGTGAATCTGTGCGTTGAGTGTGTTGAAGTGAATTCGCCAACAAAAAGCTGATGACGGACACTAAATTTTCTCCAAGTGAAATTTCTTCCAGCTTTCTGTTGGTCAGTATGGAAGCTTTTTTTAAACTCACAATAGCGAAAAACAATTGCATCTCGTAATTGTGATTTTTTTGTTTCCACCTCGGAAGGTCATTGCAAACTTTTATCTCACAATTCTGATTATTTTATTTCTTACAATTCCATCTTTTCTTCTTAGAATTGAGAGAAAGAAGTCAGTTATACATAAACTCGCAATAGCGAGGAAAAAAAGAATTGTGAGATAAAAAGTCGAGATAAAAATAAGCTCATAGTGAGTGAAATTTGCATTGCGAACTTTTCCGAACTCCTGATCGTGGGGATTCCTATCGGAGCAACAGTAAACGTAACTGCGTCTCTACTATGAACGTTTCTTCCATGCTTGTTATTTTAAAGTTATTCCGTGCTTGGTGTTGCTTCACCATCCAAGCAATTCCCAATGGAATAAACCAATATCCTTGTTGAATAAACCATTTCTATGGAAGCTTGTTCTCACCATGGAATAATAAAAAGAAGATAATTGCGACTTTTTATTAACCTGCAATTCACAATTCTGACTTTATTACTTGCAATTGTGAATTTATTTTCACTTTTTATATTTATTTGCTTATATTTTAACTTTAAAAAAAAATAAAAGTTAGAATAGCGAGATATAAAGCTCGCAATTCAGACTTTTTTTTGTCAGAAATTTGAGATTTAAACTTACGACTGCAAGGAAAAATTTCTGAACTTTTTTTTCCCGATGCGGAAACAAGCTTCCATAACTTTTGACTCAGAAATGCATCACATGACAGAAGTAAAATAGGTTTGACGTCGACTTCACAGAACAACAGCAGTCTAGAATTTAAAGACTAACCTCATCTCTCACTCTGACCGAACGCAGGATAATTTCCCAACGCTCAAAGAGGTGAACTACCCTAACTGGATCAGCGCCGTCATCTTCATACTAGCCGGGATTCCCTGTCTTTGCATCCCTGGAGTCGCCATCATCCGAGCTTTGAGGGAATGCTGCTCAAAGGGAAAGAAAATGAACGCAGAGAGCATCATTTCTGAAAAAGGGCAAATAAGTGTGAATACATTAGCGTAGTTTCCATATGGAACAGGAGGCCAAATTAGCTTCTTTTTAATGGAAAACATTTATAAGTGTCTTATGTAGCAGAGTACAGCGCACAATGAAATTCTTCTGTGGATGAAAACAACATACAATGTGCAAAGATTATTTTATTGACAATCTATTTTTGATAAAAACTCAAATTATGCTTGGTTTCCTTATTTTTTGCGATATGTGTACATGATTGTGAATAACTGGAAGCGAGTGACACCGGGTGTCGCCACTATTACGGAAACCGGTTACTGCCACATTAAAAAAAAAAACAACGATCACGCTTTTGTAAACCATAATTATGACATACTAGGTAATAATTCTGAGATGAAAAATTATGACATACTAGTCGAAACTAGATAAAAAAAAAATATTGATGTTGGCTTGAGACAGCCTGACCAGAAAGTTTGAACCTTAATGTTTGAAGGTTTTAGTTTTTTTTAACACCTTGTTAGTTTCTAACATGAATTAACACATTGCAAACGTTTTAGCATATTTCTAGCATGAATTAACATTGCTAATATGTTTTAGCATGTTTCTCGCATGAATTAACACATTGCTAGTTTCTAACATTAATTAAAACGTTACTAACATGTTGCTAGCATGAATTAACAAATTTGCTAACATGTCTCTAACATGAATTAGCACATTACTAAAATGTTTTAGCATGTTTGCATGAATTAACAAATTTGCTAACATGTCTATAACATGAATTAACACATTACTAAGGTGTTCTAACATGTTTCTAGCATGATTTAACACACCGTTAGCCTGTTTTAACACGTTGCTAACATGAATTAGCACATTACCAAAATGTTTTAGCATGTTTGCATGAATTAACACATTTGCTAACATGTCTCCAACATGAATTAACACATTACTAAGGTATTCTAACATGTTTCTAGCATGATTTAACACATTGTTAGCCTGTTTTAGCATGCTGCTAACATGAATTAGCACATTACTAAAATGTTTTAGCATGTTTGCATGAATTAACAAATTTGCTAACATGTCTCCCACATGAATTAACACATTACTAAAGTGTTCTAACATGTTTCTAGCATGATTTAACACATTGTTAGCCTGTTTTAACATGTTGCTAACATGAATTAGCACATTACCAAAATGTTTTAGCATGTTTGCATGAATTAACAAATTTGCTAACATGTCTCTAACATGAATTAACACATTACTAAAGTGTTCTAACATGTTTCTAGCATGATTTAACACATTGTTAGCCTGTTTTAACATGTCGCTAACATGAATTAGCACATTACCAAAATGTTTTAGCATGTTTGCATGAATTAACACATTTGCTAACATGTCTCCAACATGAATTAACACATTACTAAGGTATTCTAACATGTTTCTAGCATGATTTAACACATTGTTAGCCTGTTTTAACATGTTGCTAACATGAATTAGCACATTACCAAAATGTTTTAGCATGTTTGCATGAATTAACACATTTGCTAACATGTCTCCAACATGAATTAACACATTACTAAGGTGTTCTAACATGTTTCTAGCATGATTTAACACACTGTTAGCCTGTTTTAGCATGTTGCTAACATGAATTAGCACATTACCAAAATGTTTTAGCATGTTTGCATGAATTAACAAATTTGCTAACATGTCTCCAACATGAATTAACACATTACTAAGGTGTTCTAACATGTTTCTAGCATGATTTAACACACTGTTAGCCTGTTTTAGCATGTTGCTAACACGAATTAGCACATTACCCAAATTTTTTAGCATGTTTGCATGAATTAACACATTTGCTAACATGTCTCCAACATGAATTAACACATTACTAAGGTATTCTAACATGTTTCTAGCATGATTTAACACATTGTTAGCCTGTTTTAGCATGTTGCTAACACGAATTAGCACATTACCCAAATTTTTTAGCATGTTTGCATGAATTAACACATTTGCTAACATGTCTCCAACATGAATTAACACATTACTAAGGTATTCTAACATGTTTCTAGCATGATTTAACACACTGTTAGCCTGTTTTAGCATGTTGCTAACACGAATTAGCACATTACCCAAATTTTTTAGCATGTTTGCATGAATTAACAAATTTGCTAACATGTCTCCAACATGAATTAACACATTACTAAGGTGTTCTAACATGTTTCTAGCATGATTTAACACACTGTTAGCCTGTTTTAGCATGTTGCTAACATGAATTAGCACATTACCAAAATGTTTTAGCATGTTTGCATGAATTAACAAATTTGCTAACATGTCTCCAACATGAATTAACACATTACTAAGGTGTTCTAACATGTTTCTAGCATGATTTAACACATTGTTAGCCTGTTTTAGCATGTTGCTAACATGAATTAGCACATTACCAAAATGTTTTAGCATGTTTGCATGAATTAACAAATTTGCTAACATGTCTCCAACATGAATTAACACATTACTAAGGTGTTCTAACATGTTTCTAGCATGATTTAACACACTGTTAGCCTGTTTTAGCATGTTGCTAACACGAATTAGCACATTACCCAAATTTTTTAGCATGTTTGCATGAATTAACACATTTGCTAACATGTCTCCAACATGAATTAACACATTACTAAGGTATTCTAACATGTTTCTAGCATGATTTAACACACTGTTAGCCTGTTTTAGCATGTTGCTAACATGAATTAGCACATTACCAAAATGTTTTAGCATGTTTGCATGAATTAACAAATTTGCTAACATGTCTCCAACATGAATTAACACATTACTAAGGTGTTCTAACATGTTTCTAGCATGATTTAACACACTGTTAGCCTGTTTTAGCATGTTGCTAACACTAATTAGCACATTACCCAAATTTATTAGCATGTTTGCATGAATTAACACATTTGCTAACATGTCTCCAACATGAATTAACACATTACTAAGGTATTCTAACATGTTTCTAGCATGATTTAACACACTGTTAGCCTGTTTTAGCATGTTGCTAACACGAATTAGCACATTACCCAAATTTTTTAGCATGTTTGCATGAATTAACAAATTTGCTAACATGTCTCCAACATGAATTAACACATTACTAAGGTATTCTAACATGTTTCTAGCATGATTTAACACACTGTTAGCCTGTTTTAGCATGTTGCTAACACGAATTAGCACATTACCAAAATGTTTTAGCATGTTTGCATGAATTAACAAATTTGCTAACATGTCTCTAACATGAATTAACACATTACTAAGGTGTTCTAACATGTTTCTAGCATGATTTAACACACTGTTAGCCTGTTTTAGCATGTTGCTAACATGAATTAGCACATTACCAAAATGTTTTAGCATGTTTGCATGAATTAACAAATTTGCTAACATGTCTCTAACATGAATTAACACATTACTAAGGTATTCTAACATGTTTCTAGCATGATTTAACACACTATTAGCCTGTTTTAACATGTTGCTAACATGAATTAGCACATTACCAAAATGTTTTAGCATGTTTGCATGAATTAACAAATTTGCTAACATGTCTCTAACATGAATTAACACATTACTAAGGTATTCTAACATGTTTCTAGCATGATTTAACACACTATTAGCCTGTTTTAACATGTTGCTAACATGAATTAGCACATTACCAAAATGTTTTAGCATGTTTGCATGAATTAACAAATTTGCTAACATGTCTCCAACATGAATTAACACATTACTAAGGTGTTCTAACATGTTTCTAGCATGATTTAACACACTGTTAGCCTGTTTTAGCATGTTGCTAACATGAATTAGCACATTACCAAAATGTTTTAGCATGTTTGCATGAATTAACACATTTGCTAACATGTCTCCAACATGAATTAACACATTACTAAGGTATTCTAACATGTTTCTAGCATGATTTAACACACTGTTAGCCTGTTTTAGCATGTTGCTAACATGAATTAGCACATTACCCAAATGTTTTAGCATGTTTGCATGAATTAACAAATTTGCTAACATGTCTCCAACATGAATTAACTCATTACTAAGGTATTCTAACATGTTTCTAGCATGATTTAACACACTGTTAGCCTGTTTTAACATGTTGCTAACATGAATTAGCACATTGTTTACATGTTTTAGCATGTCAAAAAGTGCTAATTAGCTAAATTACTATATCATAATTTTGTCTGACATGTTTTGTAGCTGACGCTGGTAGGTCAGCTGTGGGTTGAGATATTGGTGATTCAGGGGTTAATGTTTATTTTGACTTTATAACTTAAATGTGTATTTTTTTGTGTTGTGCTAAATGTATAATCTTTTGTTAGCAATGCATTTCATTATTCGGTATATTTAAGTTGAGCGTCACGTGACTCTGGCTGATTTATTTCAGCTGGACAGGTTAGCGTCAGTTGAATCAGACGTGAATTCAGATACACACGTTACTGCTAAAAGTGTTCATATTTGCATGTCATGTTTGGTTTTGTGTCTTTAGTGGTTGAGTGTAAAATTATGTTTTTTGTTTTATTTTTGTTTAGTTTTCACAGTGTCTTGGCGATGAATAAAAGAAAAATGGACATTAGTACTTTGGAAGCGTGGACTGTTTACTAACCAGCGAGTAGTTACATGTTTAAAATAAGGTGGATAGAAAGCAGATAAAGATACTGTACAGTAGCAGAACTCTATAACAGTGTGTGTGTGTGTGTGTGTGATCTACATTTCCACACAGCGCTGGTTTCAGCAGTAATTTAAGAAGTCTCTCCTCAAGATTTTACAGCTCTTATCTTTCATTGTTAAATTAATATCAGATTTATCTGACATGTAGAGTGTTCTCTGTTTCTAATAGAGACTTTATGTTTTATTGATCCGTGTCCCTGTGTGTTCAACTTACAACATAATCACTTTACAGCCCAGAAGAACAACAATTAATTCATCTTATCTCACAAACACACACACACACAATACAATCACAGAGTGATCAAGATAACTGATTATGAGGAATTAAGGAATATTAGACTAATTTACCACAGTAATTTCAAATACAATTGTTTCCGTGTCCATTATAGCCTTATTGGTTGTAATAAAGTATAAAGTGTACAGTAAATCACTTACTCAACAAACACTGGTTGAATTAAATTGCTTATTTAGGTTTTATTTAAAGTAATAGTACAAAATACACACACAAACACTCTCTCCAAAGATACAAGTCTCTTTAAGTCTGAGCAAAACGTGAAGGAAAAGACGGCATCGACTCACAGTCTCCAGCTGGTGGCGCTATCAGCTCAACACTGAACCTGACACAGCTCAACACCGACAGGGACTTTAAGAAATGTTTAATATGGAAGTTTATGGACCAATAGTTTATTTATGCTTATGTATAATGTTTGGGGTCAGTCAATTTTCTCTTTTTTTTGAGAAATAATACTTTTATTCATCAAGGACGAATTAAAATTGATCAAAAGTGTTATTGATACAGATTCTGTTTCAAATAAATACTAAACTTTCTATTCATCAAAGAATCCTAAAAAAAGAAAAACGTATCAGTTTCCACAAAAATATGAAACTGTGTATCAAAGATCACACCCAGGTTCATCAAGTGTTAGACAGTATTCTATTATGTGCAGAAGTTTTTGGTCCAATAATTAGAATCAGCTACACATTCTGTTAATTTTGAGAATTGGTAGGTTTCATCAGGGCGCGAGGAAATATAGAGCTGAGTATCATCAGCGTAACAGTGAAAACTAATGCCATGCTTCCTAAGGGTTGCGCTGGTGTCCAGGGTGGAACATGTTGTGCAGGTGTCCCGGGTGGAACATGTTGTGCAGGTGTCCCGGGTGGAACATGTTGTGCAGGTGTCCCGGGTGGAACATGTTGTGCAGGTGTCCCGGGTGGAACATGTTGTGCAGGTGTCCCGGGTGGAGCAGGTTGTGCAGGTGTCCCGGGTGGAGCAGGTTGTGCAGGTGTCCCGGGTGGAACATGTTGTGCAGGTGTCCAGGGTGGAACAGGTTGTGCAGGTGTCCCGGGTGGAACATGTTGTGCAGGTGTCCAGGGTGGAACAGGTTGTACAGGTGTCCCGGGTGGAGCAGGTTGTGCAGGTGTCCCGGGTGGAACATGTTGTGCAGGTGTCCAGGGTGGAACAGGTTGTGCAGGTGTCCCGGGTGGAACATGTTGTGCAGGTGTCCAGGGTGGAACAGGTTGTACAGGTGTCCAGGGTGGAACAGGTTGTGCAGGTGTCCCGGGTGGAACATGTTGTGCAGGTGTCCAGGGTGGAACAGGTTGTGCAGGTGTCCAGGGTGGAACAGGCTGCGCAGGTGTCCCGGGTGGAACATATTGTCCAGGTGTCCAGGGCGGAACAGGCAGTGCAGGTGTCCAGGGCGGAGCAGACAGTGCAGGTATCCAGGGCGGAGCAGGTTGCCCAGGTGTCCAGGGTGGAGCAGGTTGCCCAGGTGTCCAGGGCGGAGCAGGTTGCCCAGGTGTCCAGGGCGGAGCAGGTTGCCCAGGTGTCCAGGGCGGAGCAGGTTGCCCAGGTGTCCAGGGCGGAGCAGGTTGCGCAGGTGTCCAGGGTGGAACAGGCAGTGCAGGTGTCCAAGGCGGAACAAACAGTGCAGGTGTCCAGGGCGGAGCAGGTTGCCCAGGTGTCCAGGGTGGAGCAGGTTGCCCAGGTGTCCAGGGCGGAGCAGGTTGCGCAGGTGTCCAAGGCGGAACAGGCAGTGCAGGTGTCCAGGGCGGAACAGGCAGTGCAGGTGTCCAGGGCGGAACAGGCAGTGCAGGTGTCCAAGGCGGAACAGGCAGTGCAGGTGTCCAGGGCGGAACAGACAGTGCAGGTGTCCAAGGCGGAACAGGCAGTGCAGGTGTCCTGGGCGGAACAGGTTGCGCAGGTGTCCAGGGCGGAACAGGTTGCGCAGGTGTCCAGGGCGGAACAGGCAGTGCAGGTGTCCAGGGCGGAACAGGTTGCGCAGGTGTCCAGGGCGGAACAGGCAGTGCAGGTGTCCAGGGCGGAACAGGCAGTGCAGGTGTCCAAGGCGGAACAGGCAGTGCAGGTG
>CM076071.1:815000-912500 GCA_038088235.1 Zacco platypus
CTGAAGGAACCAAAAATGGTTCTTCTATGACATCACTGTGAAGAACCTTTATTTTTTGGAATGCATCAGTTGACCCTTCGCAAACAGTTTGATTGACAGGCGATCTGACCAATCATAACCCCGGATCCGCCATTTTGTCATCAAAGCGGTCAGGGGAGTTAGTAGATTAACGTTGGTGAACTTGAATCACGTCTTGAAACAACATTCCTTCTGATGTTCATTCATGTTTATTTGATGCTATAAATGAACTAGTATGAAGAGATGATCGAGGAGCTACAGCGATCTGTCACCACACATTAAACACACACTAGACGCTATTTATTGATTAAACTGCTTTAAAACATTACAATATTTTAAATATGAAACCGTTTCATGCGTTGTCAGTGTCCTCTTTGCTCTGCAATGTATTTTTCACTGCGTGAGAACATGATGTGTGGCGTGAGAGCGGACATAGCAACAGTAACTAAAGGGGGCGGGGCTTTGTGAAGGTCAATTGCATAAGTGTTTTACATTTATGTTTTAGCAGACACTATTATACAACACCAGGTTTATCTGACAACCAAATGAGGGGAAAAAAAATTTCAGAGCTTGTGTGTGTGTGTGTGTGTGTGTGTGTGTGTGTGTGTCAGGTGCGTTCCTGATCCCGTACCTGATCGCGCTGGTGTTCGAGGGTTTGCCGCTGCTGTATCTGGAGCTGGCGATCGGTCAGAGTCTGAGGAAGGGCAGCATCGGCGTCTGGCACTCCATCTCTCCTCTGCTGGGTGGAGTGGGTGAGTGACCGCTGGAGTCCAGATGAACCGCCGCTCGTCCGCACGTCACAAACCTTGACAAACACATGATATCAGTGCTCGAGACTTTTCTCTAGATAGTTTACAGACGTATAGTGACGTTCACTACGGGTCAACAGTTCAGAATAATGATTTCTAATGAAAATTCAGCTTTGATCACAGGAATAAATTACAGTTTACTATACATTCACACATTGTAATTATATTATACTGTATATTTGATCAAATAAATGCCTTGGTGAGCTGAAGAGACTTCATAATTATCATAAAATTCAAACTTTTGACTGGCCGTGTACTATCTGTGATTTTCCATGAGCAAATGTTTGATGCGTGTCAGTGTATGTCAACTGCTTTATGAGTTCATAAAAGCATTATAGAGTCATCACAGTATAAACAGCAGAGGTGTGTTGGCAGGTGTGGCGTCCATGTTCCTCTCCTTCCTGGTGGGATTGTTTTATAACATGATTCTGGCCTGGGTCCTGTGGTACTTCTTCCACTCGTTCCAGGAGCCGCTGCCCTGGAGTCGATGTCCCATCAACGAGGACAACACGGGTATGCATCGAGAACAACACAAAAACAGATGATCGTTACTAAACGCTCATACTGTGATATCATGAACACTGAATGAAGAAGGATGAAGTTCAGGAAGTAATGAAAAACATCCTGTCTGGATACAATATGATTTCTTTCACATTAAAATCAGAATAAAATTAAATAGAAATCAAATAAATACACAGCAATGAATTCATAAATTCTCAAAAAGACTGCCAAACCATCCCAAATAATATTTCACACCACTATTAAGAAACATTAATAATAAATTAAAAATTAAAAAGTAAATAATAGGCTATTAATAAATTAAAATATAAATAAATAAAAATAGTAAATAAATACATTAAAAATAAATAAAAATAAAACAAACAACTGAAAAGAAATTAATAAATAAATAAAAGTAAATAAATATATATTAAAATAAATTCTAAATATAGAATAAGCAAAAATATAAACATAAATAAACTCATTAATAACAAAGATTATAATAAAAGTAAATAAATACAATAATAAATAAAATAAATTAAAACATAAATATCAGTAAATTCATTAAAAATAACCATTACAAATACAAATAAAATAAATTAAAAATGCATCAAATAAATATAAACAATAAGTAAATATTTATATACATTAAATAAAATAAAATAAAATAAATCTAAAACAATTATAAATACATTGAAAATAAATAAATAAAATAATAAATACACATTAAAATAAATCAATATAAAATAAAAAAATAAAAAACATTAAATACAATATACAATAAATATTGAAAATCAAAATAAATCAACATGAAATAAAAATATAAGTTAATTAAAAATAAACATAACAAATAAAATAAATTATAAATGCATTTAAAATAAATAAATAGATAAAACAATACATATAAATAAATAAATAAATACTAAATATACATAAAAATAAAAGTGAATAAAAAACATTGAAAAATAAATAAATATAAATAAATAAAAACATATTATATATCAGTAGTGACTCACATTAGTGTGTGCGGGCTGATGTGCTCCAGGTTATGTGGAGGAGTGTGTGGCCAGCACACCGGTCAACTACTACTGGTACAGACAGACGCTGAACATCTCTCCAGACATCGAGCAGAGCGGCTCGCTGCAGTGGTGGCTCGTCCTGTGCCTCGGCACGGCCTGGAGCATCGTCTACATCTGCTTCATACGGGGCATCGAGACCATCGGGAAGGTGACGGCGCGCGCCATCTGAGTGTTATCGTTGTGTTTGTGGTTAGTGGACAGTGTGGGTAATGTGGTGATTGTGCAGGCCGTGTATGTGACCGCCACCTTCCCCTACCTGGTGCTGACCATCTTCCTAGTGAGGGCCCTCACGCTACCAGGGGCCATGGACGGTCTGCGGTACCTCTTCACACCAAACGTGAGTCTCACAGCACAGACGTGCCGTTCGTAACGAGTTTCAGGTGTCATTCAGCGGTCACCTTCTCTCTGCAGTGGACGCTGCTGACCGACCCTCAGGTGTGGCTGGACGCGGCCACGCAGATCTTCTTCTCTCTGTCTCTGGCCTTCGGAGGACTCATCGCCTTCTCCAGCTACAACCCCAAAAAGTACGACACCGTGAGGGCGGGAAAATGTAACGATTCTGTTACACGTCTGAGTTTTAAAGTTACACATTCATCTTAACACTCTATAAGTTTTCATGTGTTCACTTTACTGAAGCAACAAACACACATATATATACACACATAATATCTGTGTGTTTGAACAGGAATAACTGCGAGCGAGATGCTGTGTTGGTCGGATGCATCAACAGCGCCACGTCTCTCTACGCCTCCATTCCCATATTCGCCATCTTGGGCTTCAAAGCCACGAGCAACTTCAACAGCTGCGTGAACGGGTGACTCAGACGCTGCAGTGTGTCGATGAGGGTGTCCAAACCCAGGTTTGGCTGACAGGGTTTGTGTTTGTTCGCAGTAACATCCTGGATCTGACCAACGCCTTCGACATCGGGGACAAAAACATCACGGGAGAGAACTACGACAGCTGGCTGAGGGACCTGAACGCGAGCGATCCCGATAAAGTCTCCCATCTGAACCTGACGGACTGCGACCTCCAGAACTTTCTGGACCAGGTAAACCGAGACCAAGACTTTTCTGCTGAATGTAGAGTGTGTGCGAGGGCTGACGCACGGGTGACTCCCTCTTACCCAGAGCGCCTCGGGAACGGGTCTGGCGTTCATCGTGTTCACGGAGGCGGTGACTGAGATGCCGGGTTCGCAGGTGTGGGCCGTGCTCTTCTTCGTCATGCTGTTCAGTCTGGGTCTGTCCTCCATGTTTGGGAATCTGGAGGGCGTCCTGACGCCGCTGCTCGACCTGCACGTGGTGCCCAAGTGGATGCCCAAGGAGCTCTTCACAGGTACGAGTCCTGAAACACAGGCCGCATGCGAATGAGGGCGGGAGTATGCTAATGATATGCTAATGCAGGTCTGATCTGTGCGGTGAGCTTCCTGGTGGCGTTGATCTTCACGATGGGATCTGGGAACTACTGGCTGGAGATCTTCAACAGCTACGTGGGCTCTGTCCCGCTCCTCATCATCGCCTTCTTTGAGATCATCGGTGTCGTTTGCTTCTACGGGATGAAACGGTAGGAAAATTAGTAAAAAACATGAACAGGAGCTCAAAAAAATATTTTTTTTTAACAGTTCGTTAGAGCAGAGGATTGTGAGTGGATGAAAAATAATTAATAACATAAAAATGTAAAATATAAATTTCAAAATAAAACACTAAAACTTACATTAAATTGTAGAAATGCGAAAATAATTGTAAAATGCAAAACACTTTTTACATTTAAAATGAATCATTTTCAAATAAAAAAAATCTTTATAAAATTAATTTTAATTTATTTTCAAATTTAATTAATTTTAAAATTATATTAATTAATTATAAAATGCAAAACTAAATTTTAGCTAAAAAACATTTACCAAAAATAAATAAAGTGTACAATTAGAAAAAAAAAAAAATCAAGAATAAAAATTAAATAAAAAGTCCTAAATTAAAATACACAACACTTCCTAAAATGTAAAACATGTTTAAAATCATTTAAAAATAATTTACTTACTAAAATTAGTTAAATCACTAAAAATAAACTTTAAAAATAAAAAAAAATTCCAAATATTTTAAAATAAATATGTAGAAAGTTTTAAAATATTTGTACTTATGTATATTTTTTAGTTTTATTTTGATATTTAATTACATTTTTAATGATTTAACTAATTGTAGTGTTTTATTTAGATTTCTTTTATTTTTAATATTTGTACTTGTTTTTTGTTTTAGTTTTATTTTGATTTTTTAAATTAGATTTTTAATGATTTTACTAAATTTAGTAAGTGTTTTCTTTTGATTTGTTTTATTTAATTTTACATTTTTATAATTAAATATGTAGAAAGGTTTTAATTTTGTTTTAATTATAAAAATGTACAATTAAAACATTTTTTAAATAAAAAAAAAAAAAAAAGCCAAAATATTTTATTTGTTTAGCTTTTTTTAGTCACGTGACCATCAGAGAACCGTGAAGAATTTTAGAAATATGAACTAATCTCAGTAGCTCAAGGGTTTCGCTGTGAACCGTGTCTGACTGACCGTCTGTGTTCCAGGTTCAGCGATGACATCGAGTACATGACGGGACGGAGGCCGAACCTGTACTGGCGCGTGTGCTGGATGGGCATCAGTCCCCTCATGCTGCTGGTGGTTCTGGTGGCGTACGTCGTCGTCCAGGTTCAGACACACCCCACGTATCCCGCCTGGAACCCCAAACACGTGAGTCATCCTCTCTAAAAAGTTAATTAATATAAATCATTTTAAAATTCAAAAACCACTTACTAAAATGAAATCATACATATAAAATTAAAATGAATAATTTTTCAACAAAAAACTTAAATCTTAAAAGTAAATTAAAAAGTAAATTAAATCATAAAATGCAAAATAAAAATATTAAAATATTTATAAAATAATTTTAAAATACAAAAAACACTTTCTAAAATGTAATCAAATAAAATTAAAATGAAGAATTTTTAATAAAATAAAATAAAAATAAAATACACTGTTAGAAAAATCTAATAGAATTAAATGGCATTATAAATATAAAATTAAAACAAATTATTCTAAAATAAACACAAAAATAAAAAATTAAATAATAAAAATCAAAATTAAAATAATTTTAAAACACAAAAACACACTTACTAAAATGAAATTATGAATATGAAACTAAAATGAAGAATAAACCCAAAAATGAAACTAATCAAAAATTAAATAATAAAAAATTAAAATAAACAATTTTAAATACAAAAAACACTTTCTAAAATAAAAATGAAGAATAAAAAAAATAAAAATTAAATCCTATTAATGCAAAATTAAAAGGAATAATTTTACAACGCAAGAAGCACTTTCTAAAATGAAATCATGAACGTCAAATGATTTTTAAAATAAAAAAAATTATTTATTTAAATTAATTAAAATAAATAATTTTAAAATACAAAAAATTAAATGTTAAAATGAATAATGTTTAAATAAACACAAAAATAAAATAAAATTAAATCATAAAAATGCAAATTAAAATATGAAACACTAAATCAGAATCATAAATGTAAAATTAAAATAAAAAAATATTAAATAAAAACAAAAAAGAAAATTGAATTTAATCACAAAAATGCAAAATTAAGATGATTTTAAAATTAAATGAATGATATAAAATTCATACCTCACATCTGTCTCCCTGCAGGACAAATTCCCGGAGTCGGAGGTGAAGCCGTACTCGGACTGGGTGTTTGCGATCTGTGTGCTGCTGACCTCCGTTCCTGTGCTCTCCATCCCCATCGTGGCCGTCTACAGGCTCATCAGACGGCAAACGCGCTCGCAGGCCAGCAGCAGCTACCCGAACCCCTACAGCAACCCGGCCTTCACACCCGACGCTCAGAACGGGACCTTCAAAGAGCTCTAAGAGACACCGTCCCATCAGTCCCTGCAAACAAACTCTTCAAACTCCAGCTCGGGATTTTTTAACCAACTGAGGAAGAAACACAGTCTTCAGTGCAACTCTAATATTTGTCAGACTGTAAATTATTTAAATTGCTTATCTATTAGTGACAAAAGTGTGTCCTTAAATTATGCTAAAAAATTAAACAAAACATCAATGACTCGAGGTGTAAATAACTTTACAAAAGTGATTTTTTATATTTAATTGTTTTCTTTTTTATTTTAAGATGTAAAATATTCTGTGCGATTCATACATATACATAAACAGTGATCACATGACGTTAACTGAAGTCGTGTAATCCATCACACATTTCAGGTAATGTACTCGGACTACTTTTGGATTACTTTTGGTTTATCTTGTACCGTATTGATAGAAAATACAAAAAAAGAAAATATATTCCATTATTTGTCATCATCAACATTAAAGTGCATTAAATATTATATTGCATCTCCCACT
This sequence comes from Zacco platypus, assembly GCA_038088235.1. Lineage (NCBI taxonomy): Eukaryota > Metazoa > Chordata > Actinopteri > Cypriniformes > Xenocyprididae > Zacco > Zacco platypus. The sequence continues at coordinate 821,809 of CM076071.1, forward strand.
GCTGGGGTTTGTGAGTTTAATGAAACGCAATTAAGCCAAAAAAATCATAAACATTTTAAATTCTAATTAGTAAAAATAAAAACAAATCAAAATAAAACACTAAATTTAAAAAAAAAAAAAAATCATGCAATCATGTGAAGAATATGACCTTAAATTTATTATCTATTATTATTGAATTAATTATATTATTGACCAAACTTTGAGTAAATATATCAGGACAAAGAAGTCCTGAAATGAAATTTATACGTTTTAGTAATAGTCATGATTTAGTAATACATGGTGATTCAAATAACATATGATATTATTAATAAATATTAAACGTAACCAATAAAAAAGTAACAGTAGTCTGATTACGAGTACTTTAAAACATAATTCAATCTAATTACTATTAATTTTTGGAATCTGATTATCCAGATTACATGTAATCAGTTACCCAGCACTGTAATATATATATATATATATACACATACAACATTTTTAAATGTTATTTGACATGTTTTCAGATGTTTTGAGTTGAGCAGCAGGAGAGATTCTAGCGCAGATCAATGTTTTACTATTTAAAGTGTCACTCCAAGACAATCGTTTGATTCGTTAACATTATATTTAAGAATTTCCTCATCTGGTCACACATTACAGACATCAGAGAGTTTGTACATTTCCATTAAAACGGGTTTCGCTCCGTGATCACGTTCCCTCGCCGGCAGACGAGCTTCAGTTAGTCAGTAACCAGAATAACCAGCGCAGGCGTTTACAGCCGCATTAAACTGAGTCATCATGTGACTGAACACGTCTGTCAATCAACTCTCAACTCAGTGACGATAGAAGCGTTTCTGTGTTTAGAACAATAAAATGCTATTTTTACAAATAGTGCATTTCGTTTGTTATTTAAGCATGAGTTTTTACACAATCTCTGCACTGATTCAAGAGTAAAATCTGCAGAATACACATTAAAGGGGTTGATTGATTTGACTTTTTAGCTTCAGTCAGTGTGTGATGTTGCTGTTTGAGCAGAAACAACATCTGTGAAGTTACGACACTTAATGCAAAGCGACATATTGCCTTTTAAAAGGCAACAACGAGCTTCTTCACGGGTGACATCACAAACCCTAAAATTTACATAAACCCCGCCCCCGAGAACCCTCAACAAAGGGGGCGGGGTCATGTCGGGCTGCTTTAGAGAAGAGGAAGAGTTGTTGTCGTCGAGTGTTGTTGATGTCGTCATTTTACGCCGGACTGCTTCACAAACGAGGGTCGATTCAAGGAAAAAAGATGAACATGACGACACATGATCAACTCCACAGCAACTACATCAATTTATCCACTAACCGTTCAGAAACGTCTAAAAGTTGGAACTTCTTCCTGAGTCTCTCCATCAGTTTGAACACTTTCCTCATTTTGTCTGCGTGAGATTCTCCAGCTTTGTTGTTGTTGAGCTGTTAAAGCTCCGCCCTCTTCTGGAGCAGCAGCTCATTTGCATTTAAAGGGACACGCACAAAAACTGCGTGTTTTTGCTCACACCCAAATTTGACAAGCGATAATAAATGATCTGTGGAGGATTTTGAGCTGAAACTTCACACACACATTCTGGAGAATCACAATTACATCTTTAAACGTGTGAACTGAGCTGTAAACGCAGCTGACAACATCAAATTAAACTCAATATTTCATCAGATTGCGGGAAATTTACTTTTGTTTGAATGACCTGAAAAACAACTCACTTGTGCGATGAACTTAATTTATTTTCTGTGTTTAAATATGATTCTTTTTACACTTTAAAGCGCAAGCAGATGCAGATATCAGATAAACATGCAGCGCAACAACTGAAGTGAATCACTGTGGCTTTAGTTTACGAGCGTCTCTTATCTCTCGCTGCGTTTAACGACAATCCATCAGCATTTTACACACGACGCAGATCTGTTTAGTCAGCTGCTGCAGGAGACAAATAAAAGCAAAGCTGGATATGTCCATGAGAGAGCATGTGACGGCTGTTTGCAATTCACGTCCGGATGGTTTTAAAGTCCTGAGGGATTCTGGGAGTGGCGCCCTGACGGACACGTGCCAGTCTGATGCCGCGGAGCACATGCTGAAGACGCCTCTTTCCTGAAGCACAGAGATCACACACTCCATTACGTTTCAAGACCTCATTTATGATGCAGAAACAAGACTGAATACAAACCTGACAGAGAAAATCATTAGCAAAACCGTAACAGAAGACGTGAACGTTGTAAAACGCTCGTATGAGGAAGACGGTTCCTGGAAGTATTTTCCATCACTTTTCTCCATAAGCATAAAATATGTCAAATACACATTAACAAACATCATAAGTCATTTAAGAGCGTAAAGAGACTCAATCGTGCCAAAAGCTGCGACTGGTGGGTGGAGGGTTGTTTACGTCTTTTGCAGGAATATGGCTATTAAACATGATTTAAAAAATATTATTATTATCTTTAACTAAAACTACAACTATTAAAAACATTTTTGTTGACTGAAATAAAGTTGAAATAAAATATAAATCTTTTAGATGGAAAAATGAGAAATATTCCCTTGGCAATTAACTAAAATACGCTTAAGTAGAATTAAAGCAATCAAATTACTAATTGCGGACATTAAATAATAAAAAAATTAAATAAAATCAAGCCTAAACAATAATATTTAAACAAACAAAAACTAATAAAATGACAAAATTAGTAAATATTTATAAATAAGTATATAAAAATAAGTTAATTCAGCATGAATACAAACTATACATCTATATTATATATATATATATATATATATATATATACACAAATATTTTTTTTTAAATTGTTACAAATAATTAACTAATAAAATGACAAAATTAGAAAACAAAATTCACCAAAAAATATAAAAAATATAAAAATAAGTTAATTCAGCATGAATATAAACTATACATCTATATTATATATATATATACACACAAATTTTTTTTTAAATTGTTACAAATAATTAACTAATAAAATGACAAAATTAGTAAACAAAATTCACCAAAAAATAATAAAAAGTTAATTCAACATGAACATATATTTTTTTAAATTGTTACACATAATTTATTTCAGCTTTTGTTTTAAATTAAGTTGAAGTACTAAAATTATTAAAGTAAAAATGATGAAAAAGTGTTATAAAATAAAAAAAATACTAATTAGAAAAATTAAAACTGAAAATATAAAAATAGTACTAATCAACAACATTAATAAATTCTGTAAAAGTATATTAATGACACTGAAATAGCACTGCTATTATAGCCTCAACACCCATAATGCAACGGTCTCCACACCAAATGACAGCCTAAAGCACAAGACGTACGTTTATGCAGTGCAGGAAGAAGACTGCGGTAAACCGATCGATGCCGTGTGAAAACAACCTCAAACGCCAGACAGAACAACAGCTGAACGGCCTCGTACTGCAGAACGCCTTCGCCGTCCAGAGAGCCCAGAACCAGACCTGAGGGACGACACCATGACAACGTCAACAAATGGACAATTTGTGCTTTTTTAATGGAATATTGCAGAGTTTATCATAAATGATTTATCGCTGCACATCACTATTGTGTTAAATTCAAGTTCCTCATGATCTTGAATCAGAATCTCTTCTCTGATAACGAGGGCGGGGCAACCTGTCACTCACGTGAGATCCACCAATAGCAAACCACCACCATCCAATCAACTCCCCACAGAACACAATCAAGCCCCGCCTACATTTGTTCTTGTTTGAGAAGCGTTTCACTCTGATATACGACACTATAGAGAAGTCCAGCGCAACTTCTGTTTTTAATGCTCTTGCCTGTGTTTGTGTGTCTGATGAGTTTGTTCATGACTCGAGCCATCGCCCAGATCATCTTCAGGAAAAAAGACGGATGCGTCTCCACATTCTCACCCAGAGGCAAACTCTTCACGCATGCATGAAACCTGCAAACACACACAGACATGAGTCACTCATTCTGCTTTAACACTCTGATGGTTATCGTGGGATCGTCTCATACAATCATTCACCACTAAATATTCAGACATCACAGTCCGAGTTACTCAGAGGTGTGCTTGTGTTAAACTTTTGCAATCAGAACAAAGCAGCTACACTAAAGTTTAATGTTTTTTGAGAAGTGTCTTCTGCTCATTAAGGCTGCATTTGTTTTTATCTAAAAAATAAAAACAAATGCAGAAAAAATTCATAAAATAGTGAAATATTTTTACAGTTTAAAACATCAGTTTTCTATGTGAATATATAGTAAACTACAATTTATATCCAGTGATCAAAGTTGAATTTTCAGCATCATTACTCCAGTCTTCAGTGTCACATGATCCTTCAGAAATCATTCTGATATGATGATTTTCTGCTCAAGAATCATTTATGATTATTTCTCATGATTCTTTGGTGAATAGAAAGGTCAACTGATGTGAAATAGAAACATTTCCTAACATTATAAATGTTTTTACTGTAATTTGATGCGTCCTCGCTTGACAAAAGTATGCATTTTCTTTCAAAAAAACCCAAACATTTCGACAGTATATACAGTGATTATGTAGCTCTGATCCTGTGCGTCACGGTGTACCTGAGCGCCTGCAGCAGGATCAGCTTATACAAGCTTCTGTAAACGGCTTCCACTGAATTCATCTGGAGAAAGATCACACGCATGATCAATAAACGCTCCTCCACAACCCTGATTCTGTCACACTGACTCCACGAACACCGCAGATTGTAACGTTATTCAACTTTCTAAAAGATCACAACATCAGTGACTTTGCTTCCGGAAGTCTTTACCCCATATGCGCATATTGATATCAGTACACATATTTGGTGTTTAATATGCGGAAATGTAGGCCAATGAGATTCCAGTGTAGGTCTCTCACCCTGAGGTCCAGAAACATGTCGGTACTCTTGAGTCTGAGGACTGACAGCAGCTTCTTCATGACCGTGGACGGCGAGTGGGCGGAGCCTAGAGTCAGGCTGTAGCGCAGTGATAGGCCGTCATACCTAAGAGGGCGGAGCAGATATTAATGTAGCAGCATAAATGTAGCAGCAGGTGCTACATTTAGTTTGAAACTTATGTCGCGACTTAAAAAGTATTCGGACGCACTACATCCACCATGTTGTCACTGAAGGGTTGGATTCTGGAATTCACCGCCGCTTCAATTTATATATTTTGAGTGATTTATCATGTTTCTTAGCCAATCAGAATCATTTAACCTGAAGCAATAATCCCCGACATCACCGTCATGTGACCTACGGCGACGCGTCGCATCACTTCAGAATCTCGCCGGAAGTAGTGAATACTATGAATTTGGACACGACTCGGCTCACATACTGTTCTTTATCAACTGTATACTATGTAAGTTGGCATGTCCTGCCGCAGCGGCGATGGTTTAACCATCTAGTTTGTTAAAAACGTCAAAATAATTTGATGTTAAATTCTGATGCTTGATGCTTTTAAATCAGTGATCTGTTTGTGTCCAGTTCTGACTTCATATTTATTCATATTTTTACTTTAAACTTTTAGTCATTTTCTTGTATGTTCTTGTACTTTTTGTCGCCTTTGCAACAATTTGAAATAAAATAAAACATACACATATAGACACACTAATATATTTATATCCAGGGCTGGGTCGGTTACTTTTAAAATGTATTTCGCTACAGATTACAAAATACATGCTTTAAAAAGTCATTTTTAACGTATTTCGTTACATTACTCAAGTTTAGTAACTTAATCTAAATACTTTAGAATACTTTGGAATACTAATAAGTGTGAAACAAACACAAAAAAGGTCATTGCGAGTTTTTATCTCACAATTCTGACTTTTTCCCTCAGAATTGTGTGATATAAAGTTGCAATTGTGAGTTATAAAGTCAGAATTATGAGATATAAACTCACAATATTGAGAAAAGTCAGAATTATGAGATATAAACTCACATACTAAATTCACAATTGCAAAAAAAAAAGTCAGTATTGCAAGTTTAAATCTCCCAATTCTGACTTTATAACTTGCAATTGTGAGTTTAAATCTCGCAATTCTGAGAAAAAGAAGTCAGAATTGTGAGGGAAAAAAACAAATTGTGAGAAAAAGTTGCCGTGACCTTTTTTACGATTATAAAACGACTCACAAAACATGAAAACAGTGGAAAACATGAATCTTAACTCCTCTTTTTCAGACGGTCAGAGTCAGAGAATCACCAATCGCTGTTTAAATGACATTAAAATTCAAAGTAATCAAAGTATAAATATATATATACACACATTATAATATATAAGAAAAAAAAACTTATTTTCAGTTAATGTTTATTACTTTTCAAGCAACAAAAATGTTTTTTTTATGGTTTTGGTTAACTATATTAACACTGGGCGAATTGTTTGGAAACCTATTCGGTAACAATTATTGGTGAAAGTCGAATATAACCATTACTAGTGCTCATAGTGAGGTGATTTGACCAGAAAACACCTCAGCAACCACACTCCACCTCCCTGTCCATCATCCATGACACGTCAAATCGATCTTTTTACTGCCGGCTGACACGCGTATAAAACATTATGGTGATGAGATATGCATTATGATCTCAGGGACCTCATCGCCGCAGTACAAGCGCATCACAGATAAGATAGACGTCCCTCCCTGATTTACAGCCTGATAGCGTCAGGAGAGACGCCTCACCGCGAGTAGTCCTTGTAGACGTCCAGCGTGTGTGTGTTGAGCAGCAGGCCGCACCAGGGGAACCGACAGCAGGACGGGAACACGCTCACGCCCGCGCTCACCCACTCCTCACACACCGCGAAGTTCACCGCCACCTTCTGAGGGTTGATCTTACAGCCGTAATCGGGAACGCCGGCCAGCAGCGTCCTGACAGACAGACAGAGAGAGATGAGCGAGCGTGAGGACACGACATGTGGATCAGAGCTGTGGCGTCAGGACGTACGTCAAGAACTCTGTGGCTTTACTCAGATGAGGAGTGATGAGCAGAAAATCATCAACCAGCCTCATGAGACACCTGCAAACGAGAAAACATGACACCTAGTGGTTACTGTTAAATAAAACTATTAAAATATTTTTTGTTAAGTAAAAGTTGAAAAAATATATAAAAATGACATGAAAAACAAAGATTAGAAATGTTTCCTTGTAAATTAAGTAATTAAGTAGTAACTGGAAACTGATGTAAAATTAAAATTTCTTGTATGTTCTTGTACTTTTTGTTAGATTTTTAAGAAAAAAAGTGTTTATTCATTTTTTTTATTTCAGTTTTTGTTTTAGTTATTTTAGTACATCAAGTTAAACTAAACGAAGATGAGAAATGTCGCCTTTGCAACTATTTGAAATAAAAATAAAATAAAACATACACAAATACACACACTAATATATATATATATATATATATATATATATATATAAAACTATTAAAACATTTTTTGTTAACTAAAAGCTGAAAAAATATATAAAAATGACATGAAAAACAAAGATTAGAAATGTTTCCTTGTAAATTAAGTAATTAAGTAATAACTGGAAACTCATGTAAAATTAATACTAAAATAAAAATAAATTAAACTTAAGTTTTAAATAAACAAAAACTATTAAAAATGACAAAAGCACATCAAATTACTATGTTTAAAATGAAGTGAAAATTCAAAATATTAACAAAAAATATATAATAGTGTATAAATAATACTAGTTTTTAGACTTTATTTGTATTCACATATTCATTCACATACATCTTGAACACTAATGTAAAACGAGTTATTGAAGACCTACAGCAAGATTTTCAATAAGACAAATATCAGATTGATCTCAGTTGGACTGATTGAGGTTTTCCGGCCAGATCGAGGCATTAATCCTATTATAAACCGATTATTCATGTGCATAAAACTACCTAATGACAGTAATGTATGTCAAAAAATCTGCTTTATTCATTTGTGTTCTGCAATTTAATCCACGGGATTTTTAAAATCAAGTTGTGGGATTTGCTAAATATAGTGAGAACATCTTGAACCCAAACCCAAAAGAATGAATGAATTCTATTCTGCTGAAATTAAAACAAAGATGAAGATGTTTTATGCGAGCTCTCACCCTCCTTTGGCGATGCCCTTGAGCAGAGAGTTCTCCATGTGTCCGTAACACAGATTACACAGCAGAGCAGACACCGACGATCCCTGCGGAATCCCACACACCTGACGGAACATCCTGGAACATAGGAGCCGCCGATGACATCCTCCGACTGAACCACAGGAAAAACTGACTGAATGAATGGAAGAGCAATCTCACTTATTGTCGTGATGGATGACGAAGCTGCTCAACATCTTCTGGAAGAACTGAAACACGTCTCCTCCTCGGACCTCAGACGAGTGCTGAAGACACAAACTGACATCAGCTGAATCATAAACTGATAAAAACGAGTCTGAACACTGATGTTCATCTGGATAACAGGGCAAAAAACACAGTCCTGATTCTTTCTGACAAAGTTGAGTGAGATTTAGAGACTTGGTAAACATCATCCGTTTAAAAGTGTTTTAATATTATATTTGTTTTTTTGAACTGTATTTCATCAAATATAACTCAACAAAAATATCAATAAATACACATACATTAATAAAAATCTATATAAAATAGAAATAAACAAATTAAAAAATAAATAAATAAATACACACATACGTATAAAACAAAATAAATGAATTAGAAATAAATTTAAATAAATAAACACACACATTTTATATGTGTGTGTGCGTGTGTATTTATTTATGTGTGCATTTATTAAATGAATTAAAAAAATTAAAATAAATGAATTAAGTAAATACACACACACACTTTATATATATATATATAAATATATATTACATACGTGTGTTTATGTGTGTTTATTTAATTAATTTATTTCAAATATATATTTTTTATATACTATTTATATATATAAACAAAAATAAATATGAATATAAATAAATAAAAATTTTATTAAATAAATAAAAAATATTAAATAAAATTAAATAATAAATTAAATATTTTTAAAAAAATTAAATAAATAAACACACACATTTTATATATATATATAATGTGTGTGTGCGTGTGTATTTATTTAATTCATTTATTTGAATTTAAATGAATTAAATAAATTAAAATAAATGAATTAAGTAAATACACACGCACACACTTTATATATATATATATTACATACATGTGTGTGTGTATGTGTTTATTTAATTTATTTATTTCTAAAATATATATATATTTAAATATATATATATATATACTATTTATATATATATATATATAAACAAAAATAAATATGAATATGAATAAATAAAAAATATATTAAATAAATAAAAATATTAAATTTAAAAAAATGTAATTAAATATTTAAAAAATAAAATAAAATAAATAAATTAAACTTAAATCACCCATTGAAAAGACAAAACAAGAGGATCATTGAGAAATTGAGTATGTAAACATTTAATCTTTATTATCTAGTGTTCATAATTATTGAAAATATAAAATGCGATGAATTGCCCAGCCCTAATAAATTGCTTGCGATGCTCCTCGTTTACAGTGAATGAACACACGCGTGTCTCACCCGCTCCACCAGGATGGCGTCACGCAGGACACCGCTGGCCTGCTCGTCCACGACAAACCCCTTCATGTTGAGCGGCTCGGACATCTCAGCCTGAACACACACACACACACACACACACACACACACACACACACACACACACACACACACACATCAGGACATGGACCCGTCTCACATCTCATCGTCAGCGCTGGCGTTCACACACCTTCGTGCAGAAGAGTTTCCTGAGGCCCTGGTTGGGGTCGTTCCACACGTGAGCGTACTGACGCAGGAAGAAACTCTGCTCCGCAAACGGACCCAACACTTCACCCAACACCTCCACCAGCTTCTGGTGAGGAAGACTGTCGTACGCCCCGCTCACGTCCACCTGACACAACAACACAGAGAAAGATGGAAAACCGAACTAAGGCCTTATAAATTATTTATAAAGCATTTCGGATTATTGTGACCTTGACGAAGTAGAGCGGGCGCGGCGAGCTCTTCTGCTGAGGGCTGAAGTTCTTCAGGACTCTGTGAATGTCCTGCCAGCCCCAGACGGTGGAGCCCATGGGCCCCGGGGCCGCGCGCACACACGCGCTCAACACGTTCAGCAGGACCCGCACGCAACTCTGGAAATGCTGCTCAAACACACAAACACATCATCCAATGTATCATTAAAGAACATTACACACTACTGTCACACATCTACGAATACATTTTTATTAACTAACATTAAGAAATGTGAATCACGCACTTCCCCACTTCCCCCCTCCCCGTTGAGTTCAACAACTCAAATCCTGAAGGATGAAATGTCACCTGCAGCGACTCTCTGGGTCCTGTGAGTCGAGTGATGGGTCTCATGCTGCTGACCTTCGGGATGAACCGGATTCGGGATGTTACCGTGGTCTTTGGGAACTTTGAGGCCTGAGATGGAGACAGCGCCCTCCACTGGCCCTTAGACAGATGAACTCTGCAAACAAAAAAACAGATATTCCTTTTATTATAATATATATATATATATATCTTTGCATTTAAAAAATAAGTATTACTGATATATTTACAAATATTAATGAATATACTGAATATATATCTATATAATGAATATATACATATATATACACACACACCGTACTGCATATACTGCTAAACAGCTCTTAAAAATAAAAGTTATTAAACAGTTTTCAGTATATAACCCTAAATATTAAATATTTCTCATTACAGAAAAACAACCAGGTGCAGACCGTTTTTAATCAGAACCATAAATTTGATTCTGTAATATTTAGTATTTATTAATATTTGTAAATATATCAGTAATACTTATTTTTAAATGCAAAGATTATATATATATATATATGTTTGTGTGTAATATTAACTTTTTTATTCATATACATACACATATATAATTTATGTATATATATGAATAAAAAAATTAAATTTTTTTTCATATATATAAAATTTGTATTCATTAATATTTTTTATTCATATTTTAAACTTTTCTATTTGAATATATTTTATTTCAATTTGATAATAAACTTTGATTTGTCTTGAGAAATAATTTGTAAAATCATAAATGTGTTTACTATCACTTTTGATATGAATAATGAACTTTTGAAACTTTGCTAATGCTTGTACATTTTACATTTGTGAGCGTGTCAGTGTAAAAATTGTTACATATATATTTATATTCATTTTAAATTGCATATTTTTCAATTAAAAGCGTCAAAAAAAATAAAAACAAATAAATGTAAATAAAAAATAAATGTCAGTTTAAAAAGAACATTTATTGATCTATTTATTATAATAAATAAATAGTATAAATGGTAAAGTACATTTTTTTTATTTACAATAATGAAATGGTTGCAAAAATGTGCTGAATTATCATGAAAAAAAAATATGTTTGACGTGTTCTTGACAGGTGGGAGTCACATGACTGTTGTTTTGCGCACCTGAAGGCCATTTCCTGTAGTTTGTTCCACACTTCCGCCCTGTAGAAGCGCAGCGCGTGTTTCTGTCCCATGCTCTCGGTGACGTAGAAGAGCGCTCTGACCAGACCGACCACGAAACCGCTCAGCGTCCAGGCCAGAAACTGACCGAAGATCCACTCTCTGTAGCGGTGCTCACTCGCGCAGTGACCTGCAGCATCACATCTGGTCAGTACGAGTCATTACACACCTGATAACTACAGCTCTCTCTTTACTGTTAGATATCAATGATATAGTTTTTATTAATATCAGGAATTGACTTTTAAATAAGAGTGAAGAATAAAGATGCTAAAGACACACGTTTCTTGAGCCCCAGCCAATGGCAGGCCTTAACCTTCATCTTCCACATCAGCTGAACCAACGAGAGGCGCTCAAACTTCCCCAGACGCAGGAAGTTCTTCACATTGGACAGGAAGTGGAGCCGGTTTTCCTGGGATCCCCAGAGTTCCTCAGGAATAACGTAGAGCAAACATTCCCTCACGAACAGATACACCCTGTAAGCGGAGACGTGCGACTTCAGCAACGACTCCATATCCCGCGTGTCTGGAGTCCCCGAGCACTTCCTCCGCAGGAACAGGGCGTACGGGCACTTCCTGTGCCGGCGTAAAAGTCGACTGAAGAGGGGCACCGTGGCGAAGAATCGCTTGGGAAGTTTCTTCTGCTTCGGTTGCGCGTTAAACTCTGATTGGAGGAATATCATCCGGACGAGATCCGCCCCCTGCAGGCGTCTAGCCCCGCCCACACCTTTCAGTTTCCTGTTGAGCAGGAAGCTCTTCATGCCCCGCCCATTGTAGAGCATGCTCAGAACACGGATCGAGCAGCGAGACGGTTGAGGAGGCCGCTGATCCGCGGGTTTCCAGCTCCGAGATCCGTGACTTTCGGTCGAAGGTCCGTCCGTAACCATCCTCCGCCTCTTCATCACAGGGAGCTTATCGTCTTCATCTCTCGCTCTCTTTTTCGAGACTATTTCCTTGCCGTTTCTTGGGACAGCGGGAGTTTTCCGCGTGGCGCCGAAGGACGTTTGAGGCGAGACGGGGCTGAGGGAAAACCCAGACCAGGAGCGCGGAAGCAGCAGGTCGTACACGGGCTCGCCGCACACCTGCAGCAGACACGAGGGCGGGACGGTGGCGAACACGGCGCTCTCCTGCAGCAGGAGCCGCGTGACCTCCGTGCCCAGACGCTGGTTGATCCTCTTCCACAGCTCGCTGGTGCTGATGGACGCGGCCGTCTGGGAAACGTCTCCGTGGAATCGGAAAGGATCCGAACAGGCCGTCACGTCGTTGCACTGGTAGCCGAATCCCAGGACGTTCCTCAGCTTCTTCCGTTTAATGTGGTTTAAGGTGAACGCCAAAACCTCCGGAAGAGTGCTGAGCTGAAATAAGACACGGAACATGTCATTTAACAGGTTAATATTGTCACTATCACGTTTATTTTCATCATTTCCCCTGAAATGACTAGTGAAACATTCATGTTCGACCTGAAACGAATACGAAATATTTGATGTCAAAAAAGTCTGTGATTAACCCAATAAAGTCTACTGTAATTGACACGTGAATATCAAAGGCCTCTAAATGATCAGAACTTTCCTGAAAAACCTTTTGAAATTATGACATACAAAACCAAAATTATGACATGCCATGTTATAATGTCACAAATTATGACATAAAATCAAAATTATGACATACTAAGTAGAAATCGACATACTAAGTCATAGTTTTGACCTTTTAATATTGTAATAATGATATATACAGGGTTGAGGAGTAACAAATACAAGTAACTTAGTTACGTATTAATTTGAGTCACTGTATTTCATTACAGTTACATTTTAAATGGGTGGTAATCAGATTACAGTTACATCTGAAAAGTGTTTTAGATTACCAAAGTGATTACTTTGAGTTTTAATGTCATTTAAACAGCGATTGGTGATTCTCTGACTCTGACCGTCTGAAAAAGAGTTCAGTTTCATGTTTTCCACTGTTTTCATGTTTTGTGAGTCATTTTATAATTCACTCGTCACTGCAACTTTTTCTCACAATTTGTTTTTTCCCTCACAATTCTGACTTCTTTTTCTCAGAATTGCGAGATTTAAACTCACAATTGCAAATTATAAAGTCAGAATTGGGAGATATAAACTTGCAATACTAATTTTTTTTCTTGCAATTGTGAATTTAGTATGAGTTTATATCTCATAATTCTGACTTTTCTCAATAATGTGAGTTTATATCTCATAATTCTGACTTTTCTCAATATTGTGAGTTTATATCTCATAATTCTGACTTTTCTCAATAATGTGAGTTTATATCTCATAATTCTGACTTTTCTCAATATTGTGAGTTTATATCTCATAATTCTGACTTTTCTCAATATTGTGAGTTTATATCTCATAATTCTGACTTTTCTCAATATTGTGAGTTTATATCTCATAATTCTGACTTTTCTCAATATTGTGAGTTTATATCTCATAATTCTGACTTTTCTCAATATTGTCAGTTTATATCTCATAATTCTGACTTTTCTCAATATTGTGAGTTTATATCTCATAATTCTGACTTTTCTCAATATTGCGAGTTTATATCTCATAATTCTGACTTTTCTCAATATTGTGAGTTTATATCTCATAATTCTGACTTTTCTCAATATTGCGAGTTTATATCTCATAATTCTGACTTTTCTCAATATTGTGAGTTTATATCTCATAATTCTGACTTTTCTCAATATTGTCAGTTTATATCTCATAATTCTGACTTTTCTCAATATTGCGAGTTTATATCTCATAATTCTGACTTTTCTCAATATTGTGAGTTTATATCTCATAATTCTGACTTTTCTCAATATTGTCAGTTTATATCTCATAATTCTGACTTTATAACTCACAATTGCAACTTTATATCACGCAATTCTGAGGGAAAAAGTCAGAATTGTGAGATAAAAACTCACAATGACCTTTTTTTGTGTTTGTTTCACACTTATTAGTATTCCAAAGTATTCTAAAGTATTTAGATTAAGTCACTAAACTTGAGTAATGTAACGAAATACGTTACAAATGACTTTTTAAAGCATGTATTTTGTAATCTGTAGTGAAATACATTTTAATAATAACCTACCCAGCCCTGGATATAAAGAGTCGAAATTATGACAAAGTCATCATCATTATAACAGAAGGTCAGACTTTGCATGTCATACTTTCGACATTTAAGATTTACCAAAGCATGTTTTTTTTCCTTATGTGGCGGAACCGGGCTTTCATAAGAATGAGATATGACAGGAGGACATTTTCTAACTAATATCTAATAAGAATATCCAGTTATTAACCCTATTTGTTTTGCAGTGTAAACAAATGAACTGTCACAGCGCGTGAGGTACCTGTGCGGGAACGCGCAGCTGCTGTGGTGGCGTGAACGAGCATATGATCAATCCTCTGACAAGATTTTTAAAACGCGCGCCGTCTCTTTCCTCCAGCAGAGCCGGTTTCCGGCCATCAGAGAACACGAGCCCATCTGTGAACTCCTCCAGAGTCTGCACGACTGGATATAACGAGCGCAAAATTCCGATTACACATTTAAAGCCGCTATCTGTCGAATCAAATCGAGACATGTCTGTTTTTGGGTTTCCCTCATCCGGTGCTTAGTTTCCCGCGCTGCGTCCCTGCCAATCATTAATTTGTCAGAGGACCCGGATGTAAAAACCGCATAAATAAATCTGCATAACTTTTTTCACTTCGAAATTAGCACAATTTAAATGAGAGAGTATTTCATAAAATACAATAAATAAATAAATACAAACCCTGTTTTAACCCTAAATCTCTACCCAAATCTTTCGGGACGGATTTCCCGGGAAACTTCCATCATTCTTCAGTGCCAAGCCTTCTCCGTGCAATTAATTAATTTTAATTAAACTATTTTAATAATAAGCATGTAAAAACAGTAAATAGCAAAACAGTAGTATTTTATAAAGTAAATTATGACTTTACAACCATACAAAAAAAAAAACAATAAATGAGAACAATGATAAATAAACACTATTTAACAAATATTTTAAACATTTTATAATCGTATTTCATATTTTCACAAACTGAATATGCTGTATACAGTAATTATTTTTACCCATCAAATGTTATATGTTTGTGCTTTTGGAAATAGATCTTTATTATCCCTTATTATTTTGCATTTTAAGCTCATTTTGAGCACAAAGCATGTGCTTTTTGCAAATGTACCATAACATGGTTTTTGGACATGCTACTGGTACAATTTCTTGCAAATACCTGTGTATATAAATAAGAATTATTCAGTACCATCACAATATTACGCCACATCAATGGATTGTTTGCAGAAAATGCTCTTCAAATGCACTTTTTCATAGTTGGATGGATAAAATTGTATTTGTTAATATTACTTCATTTGCAATATTGATATGTACACAGCAAAATCCCCAGAGTTAAATCAACTCTGCTCAGATAACATTTGGTCCCTCTCTAAATAGAGTTAAAGTAACACTGAAGCAGAGTTAAAGTTAATGAGATAAACAATTAATTAAGTGATGATTGAACATTGACCATTGTGGCTGAGGTTAGTTGTAGTTCTTGTGTTTCTCTTTTCTTCAGTGATTCTGCTTGTTAACAGCAGGTGTTCATCATTAATGTTCAATCATCACTTAATTGATTGTTTATCTCATTAACTTTATCTCCGCTTCAGTGTTACTTTAACTCTATTTAGAGAGGGACCAAATGTTATCTGAACAGAGTTGATTTAACTCTGGGGTTTTTACTGTGTACCGTAATTTACCATCACTGTGCCATACCAGCCTAGAAACATCGATTTTTAAAGGATTACCCACAATGCAATTTCAGTAAAGTGTAACCAAAACACACGGTCTTAGTCCATAAACATGTTTATTAACACTGCATTAAAAGATGAGCTCAGAGTCAGTGTCAGACCATGAGGAGGTCAGCTGGAGGAGGTTTGAGAGGGATCTGACCCAGCGTGAAGCGTTTGGCTGTGAACTCCTTCAGTTCTTCGGCGGTCAGGTCACTCTGAGCCGTAAACAGACTGCCTCCTGAATTCCCAGCAGCCTGTGCAGCTCCACCGAACACAGCGCTGCTCTGACCGAAGCCGCCGCTTGCGGGCGGTGCCGAGGACCCAAACCCGCTGCCCAATCCTGCCGCAGACGTCTTGAAACTGAACCCGGCTGCAGAGTTGGGTTTATTTTCTGCAGCTGGAGCTGCAAAAGAAAAGGAGGTGGCAGATGGAGCAGGACTGCCGAAATCTGATGCCGTCTGAGCAGCGCCGAACGCAGCGCCTGCAAAACCTGGTGCATTCTGGGTATTTGATGGTCCAAAGTCCGTTTTGGAGGGGGCAAAGCTGAAGCTGTTGCTACTTTGAGTGCCAGAACCGAATCCTGGGAAAACAATATAGCTGTTACCAACCAAAACATACAGGATGAAATGGAGAGGATCCAACTCTAGTCAAGCACAACCAAAACAATGTTCTTCCACAAAATTGCATGCGATGTTGTTTTTGAACCACTAGAGGGCCAAAAGTTACCTTTAACACTGTTCCTGTTTATTACGTGAGGAACATAAGAACAAACCTCCTGATCCAAAGCCAGATGTTGTTGAGGATGATGGTGATGTTGTGGCTCCAAACCCTGATGCGGTCGACCCGAACCCGGAGCCTGACGAGCCGAACCCGTGTGATGGCGTCTGGGAACTGGAGTCATTCAGCTCTGAGATCTGAGGACATCAATAACACAATTTAAACATCTTCTGTCCATCCGGTTCGATGCCGAATGACAAACGTCATCTTACCACACTGATCTGAGTCGGGCTGCTCATGGTTCGCAGCTCCTGAACTCTGTTCCTCCATTGGTTGGCCAGCAGTTGGACTGAGTTCACCTGAAACACCACACAGGATCGCATGAAATGCAGAGATCATCATGGGAATGAAAGCGTCTACTGAATCTGCGGTTGTCTTACGTAAGGCTGTATATCACCAGACGCTCGGTAGGAGTAATATTCCTGTCTCAGCTCCTCAGGAGACCACTCGATAAACCCTGCAAAACATCAAGATGAGATTCACCATGCAAAACTCGAAAGGCAAAAGACCTGAAAGCAGGTCAAATCATCACGGTGATGAGTCTGTGTGTTAAACTGACCTGAGACCTGTTTGTTGAGGACAGAGTAACATGAAAATGGCCACTGGCCAGAAGTCTGCCAGACCTCCATGTCACTCTGGATTGTTTCGCTGAAATACAAATAACCAATAAAAACAAAAAGAGCATTAATAATCTCCTTACATACGGATTAAAAGGTAGTCCCTCCAAAACTGCACTTACACATGTTTTGCACTGTCATCTGCTGAATTTTGTCCAGCCGTATCAAAGCTGCTCTGAGAAGCGAGTGCTGAGAATCTGTTCTGACCGCTGAAGCTGAACTCAGAGCTCTTGACGTCTCTGGACATCCCGCCACCTCTGCCCCAGTCATTCCCGCCACCTCTGCTGCGGTCATGACCGCCTCTGCTCCAGTCATTACCTCCTCCTCCTCCGCCTCTACTCCAGTCATTACCTCCTCCGCCGCCTCTACTCCAGTCATTTCCGCCTCCTCCGCCGCCTCTGCTCCAGTCATTTCCGCCGCCTCGGCTCCCGTCCCCACCGCGGGAGAATGAGGAGGGCTGGATGAACTCACCGCCGGTCCGTTGAGCTGGGTTTATCCACACACGGTTCCCAAAGCCTGCAATGACACGTCACTTTAGCCGCTGCCGCAACAAGTTCAGTTTAAAAATTGGTATAAAGTATACTGGGTGTTCAAATACTCAATCGACATTGTAATATATAAACCATTTAAACTTTGTTCGAATGCATCTGAGACATTAAGAAATGATTTACTACAACTTAATGAGGACAAAACAGAAACGCCCTTTTAAAATAGAATACACTTTTAAAAACCATCTGATCTCAAGATGTGTGTGTATATATATATATCCAGGGCTGGGTGGGTTACTTTTAAAATGTATTTCACTACAGATTACAAAATACAGGCTTTAAAAAGTCATTTGTAACGTATTTCGTTACATTACTCAAGTTTAGTAACTTAATCTAAATACTCTAGAATACTTTGGAATACTAATAAGTGTGAAACAAACACAAAAAAGGTCATTGCAAGTTTTTATCTCACAATTCTGACTTTTTCCCTCAGAATTGTGTGATATAAAGTTGCAATTGTGAGTTATAAAGTCAGAATTATGAGATATAAACTGACAATATTGAGAAAAGTCAGAATTATGAGATATAAACTCGCAATATTGAGAAAAGTCAGAATTATGAGATATAAACTCACAATATTGAGAAAAGTCAGAATTATGAGATATAAACTCGCAATATTGAGAAAAGTCAGAATTATGAGATATAAACTCACAATATTGAGAAAAGTCAGAATTATGAGATAAAAACTCACAATATTGAGAAAAGTCAGAATTATGAGATAAAAACTCACAATATTGAGAAAAGTCAGAATTATGAGATATAAACTCACAATATTGAGAAAAGTCAGAATTATGAGATATAAACTGACAATATTGAGAAAAGTCAGAATTATGAGATATAAACTCACAATATTGAGAAAAGTCAGAATTATGAGATAAAAACTCACAATATTGAGAAAAGTCAGAATTATGAGATATAAACTCACAATATTGAGAAAAGTCAGAATTATGAGATATAAACTGACAATATTGAGAAAAGTCAGAATTATGAGATATAAACTCACAATATTGAGAAAAGTCAGAATTATGAGATATAAACTGACAATATTGAGAAAAGTCAGAATTATGAGATAAAAACTCACAATATTGAGAAAAGTCAGAATTATGAGATATAAACTCACAATATTGAGAAAAGTCAGAATTATGAGATATAAACTCGCAATATTGAGAAAAGTCAGAATTATGAGATATAAACTCACAATATTGAGAAAAGTCAGAATTATGAGATATAAACTCGCAATATTGAGAAAAGTCAGAATTATGAGATATAAACTCACAATATTGAGAAAAGTCAGAATTATGAGATATAAACTCGCAATATTGAGAAAAGTCAGAATTATGAGATATAAACTCACAATATTGAGAAAAGTCAGAATTATGAGATATAAACTCGCAATATTGAGAAAAGTCAGAATTATGAGATATAAACTCGCAATATTGAGAAAAGTCAGAATTATGAGATATAAACTCGCAATATTGAGAAAAGTCAGAATTATGAGATATAAACTCACAATATTGAGAAAAGTCAGAATTATGAGATATAAACTCGCAATATTGAGAAAAGTCAGAATTATGAGATATAAACTCACAATATTGAGAAAAGTCAGAATTATGAGATATAAACTCGCAATATTGAGAAAAGTCAGAATTATGAGATATAAACTCACAATATTGAGAAAAGTCAGAATTATGAGATATAAACTCGCAATATTGAGAAAAGTCAGAATTATGAGATATAAACTCACAATATTGAGAAAAGTCAGAATTATGAGATATAAACTCGCAATATTGAGAAAAGTCAGAATTATGAGATATAAACTCGCAATATTGAGAAAAGTCAGAATTATGAGATATAAACTCGCAATATTGAGAAAAGTCAGAATTATGAGATATAAACTCACAATATTGAGAAAAGTCAGAATTATGAGATATAAACTCGCAATATTGAGAAAAGTCAGAATTATGAGATATAAACTCGCAATATTGAGAAAAGTCAGAATTATGAGATATAAACTCACAATATTGAGAAAAGTCAGAATTATGAGATATAAACTCGCAATATTGAGAAAAGTCAGAATTATGAGATATAAACTCACAATATTGAGAAAAGTCAGAATTATGAGATATAAACTCGCAATATTGAGAAAAGTCAGAATTATGAGATATAAACTCACAATATTGAGAAAAGTCAGAATTATGAGATATAAACTCGCAATATTGAGAAAAGTCAGAATTATGAGATATAAACTCACAATATTGAGAAAAGTCAGAATTATGAGATATAAACTCGCAATATTGAGAAAAGTCAGAATTATGAGATATAAACTCGCAATATTGAGAAAAGTCAGAATTATGAGATATAAACTCGCAATATTGAGAAAAGTCAGAATTATGAGATATAAACTCACAATATTGAGAAAAGTCAGAATTATGAGATATAAACTCACATACTAAATTCACAATTGCAAGAAAAAAAATTAGTATTGCAAGTTTATATCTCCCAATTCTGACTTTATAACTTGCAATTGAGAGTTTAAATCTCGCAATTCTGAGAAAAAGAAGTCAGAATTGTGAAATTCAAACTCACGATTGTGAGAAAAAGTTGCAGTGACGAGTGAATTATAAAATGACTCACAAAACATGAAAACAGTGGAAAACATGAATCTTAACTCCTCTTTTTCAGACGGTCAGAGTCAGAGAATCACCAATCGCTGTTTAAATGACATTAAAACTCAAAGTAATCACTTTGGTAATCTAAAACACTTTTCAGATGTAACTGTAATCTGATTACCACCCATTTAAAATGAAATACAGTCACTCAAATCTTGTATTTTAAATACGGAACTAAGTTACTTGTATTTAATACATACAGCCCATAGTATTTCCCCAGTGAAAACACTTTTGAAAAAAGAGTACTTATTACAGAATTCATATACTTTTAAAGAATATATGAAGTGAATGTAATATTTTCAGCCATTTAGGTGTATGTTATTTGAAAATTAAATGAAAATGTATTATGCTTTATATTAAATTATTTGAAATATTACCATGGTGTTCTGACGGTCATACCATGGTACTTGTTTTGTAAACTATATCTGGATGCTATCGTGCTAATGAAAAATAAAATGTAGTTAAATGACAGTGTTTATATTTGACCTCCTCTGCTGGGCTGCTGGTTTCCTCGATATTCTCCTCCTCCTCCTCCTCCTCTCCCGTCTCTCGGATGTTCATTCCAGCACTTATCTCCGTATCTACAGCGACCTTGAAGAAAGAAACTGCACACTGTCATTATAAACTTAATAAACACAAATCATGTGCTGTTGTGGGACAGAGAGTTTGACGCAGCTTCTGTAACGACGGGCACCAGCATGACGAAAGACGCACATTTTGGACGTAAACAAATAGTTTCAAAATAAAAGTCTCGATGCGGCGCTTCAAACTGTGTTGGATCTATGAATAAAACACGTTCACGTGAAATAAGGATCTGATTAAGGCTTTGATAAGTATTAAAGCGGATTAATTTAATGTGTGGATAATGATAGTTTTCTGCTTTTGGTGAAAACGTTGATAAGAAGTGAGCTTACTAAAAGAACACGTTTAAAGTTAAAATGATAATCTTTCTAAGAATAACAATTGTTCTCTAAAATGCTTGGCATGGTGGCAATGACCATAGAACTGAGGACAAGTTGTTTTTTATTTATAATGTGGCTAAATGCGCACAAAAATATAACGAATCTAAACAAAAATGGTGCATAGTAATTTATTATTTTAACTAAA
This sequence comes from Zacco platypus, assembly GCA_038088235.1. NCBI lineage: Eukaryota > Metazoa > Chordata > Actinopteri > Cypriniformes > Xenocyprididae > Zacco > Zacco platypus. Next base: position 843,860 of record CM076071.1, read on the forward strand.
GACTATAAAATAACACAAGACGCGTCGCATATTGTTTTGAATGGGAGAAAGTGCAACGCGCAATATGGCGGAATAACTCCCGCCTTCCCGCCTTCAGCGGCCGTTAGAAGCTCCGGTTCCTATAGGAACAGTCAGACTCGCGCTTAGGCCTGGAAAATACTAATAATTTATGAGATTTCGCTGGTGATTTCAAATATGAAATTTAATCAAAAGCTTGGCGAACTGCTTTTGCGAATTTGATGTTTCCCCTTTCAAAGAGATCCGAGCTGCGCTTACATGACCAAGAGACGTTTCAAAGATGGCCGCCGAATCTTGAAGGGACATTTAACACCTTTTTAAAAAGGTCAAGCTAAAAAGTCTGGGCGAGGGATACGATATTCAAAACATTGGATATTCTTTAAAAAAAAAATAAAAGTATTCTAAATATTTTAAACATTATATCCAAATGTGGCACATTGTTGATATAGAAGATAATGTTTGCCGTTTCAGTGTTATTTTTACACTTTGACAGATTATACTACAATGATACAACAAAAACACTGTGATAAATGTGTTACACAGCTATGAGTTAGTTAGGTTTAAATGAAAGTTGTCAATTTATGAATTACACACATTTTGAAGTAAGTTAAAGCTATAAATATGTCATTTCTGGGGAGTTTCAACCATTTGTGATTGTGATTTGACATTTAAACACATTTTATCAACAATAATCTACTCAGATCAGATTTTTCAACATGTTTATACAACGCACTTTCTAATTCATAAAGGTGCGCGTGAGAATAACTTTATTAGGAGTCCGTTGGACGCAAAACAACCAACAGCGTCGCAGGTGACATCATATAGGCAGACATCAGTTCAGGCGTCATCCGCCAATCAGCGTGCGAGATGGCGACGCGGAGCATGGACTCACTTGATGGACACACCCAGAGGACCAATGAGCGGCGTGTTCACATCAGGCGGGGGCGGAACCTTCTGAAGACTCAGCGGAGCCGAACTGAATCAGGCAGGTATTAAAGTTTTTAGTGGAGCTCAGCGGTCCGTCATTATCATCAGCTGCAAAAATATCTTAAGCTCTTCACCTTTAGCAGCTCTGATTGTTTGTCCAGTGCTGTGGAGATACAGCAGTAAGATGACGATCCTGGAGGTGAGCAGTCAGCTGATCGAGAACACGGTTCAGAGGATGAGTCTGACATCTGTTCTTCTCGCCACTTCTGTGTTCACACTGACTCTGGCCTATCTGAGTAAAGTTCTGTTCCGACAGCAGCACGCCGGACACGAGGTGAGTGTCGATCACCTGAAACAATATTCCTGCATAATGTACAACATCAGTAAAATCACATGTCATCTATCTATCTATTCTATCCATCTATGTTTATCAATCCATCATTCTATCTGTCCATAGCTCGTTCTTCTATCCATTGTTCTTGTTGTCCATCATGCTGTTTATTTCATTCATCTATTTGTCTATCCATCACTCTGTCTACCATTCTGTCAGCTTATCTATCCATTGTTCTAATTCTGTCCATCGTTCTATCTATCCTTCCGTAGTTATATTCTATCTGTCCATCTATGTCTATCCTTTCATTGTTCTATCTTATCATAAATTTTTCCATAATTCTGTCTATCCATCCATTCTTTCATTGTTCTATCCATCTGTCTATCCATTCAATCCTTCCATAGTTCTATCGTCCATCCTTCCATCATTCTATCTATCCGTCCATCTATGTCTATCCTTTCATTGTTCTATATAATCATACATTTTTCCATAATTCTGTCTATCCATCCATTCTTTCATTGTTCTATCCATCTGTCTATCCATTCAATCCTTCCATAGTTCTATCCATCTGTCCATCTATGTCTATCCTTTCATTGTTCTATCTAATCATAAATTTTTCCATAATTCTGTCTATCCGTCCATTCTTTCATCGTTCTATCTTTCCATCATTCTATTAGTTTGTCTTTCCATCGTTTTATCCATTCATCTGTCTATCCATTCAATCCTTCCATAGTTCTATAGTCCATCCTTCCATCATTCTGTCTATCCTTTCATTGTTCTATCTAGCCATAAATTCTTCCATAATTCTGTCTATCCGTCCATTCTTTCATCGTTCTATCTTTCCATCATTCTATTAGTTTGTCTTTCCATCGTTTTATCCATTCATCTGTCTATCCATTCAATCCTTCCATAGTTCTATAGTCCATCCTTCCATCATTCTGTCTATCCTTTCATTGTTCTATCTAGCCATAAATTCTTCCATAATTCTGTCTATCCATCCATCTATCCTTTCATCTTTCCATCAGTCTCTCCTTCAATCACTCTATCCATCTGTCTATCCTTTCATCATTCTATCTATCATCTATCCTTCCATCGTTCTGTTCGTTTATATTTCCATCTGTCTATCCATCCATCCTTTCACCATTCTATCCCTCCATCAATTCTTCCATAATTCTGTCTATACATCAATCCTTCCATCATTCTATCTATCTGTCCATCTATGTCTATCCTTTCATTGTTCTATCTAATCATAAATTTTTCCATAATTCTGTCTATCCATCCATTCTTTCATTGTTCTATCCATCTGTCTATCCATTCAATCCTTCCATAGTTCTATCGTCCATCCTTCCATCATTCTGTCTATCCTTTCATTGTTCTATCTAGCCATAAATTCTTCCATAATTCTGTCTATCCATCCATCTATCCTTTCATCTTTCTATCAGTCTCTCCTTCAATCACTCTATCCATCTGTATATCCTTTCATCATTCTATCTATCATCTATCCTTCCATCGTTCTATTCGTTTATATTTCCATCTGTCTATCCATCCATCCTTTCACCATTCTATCCCTCCATCAATTCTTCCATAATTCTGTCTATCCATCAATCCTTCCATCATTCTATCTATCTGTCCATCTATGTCTATCCTTTCATTGTTCTATCTAATCATAAATTCTTCCATAATTCTGTCTATCCATCTATCCTTTCATCGTTCTATCTATCCATCTATCTTTCCATCATTCTATTAGTTTGTCTATCCATCCATCTATCCTTCCATTGTTCTATCCATCCATCTGTCTATCCATCCATCCTTTCATCATTCTATCCATCTATCAATCCTTCCATAGTTCTATCGTCCATCCTTCCATCATTCTATCTATCTGTCCATCTATGTCTTTTCATTGTTCTATCTAATCATAAATTCTTCCATAATTCTGTCTATCCATCTATCCTTTCATCTTTCTATCAGTCCATCCTTTAATCATTCTGTACATCCATCCATCTATGTCTATCCTTTCATTGTTCGGTCTAGCACCAATTCTTCCATAATTCTGTCTATCTGTCAATCCTTCCATCGCCCTAACTATCCATCTGTCTATCCTTTCATCATTCTATCTATCCATCTATCCTTCCATCACTCTATTCATCTATCCATCCATCTGTCTATCCGTCCATCCTTTCATCATTCTATCTATCCATCTATCCTTCCATCACTCTATTCATCTATCCATCCGTCTATCCGTCCATCCTTTCATCATTCTATCCATCCATCAATCCGTCTGTCGTTATGTCTGTCCATCCTTCCATCATTCTATCCGTCAATCTTTCTATCTATCCTTTCATTGTTCTATCCATCCATCCATCAATTCTTCCATAGTTCTGTGTCCATCCTTTCATTGTTCTATCTATCTGTCTATTCTTCTATCTATCTTTTGATCATTTTTTGTCTATACTTCCATCTGTCTATCATTCATCTATCTATCCTTCCATTTATCTATCATTCCATTTATCTATCCTTCTATTGTTCTACCTATCATTGTTCTATCTATATCTGTCTTTCCATAATTCTATCTATCATTCCATGGTTCTATCTTTTGGTCTATATTTGTGTCTATCCAATATCAGTTTCTCTTTTTCTCAGAAACATCTTCCTATCTAACCATCCATCCCTCCAGTTTAATTTCAGTTTCTCTCTTTTCCTCAGAAACTTCCTCCTCATATCCCGTCCAGCGTTCCTTTTCTTGGTCACGCCGTGGCTTTCGGCAAGAGTCCCATTGAGTTTCTGGAGCAGGCCTACGAGAAGGTCAGTGTCAGCAGATCCGCCTGCGTTACATCATTCAGAGAGTCGTTTGTCGTCTGATCTCGTGTTGTTGTCTCTCAGTACGGTCCTGTGGTCAGCTTCACAATGGTGGGGAAAACCTTCACGTATCTGCTGGGCAGCGACGCGGCCGCGCTCATGTTCAACAGCAAGAACGACGATCTGAACGCGGAGGACGTTTACGCGCGCCTCACCACACCCGTGTTCGGCAAGGGCGTCGCGTACGACGTGCCCAATCCGGTAAGATCCGGAAAACCTGGAAGCCTCACAGAATTTTAACATTGAGGTTTTGCAGTTCTGAAGATGTTTTGAACAACAAACAGACACGTTTCCCTTCCGTTTCACATTCGCTGCTGATGTGTGTGTGTGTGTGTGTGTTTATTCAGTTATTCCTGGAGCAGAAGAAAATGCTGAAGACCGGACTGAACATCGCACAATTCAAACAACACGTTGAAATAATCGAAGAAGAAACCAAAGAGTATTTCAAACGATGGGGAGACCGTGGAGAGAGAAGTGAGCAGACGCATCCATCAGTTTCTTAATATCATGCACTGATGAATCGTTCACATTAAATGGCAGCTGTGAAGCTTGTACATCTGTCTTTAGTGTGTAAAAGCTCTGCGAAGTTCCAGTTCTTCTCTATATCAGAGCTTTCTTCACAATATTCCTCATTTAAATAATTCATGAGCAGAATAAAGGGGCGGGGCCTGCTTGAGTTAGTCAGTAGTGTGTTGAAACTGGCGGTTATGGTAAGGGGCGGGACATTTCCCAAATGACCAATCACAACACACCGCTCCAGCCGACCAATCAGAGCACATTGAGCTTTTCAGAAGGAGGCGCTTCATAGAGACAGGAAGTAAACAGAGCGTTACTGACAGACTGGGAAGAGAGGAGCTGCAACAATGGAGAATATTTGAGATATTTGAGGACTTTGAGTGTTAAATGTTTTCTCTTCAGATCTGTTCGACGCGTTATCCGAGCTGATCATCCTGACGGCCAGCCGCTGTCTGCACGGCCTTGAGATCCGTGGCATGTTGGACGAGAGAGTCGCTCAGCTCTACGCCGATCTGGACGGAGGCTTCACTCACGCCGCCTGGCTGCTGCCCGGATGGCTGCCTCTGCCCAGCTTCAGGTAAAACACGACCGCCGCACCGAATACACACGAGGAGCAGCTTTGGGTTTCACATGACGCTGTGATTCTGCTCCATGTTTTCAGACGGAGGGATCGGGCACACTTGGAGATCAAGAAAATCTTCTATAACGTCATCAGGAAGCGAAGGGAAGCCACGGAGAAAAACGACGACATTCTGCAGACGCTCATAGACGCCACGTACAAGTACGTCACCAACACACGGAGAAATCACTGAGCATTTAAATCCTATTTACTCTGTTTACAGCAGGATTTAGGGCAGTTTTTCCATGGATTTGCAACCAATTAAAAAGTTCATCTAAAATGTTTATTTTATCAAATAATTATATATGTTTATATTATATAACATATATAATTTTTTATATTTAAAAATATATATATATAATTACAGAAATATTAAATGCTATTAAATTGATTTAGTAATATTATAATGTAATATATATATATATATATATATAATTTAATTAATTATTCAAATATAACAATTTATTTAAAAAAAATAAATTGGATAGATATTAATAACTATTTCCATGTTGCGCACACACACTTTTATATATATATATATATATATATATATATATATATATATATATATATACTTTTATATTGTAAAATAATTAATTATATATTATACGCATTTATTATAGACAAATATAATTTATTATAATATAAACATGTATAATATTAAATCCTATTAAATTAACAATTTATAGTAATATTAAAATTATAAAAAATAGAAAATTATAAAAATTTAAAAATAATTATATAGTTATACAATTTAAAATATGTAATTTATTATTATTATATAAAGTTTTATTCATAAAAATGTTGCACACACAATTTATATCATAAAAGAATTATATGTTTATATTATATACAAATATAATTACAATATAAAAAATGTATAATTAAACTAAAAATAATTAAATATTATTCCATTTTAATTAATATAATGCATATTATGTTTTTATAATAAATATATTATAATAATTTATAAAATCTACTATTCTTAAAAAAATAAACATTTAATTTCCACGCTGCACAAACACACTCCCGTCTTTGAGTTCAATCTTAAAATGTGACACCATTTTGGCACAATTTACCCAGAAACCCCTGTGCAGATCTCTACATAAACACCTGTGAAGACACTGCCATCCTGTGGCGGATCTGTGAACAAAAGCAAATGATTACACTCCAAGATTTCAAGCACAGAGAATGTTTGAATGTTTGATGTTTAACTCTGCCCCGTAGAGACGGCCGTCCTCTGAACGACGACGAGATCGCCGGGATGCTGATCGGTCTGTTGCTGGCGGGTCAGCACACGTCCTCCACCACCAGCGCGTGGATGGGCTTCTTCCTGGCGCGGGACAGAGCGCTGCAGGAGCGCTGCTACGGAGAACAGAAAACCGTGTGCGGAGAAGATCTTCCTCCTCTCCACTACGACCAGGTGACTTTGCTTGTAATTTGCTTTTAATGAAGCATAAAGTGTCCATGATGAATCCGTGTCTTATCCTGAATCACTTCGGTATAAAAGTAAACATTGACCGAGACACTAAAGAACCGTTTTGGCATCTGCAGATTAAAGACTTGAGTTTACTGGACCGCTGTCTGAAGGAGACGCTCCGACTGCGTCCGCCCATAATGACCATGATGAGGATGGCCAAGACGCCGCAGGTACGAGCCGAACGGCCGCATTACTGACGCTAAAGCCGTAAAATACTACATAAAATACTGACCAGCGTCTTTCCGTTTCCTCAACAGAAAGTGGGCGAGTACATCATCCCGCCGGGACACCAGGTGTGTGTGTCTCCCACAGTGAACCACCGTCTTCAGGACACGTGGGACGAGCGTCTGGAGTTCAACCCTGACCGCTACCTCCACGACAACCCTGCGGCCGGAGAGAAGTTCGCTTACATCCCGTTCGGAGCGGGTGAGTCTGCGTCCGTGCTTCCATCGGGTGAAAACATGTTCAACCGGGAATAGACTTGGATTGTTCCAGCAATTGGTTATCAGTGCCGGCAAATAATCGAGAAAACCGATCATCTTACTGCGCTTGAATGGTTTAAAATCGTTTGAGCGTTTGAGATGACACTACAGCGTTACGCTTGTTTTCATCCGGTATCCATTTTAAAAACTATCAATTGATCAGTAATCGGTTATCGGCCAGCATGGTCCAACCAAGTAATCGTTATTGGTAAAATCCACTATCGCTCGAGGCCCGTTCACACCATGAACTACAAAGATAACAATAAAAGATATAGTTCTGAAAATTGTTCTTCATTTAAAAGAATCGCTCTGTCCACACGATATCGATAATGTTATAGAGAAACGATACAGTTGGGATCACTTTTTCCAGCCGTTGAATGATAAAACACCGACAGCCAATCAGAATCCATTCTAATTTAAGCGCTTTTAACGGAGGACGACATTGCGTAGAAGTTAATCTGCTGGTGGAAACACACAGAAAGCTGCCTGTAATACAGCGTGCACATACTGAATTGAGTTTTTTTCATGTTTTATTGTGCGGAAATGATCAAAAACATACGAAAATATGCCAAAATGTCACGTAAACGCAGTCGGTTTCGTCTTGCGCGAATGTAAACAGTCCCTCCAGAAAAACGCTGGTTTTTTTTGTGATTGTTGCGGATGAAAATCCTTGATTTTGCGGCATGTTTTCTTAAAAAATGCGAAGGAATATGCAGGATATTTTTGCAAGTTTATGTGATGAAATTGCGGGAACTTGCAAAAACTGCGGTTTGATGATAAAGAGGGAAAAAAGGTGATTCATCAACACCCTGTTCTCTCTAGACTCTGCCTTCATGTACAGAGTCATTTCTGATCACTTCCTGCCACTAAATCACTGAATATTGAAGTTCTCATTCTGATTCATTTCAGACCTTCATGAACACATGAATCAAACTCACAAAACATTGAGTCAAACAAGTTCTGTCGCTTTACAGAAGGAATATTCCACAACTTCTGTAAAAATGAATAAATAAAATGTGGTAGCGATACAAAACAGACATCTTCTGTTAAATCAAGTGCTTCCAATCTCTTACTGCAACGTCAATTATTTCACACACTACTAATATACAGCGTCGACTGAGGTTCAACACGCAAAATGATTCGCCGCCACTGTCATGTGACACAGCGGGAAACTGCTTCGCACGCTCTTTTGCGCTTATTTTTGTTGGCAAATGAGAGTGATTTGCGTTCTTCATCACGGTTTCACCACGGGGTTTGCAGACGATGTTCACATCGCGTCATTACGTCACTTCATGAGGTCGACTAATCGGGGGGAAAAAAATAATAATAATAATAATCGTTATAGTCGACTAATCGGGAAAAATAATAATAATAATAATCGTTATAGTCGACTAATCGGGAAAAATAATAATAATAATAATCGTTAGAGTAGTCGACTAATCGAATAATAATAATAATAATCGTTAGATTATTATTATTATTATAACGATACCGTTGTCATCTCTGTGTAAACTGCTAAAACACGAACGTGTGAAAACGGTGACGGCTTGCACATGCGTGTTACGTGTTTAGTTGATCCGCCTCGTTTGTCCACGCGGAATTAAGGTATTTCAGTGAATTTATCAGCCACTGCAGGGAAATAATGAGAAGAACATCAAAGTGCAGAAAACTAGAAAAATAACATGGATAGGCATGTGCGTTTGGTGCGAGTGCTCCGTTAAAGATCTTTCTTTACAAAGTGAGTCACTAAACACTCGTCTGGCGTAACGCAGCGCTTTTACTCATTTCCGCGGATCCTTGCTAACGGGGATAGTTTTGATAACGTTGTCTTCAGTACAAAGAAAAACTTTCCATTTAGTTCATCGTTGCTGTGTAAACGTACCCTAAAGATCGTCCAGCGCAAGTCAAAGTCCTGATCACTGTTGAGGATTGATGTGAAATGGATATTAATGTCCTGTTAAAGAAATCTTCACGGGTTGATCTTTCTCAGGTCGCCATCGCTGTATTGGAGAAAACTTCGCCTACGTGCAGATCAAAACCATCTGGTCGACTCTGCTGAGGCTGTTCGACTTCGAGCTGGTAGACGGACACTTTCCTCCAGTGAACTACACGACGATGATTCACACGCCGCACAACCCCGTCATCAGATACACGCGCAGGAACTCTCCACCACAGCGCTGACGGGACACATCCTCGTTCGGAACAGACTTCAGAGTGACCTCGACAAACCACAAATGTTACCGTGTCTGAATCAATCGGACACACAATCCAACATCTTGTGTTTGTTATTTCAAAGGCACTCTTTATTTCACCCAAAGTGACCCGCAGTCCCTAGAAATCACCCTTGACCCTTGACCTCCGGGGTCAAAAATCACCGTTTTTAATTCCTCTAATCATCTGCTACTCTCATCCTTCCAGCAAAGCGTGGAAATATTTTTATACGATTTAACATGTTTGTTTGTTTTTGCCGAAAACAGAAATCTGATGTATGAAAAGCTTTTAACATTAAATTTGTCATATAAAAATGTGTGATGTTGTGAAATTAACCGCTTAAGAAAAGCACTTTGGAATTTATTTAAAAGCACATTAGTTTTTAATTTATTTTAATAACTCCAGAATATGGAAAATATGGCCTGTAAGCGACTGCGCATGTTAACTTTGACACCTTGAATGTGTTTGGGATGTTCATTTTTATTTTATTATACGGCATAAAAGCATATTGACCATGTCAGCACTGAGGTTTATATAAAATGCGTTTATGTTTAAGGGAAAGTGTCCCTGATCACCATATTAATTCACATTTTGTCTTTTCATTTCAAATCATTCCACTTCTATTTTAAATGAATTTTTATAAACAATTTTGGGATGCAGTGACTTGAAGTTTTTAAAACATGATTATTTCAAGATAATGTCAGTGTGAAACAATTGCAGAAAATAGTAATTTTCAGTGACATTCCTGACATTAAAATAATTATTCAATAAATGGAGGAGGATTTGCTGTGCTTTTTTTTGTTCTTCATGAGGAAAACATGTTTATTTGATGTGCTACACTATCAGAATACAGTATGCATGCAATATTCAGGACTAATTCTGATCCCAGGAACAACACTTAACATACATTAATAGAATTAACCCTTCTGCGCTGTTGGATTTCTGTCAAATTGACCCTAATTGGATTCAATACAATTCCTCAAAAATCACAGTATGAAAAACAACAAAGATTCAGGGACAAACTGTAAACTTTTAATATCAACGTTTGTCAAATATTCCAAAATATATATATCTGAAGATATGATTCAATGAAAATGTTTTTTAACCATTTTTTAAAACTGTTTTTTTTTTTTGACAAAATAAACAGTAGATTTTTAAATACAATAAATACATTTTTTAACTTTTTTTTTTCTTAGAACATCATAACTGAACAGTTAAATGTAGCTGAATAATGAAAATATGTACTTTTCCTAAGTTGTCTGTTTTGTAAACTCATTTCATAAAGTCAAGAGCTTTCTGGATCTGAACTTCACACACATGCTGCTGCTTAAAACATGTTTCTGTATTGAAATAAGTGTGGAAACCTCATTTTTTAGCTTCATAAGGTAGTAAAAAAATAAAATAACAAAATATAACCAAGAAATGTTATTATTTTGGGTCAGTACAGTAGCTTTAGAGCGTTAAAATATGCGGGTCAAATTGACCCGGCGAACGTCACGGACGTAACAGTGATTTTGTTTGTAAATGTCAAAAAACACCAGCATGTTGAAACTTTGCATGATGATAAATGAGAAAAAGTCACAAAATATCAAGAAAAAAAACATAGGTTAACCAGTATTTCCAACAACTTGATAATCTAAACGGGTCAAATTGACCCGGAACACAATACAAGGGTTAAAAAGCACTTTAAATGCTGGATAAGTCGTGCACATATTGGTATTTAACCCTCATATGTCTGCGGTTTCCTGTTTACACTCTATATGACCCCAAAATTTAAAGAATGATTGTAAAAAAAATTTACATTTTTAATCATACATATAATATATTATTTTTTTTGTTTACTTCTCATCTATACAGTAATGCTGTGTTTTTGGATATACAAAGTACTTTTGTACCTATTTACCACACAATTCCTCAACTATACCATTAGCTTGCGTGTGAAATATTAATTTTTTATGAAAAAAATACTTAAATGATGATCTAAATTAAATATAATTTGTTTCTGGATATTGATCTAGGTGTTAGCTGTACAATTCTGCCATCTGTTGGTCAAAGACAAACCTGAAGGAATTACAATTTAAGAAATAAATTGTTTTGTCCACAGATACCCAGCAGAGGGCAATAGAGATCCATTCATTTTACTGGATGTGGCCAACTGCTCATATCATAACTTTTGCGATACATTTTGTGAATTTATACATGTATAAACATTATACAAGACATTAAAAATAAATATTCTTTCAAATAGTAGAATTTTGGTAGTTTTTACAAAATACCACAGAAATCGCCACATAAGAAACACCCAAAGGACAAGACTTAGAATCAGATTGTAGATGAATATTATTTATTTTAATGAACTGTTTAATGAGCATGTCTTTTCTACATTGCATTTGTGCTCTAGTACCAGGCCTTCATTTCTGTGTGGAAATTTTCAGATTTATGCTGGAATTATTGATTTTATTTGTCAATTTCTAAAAAAAATGCTTTCAATTGGAGTCACACCTGTGTGTGTGTTTGTGTGCGCGAGCATGTGTGTGTGTGTGTGTGTGTGTGTGTGCGCGAGCATGTGTGTGTGTGTGTGTGTGTGTTTGTGTGCGCGAGCATGTGTGTGTGTGTGTGTGTGTGCGCGAGCATGTGTGTGTGTGTGTGTGTGTGAGTGTGTGTGTGCGCGAGCATGTGTGTGTGTGTGTGTGTGTGTGCGCGAGCATGTATGTGTGTGTGTGTGTGCGCGAGCATGTGTGTGTGTGTGTGTGTGTGAGTGTGTGTGTGCGCGAGCGTGTGTGTGTGTGTGTGTTTGTGTGCGCGAGCATGTGTGTGTGCAAGTGATCATGTCCGTTACATTTGTGCTCTAGTACCAGGACTTCATTGTGGTATGGAATTTTTCAGATTTATTCTGGATTTATAGATTTTTTTTTTTGACAAATGAAAATTAAAAAAAAAAATTTCGATTTTTCCATTCATTTCAATGTAGGGTCATATTGACCCCAAAGGTCATGAGTGTGATTTTTTTTTTACATACCTTTAGAACAACCGAATCAAGCCCAGCTTTTCTGTGCATGTATAGATGAATAATGTAGGAAAAATCACAAAATTTCATTCCTCTAAGATGAAGAAAACCATATTTTTACAACGTATGACGTCAATCAGGGTAATAAAGACTCCGAAGAACATGAGAAGTTTAACTAGTTTTCAATACATAAATTCTGCATCAGCATAATTAATTTTGCTACAGTGTCGTCATCATCATGATTACCGAAACGCATCAACTCTACTTTTCACTTGGTTATTTCCCCGGAGGGAGTGCACCGTTCCCGGAGGTACTGCAATACCGGGTCGATGCGTGGAGAGGATGGAGCAAGCCCCTATTCCATCTCCCTATTCCAAAAATCAATTTAATATATGGTCCCCGGGTAGGGGACGTATCAGATATTAAACTGATAAGAACAGATACTACACTTGATCTTAGCCAAAAGGCCGAGAAGCGATACTGACAAAGCGTTCGCTCTCATTGACTGACTCATCGCGCTGCACATCTCGATGACGGTGACACGGTCTGACGTCACGAGAAACACTTCAAACTACAAACACACACTCGAGACATAATGTCCTGCTCAGAGACTGACAGAAACTTTTAGATTTCGAACAAATATGAAGCTGAAAACCTCCTCAAAACATGCGATGCTTCTCCTTCTCCAGCCGTTACCTCGAGTCGTCCAATCAAACACGAGCACAGAGTCAGAGCACAATAAAGACGCTTAAAGATCTCAATTGATCACGAAACATTCACTATTTAACACAAAAGTGTTTCAGAGAGCAGATTCAGAAAATAACGCGGAAGAAACGAAGCTTTTTACACTCTTTCACAGTCGCTTGATGCGCCTCGTGTGGTTAAAGGCGGAACTGCACGTTCAACAAGTTACTGAGGCGTTTAATTCCGTCACTGGAAAACAACAGCGCAGAGGACGACGAAAACAAATGATTTATCCATCAATAAACCTACAGTGCAATATTAAAAGTGCAAACATATTCTGTGTTGGCTACAAAAATAATTACTGCTGCAATCCAAGAATGGTATAAGACGACGAAATAAATGTGAATGCAATTACTATGAAAAACGGCGTTTATTATAATGATCTCCTGTCGTGTCAATAACGTGGGAAATAAGAAAATAGACTAAAACTGGAGGTCCGTATGAAAATAGGCATTTCTGAACTTAAAATATACGAAAGAAAAATGCTATTTTAAGGACAAAGTAATCCTAGTGGAAACCTAGAAGGCATTTCTGTGTTAAAACAAAACAAATTGAAGTTTTAATGCACAAATTGTCGAATAAAAGTTATGTAAAGGAGTGATGTGAATAAAACGTTACCCACCTGAACTCCCGCCGCGTTCACATTTCAACGATTACACAAATTCATTATGTTTACGTTCCCTTTCGATGCCGAAAGATTTTCATTTTCAAACAGCGCTATCTGTGAGAGCGAATTCAATAGTTCGAGAAATCAGTGCCAACGAGTTCGTGAATGCACAACAAACTTCCGTATTCTGTAAAACAGGTTGCATCGCTTCCGGTTCGGGTCTTTAGCATGCGGTTCGTTCAATAAAGATGCCTTCAAGCTACCAAAGATGAGCAAAACCGACGTCCATCACATGCACTGACACCTAAAAATGTTTTTATTTTTATTTTTCTCACTTACATTCGGACATTAAAATGAAATAAAACAGAAACAATACAAATAGCTAGCCATGTTAGCTGATTACCTGAAAATCATATCACCATCAATTCATATTGCTAACACTTTCTCCCCAATGCGATGAGAGATCTGTTTTCCTGTTAGTTCACATTGATATAAATCAAATGGAGGGAAAAAGACTCACTTAAAGGTGCAGTGCAAGAAGCTACGGTGGCCAACACAGGACAAATCAGAAGCTAGTCAAGCAAATGCACTTTGTAGAGCAGTTTGTCCGTTTAGGGCTACTGTAGAAACATGCCGGAGCAAAATTGCGACTTAACATATAAGGGGACCTATACACCGATAGCTCTTATACACCATTGAAAACAGTTATGTATATTAAATTGCATTTCAGTCAATAGATCCTCATAAAATTTACACACTGCACCTTTAATTTTATAAGCGTGTATTTCCTTCATAATCAGATCACAGCAAAAACCTTACAGTCAACCAAAATAAAATGGTTTTATTAAACAAGTGTTGGATGAAGGTTCATTCTGAATAATAACCGTTAGCTTTACTGAAGGGCAGAACAGGCATATTTGATCATTAAGCAATTTAAATGAAGGAAAGACATTTTAATTGGGACTTCTACACAGTTAAGCTCCAGGTTTGATGAGGTTCACATGCACCATGATCCTTTCTCACAGTCTTCTGTCTGTTTTCTAAAATGTTTGTGTTGTTTTGAAGGGTCAGTGAGCTCGTATCCTATCATTCCCAGAGGGAACATGCCGTGAACGCAGCCGAGCGACAGTCCGGGACCGGACGGGGCTCTGATCCGACTCTACAGCGGAGCTTTCATTAGTCGTCGTCCTCATCCGATGAGGAGCGGGAGCGGTCCAGGCGGTAGCAGTGCGCGAGGTTGAGGAGCTGCTCCAGGGATTCGGTGAACTCGCTCAGTTCGGGCCCGTGCGAGAGGAAGCTGGGGGTCACGCGACGCAGGTCCAGCGCGGCACACGCTTTCTGCAGCTCAGACAGCTGGAGACCCACCGCAGGACTGGACTGGAGAGACGTCAGGACTGGAAGACTACTGACCGACTGAGAGGAAGCTGGGAGAGACACAGAAGGAAGACAAGAACTGGGATTAAACAGAGATGGACAGAGAAAGAGAGAGAGGCCAAGAACAATCCACTCACTGGCAGGAGGAGCAGACTGGTTCTGGAGGAAACCCTGCGGACCGAGAGCCGGACTGAAGATCTGTGGGAACGGAGGGGTGAGTTTACTGGGGCCGGACAGCAGCTGCACCGCCCTGTGGAAACAGACATGTGACCAATGAACCGCAGGCTCAGAGCCGCACGATTACAGGCGTGTGTGTCCATCACTCACAGTGGGGATGACGGGTAGCGTGACCTGACGTACGTCGCCAGCACGTCTTCTCCAGAACACTCGTAGTGCAGAGCGCTGGGCGGCTCCACGCCAGGGAGAGGAGGACTGAGGAAATATAATAATAATAATAATAATAATAATAATATCACACAACAATATTTACTGTTATTGGTAACAATTTACAATAAGGTCTCATTTATTAACATGAACTAACAATGAGTAATACTTTGTTAAAGTTAGTAAATATTTTAGCTCACAGTGCATTAACTAATTGGATTAACATTAAGATTAATAAGTATTGTTCATTGTTAGTACATGTTAATTAATGTAGTTAAAGTTAACAAATTAAACCTTATTGTACCGGATTATTTATATACAATTATAGTTTTTATTGACATTTTGAATGATCTTTATATTTTCATTATTTTTAATATTATTATTAAAATGTATTCATTTTTTAATTTTTTTACATGTTAATATTTATGTTAATTTATTTTTATTTTAGTTTTAATTTATTTCCAATTAGTAATTTTTGTGCTTCTACTTGAACTATTTTCACTTAGTTGCAAAAGCAACGTTTCTAATTTTCGTTTAGTTTTTCGTCAAATATTTAACAGAAATATTTTTAAATAGTTTTAGTTAAATACAATAACCCTGGTGGACAGGGAACAGCATTTTAAAATGAATTCAATTGCATTTTTAATTCCAATTTAATTTTAATGGTAACAAACATGGTGCAAAATTTGAATATTAAGAAGCAGAATTTAAATGAAATGAATATAACTGCTGTTTATAAAATAATGCATGTTATTGATTTTATTGTGAACAATTCGTCCATGGACACATTACATTTTTTTGATCTAATAATGTCAAAACGTCATAACTCAAATCTAAGTCTGCTTAAACTCCGCCCCTTTCCTGAGCGCCACGCCCACATCTCAACATCCAATCCACAACTGATGCACACAACCAAGTCCCGCCCTACAAATTTTACACTTTTGATAATCTGGTGCCGTTTGGCAAATCTGTTCTGATGGTTTGCTTTCGTTTTGATGGTATTTCCATAAGATGTAAAAATGTTGAATATTTAAATTCAACAATGTTTCCCTAATACTTTAATACTTATGCTGTGTGACACATAACAGTATAAGACATTTATTAGGAGGATAAACAAACAAACATCAACTAAATATAACAGTTTAACATCCTCTCACCTGACTAAACTCTCCCCGCCGAAACCTTTCAGAGTCACTGATTGGCCGAAACAGCGTCCGTCGCCGATCTCAGGACACGCCGACAGAGGTTTCCATGGCAACGTATCAGCAAAAGCATCCAGAGCCTCCGGGAGGCAGCTGCCGTGCATCATGGGAAACGGAACAGAGCCATAAGCTGAAACCACCTGGAGAATATAGTGGCATAAAATCATAAGTTACAAACCCGTTCACACCAAAACCCATAACAATAGCAGTGGCGATTATGCAATCTTTTATTATAATCAGTGCCGCTTTAAATGCTGATTCTGATCGGCTTTGGGCACTTATTTTAATCACTCATAAGCTGAAATAAAACTGTTCGTGATAGGTGATGATGTAATAGGTGGGTGTGGCTCTGAGGCTCCGCCTTCTTTGAGTGTAAATCTTCTCCAGTTCATTTCGAGAGTAAAAACATGAACCGAAGAAGCTGTGATTCTAATCAAACGTGACACTGAATCTTTTTCATGTTTTTAAAGCGATCGACTGTATAAATAAACAGGACGTTATTGAGAGGAAACGCAGCACACACACACACACACACTTGTTTGGAGAACGTGATTAGATTAAATGGACCGTAATCCCACTGACCTTCCTTCCCGAGTCGGTCAGCGCGTCAGAGAGCTGCCACATGGGAGCGCTGGCCTGTTCCAGTCTGTACGACACCGTCATGCTGTCCAGAGCCAGAGCCAGAACCGAGCTGGAGTGAAACCACAGCGTCGGCTGACGGAGAGAAGATCAGCACAACTCAACAAAAATCTGTCTAATATTTTGAATTCATTCGCATCTTCATATTTTCAGTTGTCATTTTAATTGTTGTTTAATTTAATTTCTATCATTTTTATTAGTTTTTGTAGAACAAAAAAAAAAAGTCTAAATAGTTTTATTAGGGAAATTTCGGCTACCAAAATCAAGCAAATCACGTAAACCGATCATCTCATCTCCTCTTTACTACTAGTTACAGCACCAAATCAACATGAATGAACATCAGAAGGTACAACATATGAAAATGAATCATGCCTCATGTAATCACTGTGTTTTAACTGCGGAAATACATCAATAAACAGCTTATAGACTGTAAAATATCACTTGATGTTACATTAATCTCAAGAAAGACATTCAATGTGCATAAAATCATTAGTTAACAACTGAACTAATAAAGTTAACTAAAGTTAGTTATTCACTGTATTACATATTCATTATATTTTTACTTAACCTGTTAGTGATGTTTTCATTATTTAATGTATGTTTACATAAATCTGTCATGAAAACAAGTTATTATAGAGTTTATGGTTTATATTTCACCAACAAATTGGAGTAGAAATAATTCTGTTATTAAAAAGTTGATTTAAAAACTGCATTATGTGCAATTTAAATGTTTCAGTTTTAGCTGATAAAAGTGTTGATTATTAAAGAAGTAAATTATATATATATATATATATAATAATTTACTTCTTTAATAATCAACTTTTATATATATATATATATATATATATATATATATATATATATATAAAATTATGGTTTTCAGTTTTAGTTCATAATAAAACCAGAAACATTAAGATGATTAAAAGGGTTCATTTTGAGTTTTTTTTAATACTTTTAATGTATTTCAGTTAAAGTTTATTTTATTACAAATAACAAAAAATATGTTATTTATGATTTTAGTTTAAGTAAACCGTAATGAACTGATAAAACACACATTCAATGGGATGTAAATCCCTTTGGAAATGCATAAATGTAAAATGTTCTCAATAAGACCAGGAAAATGAAGGTGTGAAATGGGGATAAAATAAGAGCTTTTTTAACATTTGTCATTTATTTCAGTTTACATTTATATTAAGCAATGAAAAATGTTTTTTAATGGATTTAGTTTTATCTGATTATAACTCTGGATCAGTTTCGAGGGAATGAAAGATGCTTACATCATAGTTGAGCAGCGGGAAAGTTGTGGGCGGAGGAGGACGTCTTCCCAGCCCACCTCTCAGGGTCAAAGGGCAGAAGAAAGAGCTGTGATTGGCCATATGAAGCGTTCCTAACGCACAGTTCATCATGTGGTACAGGTCCTTTATAGAGCTCTGTGAGCAGGAGACAAACAAACTCAGTCGCTTTAACACAAGAAACCTTTAGATGGTTGTAAAACTGCTGGATTTGTATTCGATCGAGACGCAGACGAAGCGACGTTAATCACAAATGAATCACAGATGAATCCTCTCACCGTTTCTGGGTGATTGACAGGTGCCACGCCCCAGGTGAGGATGCCACGCCCGCCGTAAGAGTCCTGCAACAGCTCCGTGACCTTTGACCCCAAGCCTGAAAAACCGTCAGCAAGGTCACACAACACCTGAAAACCCTGAAACAGAAGCAGAGAGCGAGAGAGGGCCGCTCGTATTTACACTCATGCTCTCGACAGATGCTTTCACACGAACATAAAACATTATAATATATTAGAATACATAAAATAATATTACAATGCTTTTGCATTCTCTTGCAAAACTTCTCCGTTCCCCCCAAGAAACATTGCGTTCATTCTTAAAACTTGCGCGTTCCCATGAGAAAGCATGCGTTTGCTCACAAAACTTTTGCGTTCGCTCGAAACTTTTGCGTTCAGTTTTTAAGTTCGCTTGAATCTTTTTGTGTTCACTAAAAATGTTTTGTTTTAGCCTGAAACGGTTAGTGTTCGCTCGAAACTTTTTGCATTTGCTTGAATCTTTTTGCCTTCTGCATTCAGTTGAAGTGTTTTGCGTTCACTTAAAATGTTGTGTTAGCCTGAAACGGTTAGTGTTCGCTCGAAACTTTGTCAGTTTGATCGAAACTTTTTGCGTTCACTCGAAACTTTTTGCGTTCGCTCGAAACTTTGTCAGTTTGATCGAAACTTTTTGCGTTCGCTCGAAACTTTTTGCGTTCGCTCGAAACTTTTGCATTCGATCGAAACTTTTGTGTTGGCTTGAATCTTTGTGCATTAATTCAAAACTTTGTGCGCTCGCTCGAAATTTTTGCGTTCTCTCAAAACTATTTACGTTCGCTTGAAACGTTTTGCATTCGCTTAAATTTTTACGTTAGTACAAACTTTTTCCGTTCGCTCGAAACTTTTGCGTTTGATCGAAACTTTTGCGTTTGATCAAAACTTTTGCGTTTGATCGAAACTTTTGCGTTTGATCAAAACTTTTGCGTTTGATCAAAACTTTTGCGTTTGATCGAAACTTTTGCGTTTGATCAAAACTTTTGCGTTTGATCAAAACTTTTGCGTTTGATCGAAACTTTTGCGTTTGATCGAAACTTTTGCGTTTGATCGAAACTTTTGCGTTTGATCGAAACTTTTTGTGTTCGCTCGAAACTTTTGCGTTTGATCAAAACTTTTTGTGTTCGCTTAAATTTTTACGTTAGTACAAACTTTTTGCGTTCGCTTAACTTTTGCGTTCACTTGAAACTTTTTGCGTTCGCTTAAATTTTTACGTTAGTACAAACTTTTTCCGTTCGCTCGAAACTTTTGCGTTTGATCGAAACTTTTGCGTTTGATCGAAACTTTTGCGTTTGATCGAAACTTTTGCGTTTGATCGAAACTTTTGCGTTTGATCGAAACTTTTGCGTTTGATCGAAACTTTTTGTGTTCGCTCGAAACTTTTGTGTTTGATCAAAACTTTTTGTGTTCGCTTAAATTTTTACGTTAGTACAAACTTTTTGCGTTCGCTTAACTTTTGCGTTCACTTGAAACTTTTTGCGTTCGCTTAAATTTTTACGTTAGTACAAACTTTTTGCGTTCGCTTAACTTTTGCGTTCACTTGAAACTTTTTGCGTTCGCTTGAATCTTTGGCATTGCTCACAAAAGTTTTGTGTTCAGTTACAAGGAGTGCTAAAGTTGTGTGTTGATCCTCAAACGTTTCTCAAGGGAATGCAAAAGTTTTGAGAACAAATACAAAGTCGGCATCGGCGATGCGAAGTTTCTTGGGGGAAGAACTTCTTTTCCCTCAACACCAGGATCCTTTCAGGGGCTCCATAAATCTCACAAAACCACATCCAGGTCTCACTGGTTTTGGTGGAGATGTGGTACGTGTTAAATCTTTATTTAAATGTGAACATATTTCCTTTGATTCGGAGCTGGTTTTCTGAGTTGTGTTTGTTGTGTTGTGTTGTGTGCACCTGCAGATTGTCACACTCCTCCACAAAGAAGTGCAGCCGATCCTCCAGATCCTCCAGCACTGGACCCTGTAAGAGCGCCTCCCCCTGGCCAAACGCTTCCAGACGCTCAGACTCACTGACCACAGAGACACACACACAACAAACACAGTCACGTCACTCAAAGTAGTAGGATTAAAGGGCCGAAATGGTTTAATTAGCTCTCCTCCAATAGCTCGTCTTGACCGTGTCAATGTAAACATGTCAGCTGTGTGGACGCTAGAACTCGCTTGAAAACAGATATTCATGATTTTAATCAATATTCATTTTGATGAAACAAGTCTATGCATGTAAACTGGTTTTCAGTAACGCGATCATCAGTCGTTGTATTATTCACCCGTCATGGTTGTACTGGTTAATGACGGAGATGGTGCGAGGATGTAGATGGATCCTCAGGAAATCTGACCACACCCTCACGCTTCCCTCCAGCCTATAGGATTTCTGTATCCGCTCCAGACTGCTGTTCACCGTCTCCATGGCAACGCTCGCTCCTGCGGTGGTCACTTCAGGAAAATGCACAAAATTCCAGGTTTAGCTACAGACATTTTTGACATTTTCATCCTTTTGAGAACCTGTTTTGCTTTTGTAATCAGATATAAGTGAAGCAGGATATTAAATGAGCAAAGAAAATGTAGGATGAGACTTATTTTTTGGATAGATGGTAAGAAATGAAGAATATATTTTGAAATATTTCATTTATATTATAAATTTTTATATTTTCTGTTTTAGTAATTTTGTTGTGTTGAGCCAATTTTTATTATTATTTTTTTTTTTTAAATATGTAAACAGTTTTTATACATTTTATTTATTAGTTTTAGTAATTTTGGTACTTTAAGTTTAAATTAGATTTTATTTTTATACTTTCTTTAATATGTCAAAGTTCTCATCATTTTATTTATTAGTTTTAGTTTATTTTAGTACTTCAACTTTGAATTAGATATTATTTTTATATTTTGTTTTCACTATAAAATTTGTTAAATTTGAAGTAATTTTGCTGTGTTTTTATTAGTTAATTTTTTTAATCATGTCTATATAGTTTTTATTCATTTTATTTATTAGTTTTAGTTATTTTAGTACTTCAACTTAGAATTAGATTTTATATTTTCTGTTTGCTATAATTTTAGTTGAAGAATTGATAATTTTGTTCTGTTTTTGTAATTTTTATTAGTTTTATTTTTTAATATGTCAAAGTATTCATCATTTTATTTATTAGTTTTAGTTATTTTAGTACTTCAACTTTGAATTAGATTTTATTTTTATATTTTGTTTTCACTATAAAATTTGATACATTTGAAGTAATTTTGCTGTGTTTTTATCGTTTTTATTAGTTAATTTTTTTAATCATGTCTATATAGTTTTTATTCATTTTATTTATTAGTTTTAGTTATTTTAGTACTTCAACTTAGAATTAGATTTTATTTTTATATTTTCTGTTTGCTATAATTTTAGTTGAAGAATTGATAATTTTGTTCTGTTTTTGTCATTTGTATTAATTTTATTTTTTAATATCTCAAAGTTATCATCATTTTATTAATTAGTTTTAGTTATTTTAGTACTTCAACTTTGAATTAGATTTTATTTTTATATTTTGTTTTCACTATAAAATTTGTTATTGTTTTATCGTTTTTATTAGTTAATTTTTTAAATTATGTCTATATAGTTTTTATTCATTTTATTTATTAGTTTTAGTTATTTAAGTAAACAAGTTAAACTTAAAGAAAATGAGAAATTTTGCTTTTATTTACTTTTCACAAGCAAGTTAACGTTTTGTTTTTTTTAAGTAGTTAAAATATTTTGTACGGTTTTAGTTAACGATAATAACCCTGAAGGAAGGTCATGGGTTTGATTCCCAGGGAACGCATGAACTGATAACACACACACCGTCAATGCAATGCAAGTCACTTTGGATAAACGCAGCCATCTGCCACACGCATCAATGTAAATGTTCACAATAAGAGCAGAAAGATGAATGAAGCCCTTAAACTCACCTGAACAGTGATCCACCGCCGAGGAGCGACACACCAAACCTGGACCCGCTAGTAAATCTCCCGTCTGGACAGACAGAAGTGTCACTCTCAGACATCATGTGCTTTCAGAAACCCTGACACGATTCATTAACACACACACACTTACATCTAGATGGTCGAGATCCTGTAGGAAAGGGTTTTTGGTGGGAGGACTTTCTTTGTGGGTCATAATCTGTCCTTTCCTAAGAGAAAAACCTCGATCATTCATCTTATATAATTAGACTTCATAAAAACAATGTAACAGTATAAACACAAACAGAAAGTGTACCATGTAAAGGTGGTGTTTTCATGCTCCGTGTCGTACAGACTGCCCTGCTTCCTCAGCGTCTGAAGACTTCCTGAGCAAAACACAAACATTATACACATCAACAACACAATCCCGCACTCATAAATGACACAAACATCACTGTACCGTCGCTCATAATTAACGACATGATTTCAGATCAGCCTGATTTATAAAGACGTGTGCAGATGTGGACGTAAACATGATTTATAAAACACTTACATTTATATTATGACTGCAATATTCATAATATACAATACCGTTTTTATTTGACCACTAAGCTAGAGAAGAGAAATGCAGCAAAGAAAAGTTATTTTATTTTATCTCCGTTTGTTTTTTTGTGTAAGTGCGTATATGAACAAAATGTGTTTCCATCCAAAGTTGCAACTTTAACTTGTTTGCAAAATTGGGATATATAAAACATTTGTGAATAAAGCATGCGTGTTCAAGAGAACATAATCGAAACTGGTGCAAAATATCAGGAATAAAGATGTAAGTTGCTCTTTTTTTCCTCCATCATGACTGATTTCGTCTCAAGAGCGTCAGACGAAACAATAAACGGTCATGTGACACGTTCGGATGCTAGTGTTTGTGATCATGTGACGCTTCTGAGGGAATTAAACCAAATCATTCTGATCACAGATTATGGCTTTTAAGAACCACCAAAATAACATTTGAGATGCTGCGATGCGATTGGTCCGCTGGTTAGTGCAGTTATCCAATCGCATGAGGTTTAGAGGGATTTATATTGCCGTTTATGCGTATTTATTCTCATCGGATAAAAAATGTATCCGCTTTTATGCAGATTTTTAGATTTGATGCGCATTTTCCATCCAGCATTTTGTATGCAAAGGCCAGTGTTTCTCAAACTTTATCAGCCCAAGGACCACTTTATTTTCCTTTTTTTTTGTTTTTTCCACCTAACAGAATCCCGCTCTAACACGCCCGCCAAAAACAACAAAATAGGAAGAATAAACTAAATTTAAGTTTAATATGCAACTGTTTCAAGTCAAAAACTAATTATTCAAACACAAATGCAATGATATGATCCATTTTTTCGTTCTTAAAACACACTGACGTCAACCCCCCCCCCCCCCCCCCCGCCCGCCGGCGTCTATATGGCCCCAAAATTTAAAGAATGATTGTAAAAAAAATTTACATTTTTAATAATACATATAATATATTATTTTTTTTGTTTACTTCTCATCTATACAGTAATGCTGTGTTTTTGGATATACAAAGTACTTTTGTACCTATTTACCACACAATTCCTCAACTATACCATTAGCTTGCGTGTGAAATATTAATTTTTTTATGAAAAAAAAACTTAAATGTATGTGTGTGTGCGTGTGTGTGTTTGAGTGAGCATGTCTTTTCTACATTGCATTTGTGCTCTAGTACCAGGCCTTCATTTCTGTGTGGAAATTTTCAGATTCATGCTGGAATTATTGATTTTATTTGTCAATTTCTAAAAAAATGCTTTCAATTGGAGTCACACCTGTGTGTGTGTTTGTGTGCGCGAGCATGTGTGTGTGTGTGTGTGTGTTTGTGTGCGCGAGCATGTGTGTGTTACATTTGTGCTCTAGTACCAGGACTTCATTGTGGTATGGAAATTTTCAGATTTATTCTGGATTTATAGATTTTTTTTGACAAATGAAAAATAAAAAACACATTTTTTTCGATTTTTCCATTCATTTCAATGTGGGGTCATATTGACCCCAAAGGTCATGAGTGTGACTTTTTTTTTTACATACCTTTAGAACAACCGAATCAAGCCCAGCTTTTCTGTGCGTGTATAAATGGATAATGTAGGAAAAATCACAAAATTTCATTCCTCTAAGATGAAGGAAACCATTTTTTTTTAACAAATGAAACGTCAATCGGAGTCATATAGACCCCGAGGACATAAGAGGGTTAAGAGCTTGCCTAGTTTAGGTCATCTTTTCACGGACCACTAGGTGGCGATGGCGGACCACACTTTAAGAATTACTGGCATAGGTGGATGGAAACAGACAATGTCATCATCAAAAAGCAGAAGTACATTCAGACCGCATCCGTTACCTTTGAGGTCCATGGCGATGAGTCGAGGGGTGTAGGTCACATGACCTCCCAGCGTCAGACCCTCTCTGAACATCACGTCACTCTGCAGCTCACCCTCCGGCACCACCGCGTCATAAACCAGACCCGCATCCTACACAACACAGAGAGAGGAGACGTGAGCTTCACCTGCTCTGAGGGGGACTCCGACCCGGGTACGCCGCCATGGGAGGCGGGCGCTCTAACCTCTCTCTATGGTGACTTTAATCAGCGTACTGAATAATTACCATATTTTCACCGCATTTCAAAGAACATCAAGGTATTACCGTGCTGCATGGTCAAAAACATGGTACCAGCACCATGACAGTGCACAAAATCATCACACTTACTGTAAACGTAGTTACTACATTTGCTGTAAAATCGTAAATAACTAATATCTGTCTGTTTTTACAGTTCTAGGTTACCACAGTTTTACTGTATTAACTCCAACTGTACTTTATTTAGTAGAAAATACAGTTACTACAGTAAAATCTGAGTGCATTTAAACCTTACATCGTTTCCTTGACTTAAAAACAAAAAGCCATTCTTCATTTTGAAAGCTAAATTCATTTGACAGCTGAATCCACTGACATGATATTTTCTGAGTCATGTTTATAAATCACTAATAAACAAACTCACTTGTAAATTCCACCAGTGCGTCCCGACAAAGTTGGAATAATGTCCCAGCTGGAGGGTAACCACCTCCCTGCACGTGCCGCTCATGACGCCCTTTAAATATTAGAACATCTTAAACATCAAATTAGTAGAAGTGAGTATAATAATTCTCATGATGTGTTCGGAAAACACAAGGATGCAGTTACAGACGAACTTCCGCGTATGTGAACGCGTCCCCCTCTGTTAATCCTCCACCGTGATTGGCTATTGCGGAAAATGCTGCCTTGTGATTGGCTGAGGGAGCTGTCGCTCTGCTGCGGGGTAGTTTGGTTTCACTGCGCCACACTCGCACACATGTGCGGCACAGCTAGTAAACAACATAGAATATCTCTCTCCACCCTCTTTTTATTTATTTATTTTTCTTCTTAAATTATTGTTATTTTTTTTTGTCATGTTTATGTGTTGAAAGCTGTTTTTGGATCTAATAATAATAATAATAATAATAATAAAACGCGTATCAGAATACTTGTTTGGATTTCCTGTATTTCAAAAGGTCATATATTTATACTTTTAATTCCTATTAGTTAAACAGAAGTTACACACATACTGAGCTTTAGTTCAATACAAGCAGAATTTCATATTTAAACAGTGTTTCACGTCCTTCACTGCCTTAATTTTAAACATGATGAATTAAGTATAACTGGCAAAATTAAAAGTAAAGTCTTAAAAAAGAAGTAATAAGCGTCACACACGCGCTGGTTTGGGTGTTTGTATTTCTAGGCGTCGACGCGAGTCACGTGATCCAGAGAGAGAAATGATTTACCTGCGGTCTGACGGTCACACCTGTGCGCGCGTGTGACCGAGGCTCTCTCTCCTGACCTGGCTTTATCACTTATAATATTCCATATTCATTCTTCATGTTCTTCTCGATGGAGTGTCAGGTAAGAAACAGCAGCGGTTCGACTTTCATTCTCAGACTTGTGTGGAAAGTTTCCTGTGAAATGATCACATCACTGTCGTGTTTAAACCTCTTATTCTGGGCGCTTTAAGAGCAGCATGTAGTTCTGTTTGCTTTAAATGAATAATTTAAATGAATAATGCTTCAAATTAATAGTTATTCATTTAAATGATCACTGTCCCTTTAGTTAAAGTGTTGTTCGTGTTTATTTCCGTGAGTTGAACTGGTGGAACTGCATTCATTACACTGACAGCCTGAGTAATGATGTGAATCACAGTGAAGTGTGTGTGTGTTTGTTTTTGTTTTTTGTTGTTGTTGTTGTTGTTGTGTGTGAGTGTGTGGGTGTTCAGTGTTGTGTGTGTGTGTGTGTGTGTGTGTGTGTTTTTGTTGTTGTTGTGTGTGTGTTGTTGTTGTTGTGTGTGAGTGTGTGTGTGTGTTGTTTGTGTGTGTGTGTGTGTTTTTGTTGTTGTTTGTGTGTGTGTTCAGTGTTGTGTGTGTGTTTTTTGTTGTTGTTGTGTGTGAGTGTGTGTGAGTGTGTGTGTGTGTTGTTGTTGTGTGTGTGTGTGTGTGTTTTTGTTGTTGTTGTGTGTGTGTTGTTGTTGTTGTGAGAGTAAGTGTGTGTGTGTTGTTGTTGTGTGTGTGTTCAGTGTTGTGTTGAGTGTTGTTGTTGTTGTGTGTGTGTTCAGTGTTGTGTGTGTGTTGGACTAAAGCTGTTATCTAGAGCAGATGGATGAGATCTCACATGCCTATTTTACACAGAAAGTGTCTGATAATGCTAATGATCAGTCTGGTCAGAGCCTCATACAATATCATGATGGCAAATGAGATTGCTGAAATTAAATACCTATTTTACACGATAATTCCTTGAAGTTAAATTAAAATGTAAATGTTTTCTCCAAAGCAACTTACCTTTACATTTAATGAGTTCATGTATTCTCTAGGAATCCCTGAGAAAAGTGTAGAGAATAGAGTAGAGAGTAGAGTGGAGAATAGAATTGAGTAGAGAGAAGAGAATAGAGAATAATAGAATACATAATAGAACTGAGTAGAGAATAGAGTAGAATAGAGATTTGAGAATAATAGAATAGAGAATAATAGAATAGAGAGTAGAGAATAGACAATAATAGAGTAGAGAATAGAATAAAATGGAATAGAGAATAATAGAATACACAATAGAACTGAGTAGAGAATAGAGTAGAGTAGAGAATGGAGAAGAGAATAGAGAATAATAGAGTAGAGAATAGAATAAAATGGAATAGAGAATAATAGAATACATAATAGAACTGAGTAGAGAATAGAGTAGAGTAGAGATTTGAGAATAATAGAGTAGAGAATAGACAATAGAGTAGAGAATAGAACTGAGAATAGAATAGCATAGAATGGAGTAGAGTAGAGAATGGAGAAGAGCATAGAGTAGAGAGAACAGAATAGAGAATAGAATTGAGTAGAGTAGAGAATATAGTAGATAATAGAGAAGAATGGAGTAGAGAGAATAATAGAATTGATTAGAGTAGAGAATAGAATAGAATAGAAGGCCTTTAATGTCATTATACTCGAGTGCTTCCCTTGACGTCGGGAAACTTGTACCACAAACACAAACAATATTACATTGGACACAAATATTAAACATACAGTACAAAAGTGAAATATGTATAAATATTGCAGTAATGAGAGATTCACTGCACTGAAACTGTTACAGTGAGACTCTGTTTCATCTGATGCAGCGCTGCAGATTCTGAGCACAGATCAGGACAGAAACCGTTCATCAGGTCGTCTCAACCCGTGTTTTACACTTTTAAATGACATTTTTACACCCAACCGTTGGGTTTGTCCATATTTGACCCAAACACGGGTTGAAACAACTCTGCGTTTTTACAATATAAGTTATGAGATGGTGATCGACTCATAAATCATTCTGATTCATCTGCATTTTGAGATGATCTGCAGTTCCAGGGGTCTGAACTGTCTCTGTCCGTGTTCAGGACAGCGGGAATGTGAATCCTCTTTATTCTGAGTGTCCTCGCTCCGCAGTTCTCACAGACATGATCTCAGAGACGTCCAGCATGACGGAGGAGCCCATCTATAAACCCGACACCTCTGAAGAGATCACACCGAGCCCATCCGACGCAGACGCTCGGGGAGCCGACAGCCGGACGGAGAGCGCCACAGAGCTGGAGCCACCAGACCACTGGACGGAGACGGAGGAGAACAAGTCCCAGCACAGACACGACGACGGTTCACTGGCTGACGACGAGGAGGAAGAAGATGATGATGATGATGATGATGACGGGAACGAGCCGCCGGACGCCTGGCTGCCAGAGAAAGCGGTGCAGGCGTTCACTCCGAACGTGATGATCGTTCAGCCCACGGCCCGTGAAGACGTTCAGATGCAGGAGATCCAGATGGAGAAGATCCCTCTGTAT
The DNA here is from genome assembly GCA_038088235.1 of Zacco platypus. Lineage (NCBI taxonomy): Eukaryota > Metazoa > Chordata > Actinopteri > Cypriniformes > Xenocyprididae > Zacco > Zacco platypus. Next base: position 873,167 of record CM076071.1, read on the forward strand.
GTGCAGAACTTCCACACAAACCCTCCACAACACTTCCACCCGGCCTGGATCGACCACATCGACAAACCTGAAGGTATCAGTGATCCGACCCTGATGTTCGTGTGGAAACAGGAGCGTGTCTGAATTAATATTAGAGTAACTGTGTTCGGCTAAACTAGATTATTATTATTATTATTATTAGACTTAAACAATAGCATGAACTGTATGAAGTGCTCAATTCAGATATTATTGTCACATGTATCATTATTTCTAATTAAGTCTAATCAAATAATTATTTAAGACAAAACAATTGGTTGGTTTCTGTTAAAATCTGTCATTTCTGTTTCTATTATTATACTATTATACATTCTATTCATATTTTACATTTTATGTTTTCCATTTTCAGTTTAATTTTAAAGTTTAAGTAATTTTTTGTTGTTTTGTCATTTTTGTTTCTTTTAAATATGTCTATAGTTTTAGAGTTATTTTATTACTTAAAGTTACACTAAACAAAAATGAGAAATGTTGCCATGGCAAAAAGATACTTTTTAAAAAATATTTTATTGTATTTCAGATATATATATATATATTTTTTTAAAAATTCTATATTATTTCAGTTAACTTTTTTTATTTCAAGTAACTTATTTTAAGTAAGTTTTGTATTGTTGTTGTTATTATTATTATTATTATTATCATTAGATTAAAACAATAGCATGAACTGTATGAAGTGCTCAATTCAGATATTATTGTCACATGTATCATTATTTCTAATTAAGTCTAATCAAATAATTATTTAAGACAAAACAACTGATTGGTTTCTGTTGAAATCTGTCATTTCTGTTAGTTTCTATTATTATACTATTATACATTTTATTCATATTTTACATTTTATTTTTTCCATTTTCAGTTTAATTTTAATTAAAGTTTTAGTAATTTTTTAGTTGTTTTGTCATTTTTGTTTCTTTTAAATATGTCTATAGTTTTAGAGTTATTTTATTACTTAAAGTTAAACTAAACAAAAATGAGAAATGTTGCCATGGCAAAAAGAAACTTTTTAAAAAATATTTTATTGTATTTCAGATATTTATTTATTTATTTTTTTAAATTCTATATTATTTCAGTTAACTTTTTTTATTTCAAGTAACTTATTTTAAGTAAGTTTTGTATTGTTGTTGTTGTTATTATTATTATTATTAGATTTAAACAATAGCATGAACTGTATGAAGTGCTCAATTCAGATATTATTGTCACATGTCTCATTATTTCTAATTAAGTCTAATCAAATAATTATTTAAGACAAAACAATTGATTGGTTTCTGTTGAAATCTGTCATTTCTGTTTCTATTATTATACTATTATACATTCTTATTCATATTTTACATTTTATTTTTTCCATTTTCAGTTTAATTTTAATTAAAGTTTTAGTAATTTTTTAGTTGTTTTGTCATTTTTGTTTCTTTTAAATATGTCTATAGTTTTAGAGTTATTTTATTACTTAAAGTTAAACTAAACAAAAATGAGAAATGTTGCCATGGCAAAAAGATACTTTTTAAAAAATATTTTATTGTATTTCAGATATATATATATTTTTTTTTAAATTCTATATTATATCAGTTAACTTTTTTTATTTCAAGTAACTTATTTTAAGTAAGTTTTGTATTGTTGTTGTTATTATTATTATTATTATTATTATTATTATTATTAGATTTAAACAATAGCATGAACTGTATGAAGTGCTCAATTCAGATATTATTGTCACATGTATCATTATTTCTAATTAAGTCTAATCAAATTATTATTTAAGACAAAACAATTGGTTGGTTTCTGTTAAAATCTGTCATTTCTGTTAGTTTCTATTATTATACTATTATACATTTTATTCATATTTTACTTTTTATGTTTTCCATTTTCAGTTTAATTTTAAAGTTTTAGTAATTTTTTGTTGTTTTGTCATTTTTGTTTCTTTTAAATATGTCTATAGTTTTAGAGTTTTAGTTATTTTATTACTTAAAGTTAAACTAAACAAAAATGAGAAATGTTGCCATGGCAAAAAGATACTTTTTTAAATTATTTCAGATGTTTATTTTTTTTTTTAATTCTATATTATTTCAGTTAACTTTTTGTATTTCAAGTAACTTATTTTAAGTAAGCTTTGTATTGTTATTATCATTGTTATTATTTATTATTATTATTATCAATTAACGATTATCTCAAGTCACAAAATGTTTTTTTTTTTTGGTTTTAGTTAACAATAATAACCCTGGGTCACGTAGAGAGCATTGCATTGTGGGATAGTGTTGTATAAGCTCATGTTGGACGTCTGTGCTGAATCTCTCTCTCTCTCTCAGACAGTTATTGTGTGCAGGTTGTGCGGTTGTGTGCGAGTGTAGCGGCCGCCGCGCTCATGTTCCCGTTACTGACGTGGGGCGGGTACAAGCTCCTCCCCTTTGACGCCCCTCCCCTCGACAGCACCCCCCTCAGGCTGGTCTACACACTGCGCTGTGCGTTTTTCGCCAGCATTCCCATCATCCTGGGTGAGGATCCATAAAATGTGACGGTTTTGAAAGGCTCCAAGGCTGCATTTATATTCATTTGATCAAAAAAATATAGTAAAAACAGTGATATATTATTACAATATAATATGTTTTCTATGTAAATCTATATTAAAAAGTAACGTCCGTCCCTCTCTGTAGGCGTGCTGGTTCAGGGCGTGTCCCGTCTGAGGTTTGGGACGCTGAAGCCTCTGTTTGACGGTACGTGGGAGAATCGCGAGGTCTCCGTTCACGGACACTACGTCCGAGACTCGCTCCACCTGTACCTGCTCTACTTCCTGCAGCTCGCTGTCATGGCGACATACACCCAACAGGAAATGCTCAAACTGGTGCCGCTGCTCACCATCATCTTCGTGATTGGCAGGTTTGTGCTGGGGAAGGTTACTTTTAAAACTTAAAAATGTAACATTTACAGTTTTGCAGTAATGTTACAACACTTTTAACACTATAACTTACTTTTATTGCGATAATAGTGCTTTTAAATCATAAAATGTTACTAAGACTTTTTAATGTAACATTTACATTATTGCAGTGCTGTTACTTTAAAATTAGAAAAGTGTTACTTGTAATACTTTGTAACATATTGCGATACTGTTAACATTGGAAAAATATTACTTTTAAGACTTAAATGTAACAACATTTACATTATTGAAATAATGTTACTTTTAAACGGAAAAGTGTTACTTTTAGGAATTTTAAATGTAACAAACATTTATCGTAATGCTCTAAATCTTTACTAATTTTCAGCTGTCTATGTAAGTAAAAGTAATAGTAAATAAGTCATTAAAAAAGTAAAAAAAAATATTTGAATGTTACATGTTTCTTACTTGGAAAAACGTTTAAATGTAACATTTACACTGCAATACTCTAAACTGTTACATGATTTGGAGAAGGGAGAAATGTAACTAAATTTGATGATATTTTGTTGCATATTCAAAAAGTAACACTTGACTTGTTTATTCCAAAAATTACTTCATGTTACTTTATGAAATAATCGGTAACACTTTATTTTACAGTGTCATTGTTACAAATGTTACATGTATTTACTATAGTAATTAACTAGAAATTATGCATAATTACATTCAATTAACCCTAAAACAAACCCTCATCCTAACCCTATAGTAAGTACATGTAGTTACTTATTATTACTCAGTACTTAAATGTATAATTACACTGTAATACTGACACCTTAAAATAAAGTGTACCCTAACAGTGTGTTGCTCCTCCTCAGACTGATCTACTGGGTCAGCGTGGCGTTCGGCAGCAGCGTACGAGCGCTCGGTTTCGCGCTGTCGTTCCTGCCTCTGCTGGTTCTGCTGGGAGCGAACCTCTACTTCATCGGCTCTGTCAGAGGACAGGAGGCGGTGTTTGACGTGGCCCCGCCCACCACGGCCCCGCCCCCAAAACTACGATGGTGGGGGTGAACACCACGACACGTCCAGCATCCGAATAATCAGAATGATCGCTTTAAAAAAGGTGGGCGTGGCTTTGCTGCAGACGTCCACCTCCGTCCAGCCAGACAATTAAACAATGAAGACTGAAAGACTGTGGGAGAATCGTTCGGAAAGACTCTCTTGAATTGAGACTCAGACGTTGAATGGGATGAAACTCAATATGTGTCATGAGACGAAACCCGTTTAACCGCTGTAAACCCTCGTGGCTTTCAGGATCTGACCTCAATAGTGACTCAAAAGCACCTCAAAGCCTTTTTATATAATGCATTATAATGTACTTATGAATAACTGTAACCACTTATAATACATTAGTATACTCATCTATTCATTGAACACACCTTCAGAGAGTATAACGCTTTAAAACGCCTGACCAACTTCATCTGCAAATATTATAATGCATTTTAGCTTTGGTTACAGTTATTTATGAAAAGATATAATGCATTAAAACACACTTTATACATAAAGGCTTTAAGTAACGTGTTAACTAATATATTTTGCTTGTTTTTAGGACTGCCTTGTTATTCCATGAGACATTTCTCTCACAAATTTTCATTCAATGTTATTCAGATTTTTCTCCCAAATGTTAAAAAAAAAATAATTCTTATTATTGTAAAGTGAAAAATGTCATGTAAGGATCCTAAAATGGGCCTCAAAGTGTAATTTGTCATTTGTAAGCCGGAGATGTTGGATAAGTGAAGTATTTTGATGTTTCAGACACTCATCATGCAGTGGTTTCATGTCTTTCAGTGCCATATTCCTCAAATGTTTACCTATATTTGTCCGGATGCAGTCTATGACTTTCCATCTTTACAGAATGTTTATGAATAAATGATGCACAAGATGTTTGATGGTCAGCAGGAGTGTGGAACATGAAGGAGCTCATAATAAAGAGAAAAACAAACAGTTGGGGTTTTTAAATCCATATTTACAGTTTTATAAGTCACTGGCGGTGGCAAAAACAGAACGATTTCCGTGTTTAAATCAATGTTTACAAAATGAAATGTACAACAAACCGGCACAGTTCTCCTAAAAACATCTGATGAACAGGAAACACTAAACCTACAGAAGTGCGAATCCCTGAGAACCTCCGTCAGAGCTTTCATTTCTCTAAACATCTGCATATATCAGGATTAAAGAGAAATGAATGGTTTTAAAACTGGTCCAATAACTGATTACACAAGCAGAACTATTATTATGGGACAGAGAACAAGCTTCATGTCTAAACAAAATCAAATAATCACTCGATTTGTGATCAGTTTAAAAAATGATACGTAACATGTTTAGATCAAAAAGACGACATGATGTTTTCATCCGGAGAGAGTTTGTGTAGTTCAGGCACATTCAGACATCATCAGTAACGTGTGATTGTTCTTATCGTCCAATCAGGGGTCAGTGACCTCATCAGTGATTGGCGCGTGTGTGTGTGCGTGGGGGCGGGGCTTGTACCATAAGGTGTCAGTTGATTGGGTCGTAGCCTGATGTATGTGTCATCCTCTTGCGGACGCAAACAAACACTCCACCCACGATAATGATGGCCAGCGGAGTACCAAGTCCAACGGCGATGATGATAATGATTAACGTGGAGAAGGCATCGGCTGGAGGTTCGCCCATTCCCATTAACATAGTCCTGGAGAGCAAAGCAGAGAGAGGTCAGAGGTCAGACAAACACGATTCAAACAGACCAAACGCTGTCAGACCGTGTTTAATGTGATTGCTGCTCATTTAATGTTTTAAACACACAAAAAAAGTGAAAATATGTGCTTTATTGTTGATCACAATTGTAATTGGTGCAAAACTACAGTCGAAGGTCACTCATGCAAGAAGATAGAAAATTACAAATTAGTAAAATATCTAGTTTTTCATATTTTCAAATACTTAAGGTCAAGAAAGATATTTGTAATATTTTTAATTATTTCCTAGCAGATTAATATTTACTAACAGATAGCAATGGAGTAAAAAAAGAACCAACAGAAAATTAATAACATTATAATGTAATATGTAGCATTTTCATATTTTCAATTCAAATATTCAAAAAGAAAATAAATATTTTAATATTTTATAGTAAAACAGATGCTTATCAGTAAGTATAGGTAAAATGTAAATGAAAAAATAAAATTAGCATTAATAAGACATCAATTTAATATTTATTTAATATATATGTAGTATTTTTAATATTTACAAATCAAATAAAAATATTTAAAAACTATTACAAATATTCTTTACATTTTCTTACTTCCTAACAAACACTATGTATGGGTAAAAAATAAATGACAAACTAAAAAGAATTTTAATATACATCTAATATTTTTTTAATATATATTTTTTAAGATCTTCAATTTAAATATTAAAAAAAAAAATCAAAACAAAATATTTTATTATGTCAATAGACAATCATTTTATATTTATTTATTTATTTTTAATTCATTTATTAAAAAATGATACTAACAGACACTAATCAGCAAGTATAGGTAAAAAAGCTCATTTTTAAATTAAAAATAGCTTAATTAAAAAAATAGCATACACTGTAAAAAAAAAAATTTCTGTTGCCGTCAGTCATTTCACTGTTTTTTAAAAAACATTTTTACAATTTTAAAGAAAATTTTTGTAAAAGTTTTTGTATTTTATTTAAATTAGGATATTTTACTTTAATTTTACAGCCATTGCTGTCACTCACTTGACCATTTGTTTACAGTGTATTTACTGTAACAATACTGTAAGTGCTCACCAGCTGACGTATTTGGTGTCTTCGTAAAAAACGGGGTCTTTATCGATCCCGAAGCTGATGTTGAGCCCGTGGATCTGAGGATCGTCTCTGAAATAGGCCTGAACCAGATCAGACGGAGGCGCGCGGCTCACGGACACCAGCGGCGAGTGTCTGCAGGGCGTGGCGTCCTCAAACACCGGCTCCGGCTTACGATACGCCACGGGTTTCCACTGAGAGAAACCCCACACACCGCTGGAGTTGAGCGGGAACGACACCCACTGAGACACCTGAGAGAAGAGACCAGGACATGAGCGTTTTCACAGAATACCGCAGTGTTCCTCGTAATCCTGAATCAGGATAACTTCAAAAAGCTGAGAAAACGTCCAGGTTTGCCGAAGTTTGTACCTTAAAGATAGAGGGAGTGTATTCGTCATCTATGGAGCTGCGGACGTCAACTCTTCCCTGGAATCCCGAGTCTCCGACCGACTGGAACTCCATGACGAATCTGGAGTCGTTCCCCCGCGGCGTGACTCCGTCCAGCCAGACGCGGAGCTGCGAGGAGTTGGCGTTATGAAGGAGACTCGGCCACGCTCGCTCACGACCCGCCGACTCGAACGCCGAGAACTGATGTGAATGAAGAATCATCGGTCATCTCTACATTCGTCCTGTTATTCGCAATCGTTTGTTTACTGCAGTTCTGCTTACTTTCAGACAGAGGGAGCCGTTGAGGAAACTCTCCGTTTTCTCTCTGCCGCATAACGTGAACGTGTGATCCGACTGGTTTCCGGCGGGGTTCAGATCGGACCAGGTGAAGTTCTGGAGCTCGTAAGGAGGGTAGAAACTGGAGTCTGCCGCCTTCTGTGGGTCGGCGGTGTTGTTGACGTCATCGTACTCCCACAACTGAGACACAAACACAGCAGAGTTCACTTCCTTCAGTCATTTCTCTTCAGGAAATTGTTAGTTTTTCTTTAGTTAATCGTTAGTTTTATTATTATTATTATTATTATTATTCGCTCGAGTCTATGGCAGACTATAGAAGTGTAAGCTAAAAAGTTATGAAATTTGGCACACAGATAGACGACCGTCTGAAATGTTACCATAGAAAATTTGGAGTCTCTATCTCAAACCCTCTAGCGCCACCAACAGTTCAAAGATTCACTCATGTTTACGTTCATAATTTTTGACTTTCGAAAAAAGTTCCACCATTTTGAATTTCATCAAAACCTACTTTTTCGAACTCATCCTAGAGCGTTCGTCCAATTTGCACAAAATTTGGTATGTAGCATCTACTCACACTCCACGCAAAAAGACATTAAAAGATTTTTAATCGGCCAATCCGTTCTCGTATAGCGCATCAACGAATTTGACAGCGAACGCGCAAAATTGGATTTGATTCTGTATGTTCGCAATGATTTAGTGTATTGACACCAAACTTGGTGTATATCATTATAGGCATGACTTGGGGACACATGCACAGTATCGTGACAGCGCCACCTACTGGTGTCGAGATAGGAAAAATTGCTAATTTTGCTTATATCTTTTGAACGCCTTGTCGTAAAATCATGAGGACGGTCTCTTTAGATTCCTTGAAGCATGCCGAGTTGAACGATATCCGATTTTCTTTGGTTGGCCATTTTGAATTTTGTCATAAAATTTTGTGTTTTACGAACGCACGAACATTACGTTACGAAACTCGGTATGATTCACAAGACCATGTTCTGAGAGGACTTAGGTCAAGAAATATAATGAAGTTTATGAAAATGCTTATAGCATTTGAAAAACTTTGTCATTTAACTTACGTCATTACATTTGTTAGCTCATGCCAAGTCCTACGATTGCAAATTTGCCATATTCTACCAGACTTACTGTCCGCCATTTTGAATTTTATCAAAATCTACTTTTTCGAACTCATCCTAGAGCGTTCGTCCAATTTGCACAAAATTTGGTATGTAGCATCTACTCACACTCCACGCAAAAAGACATTAAAAGATTTTTAATCGGCCAATCCGTTCTCGTATAGCGCATCAACGAATTTGACAGCGAACACGCAAAATTGGATTTGATTCTGTATGTTCGCAATGATTTGTTGTATTGACACCAAACTTGGTATATATCATTATAGGCATGACTTGGGAACACATGCACAGTATCGTCACAGCGCCACCTACTGGTGCTGAGATAGAAAAAATTGCTATTTTTGCTTATAACTTTTGAACGCCTTGTCCTAAAATCATGAGGATGGTCTCTTTAGATTCCTTGAGGCATGCCGAGTTGAACGATATCTCCAGTATCGTCACAGCGCCACCTACTGGTGCCGAGTTGAACGATATCCAATTTTCTTTTAATTTTGTCATAAAATTCTGTTTTACGAATGCATCGTTACGAAACTCGGAATGATTCATTGAGGCCATGTTCTGACAGGACCTGTAAAGTTTTAGGTCAGCACCCCCTAGTGGTCAAGAAATATCATGAAATTTACAAAAATGCTTGTAACATATAAAAAATTCAACATATTTTAATTTAACTTTCATCATTAGATTTGTTGGCTTATGCCGAGTCCTACAATACCAAATGTGCGCCATATTGACTTATTGAAAACCCTACTTTTTCAAATTCCTCATACAAAATTTGTCCGATTCGTACGAAATTTGGTGTGCAACATCTACTCACACTCATGACAACAATTTAGTAAAATATTTTTTGATAGACCCAACCGTTGTTTTATAACGCATCAACAAATCTGACTGCGAGCACGCCAAAATGGATATTCGGCTGTATCTTTGCAAAAGTTTTGTGTATTGACACGAAACTTGGAACATGTCATCACAGGCGTGACTTGAGGGTCCATGCAGAGTTTTGTTATAGCGCCACCTACTGCTCAGAAGTTATAAACCATGTAATTATGTAATAAGTGCTTTAACTGATGTGATTTAAACAGCTTTATGCTAACCTCATGATCACAGATGTTCACAAATATTTCCTTTTCTGCCTTTATGACCCTGTAATTGCTGCTTGCAGCTATATTTTTATTTGGGTTTATTAATGTTAGTTTAGTTTTTAGCAGTGTTTCTGTAGCAAACAGTAGCAAAAGTCATAGGTTCAATCCCCTGATAAAGCATGAACTGAATCTCACTCTGGTGAACACTACTGCAGAGCTATAGGTCACGCTGCTCTCCGGCTCCACCCTCAGGCTGCCTGAGGAACTGCGGTTGATGAACACGGGCCAGTCCACCCGCACCGCAGACTCAGTGCTGTTAGTGTGGACCAGCAGCAGCGCAGGAGCTCCACGATTACACAGCAAGAAGTGAAGCGTGTCGTTGAGCCCCAGTCCTCGCGCATGGACCAGAACCTCTCCAGGAGGAAGAACGGAGGGAGGCTTCAGACCCGGGTTCAGCTCCAAAGACACCTGACAACATCACACACACATTAGTTGCAGAAATTGACTTGGATAATCAAACTATATCAAATCAGTAATGTTTTGCTGCATATGTTCAAAAGTGTTTATGAATTTATAGTTTCCAGTTACATATATAGTTGTATAACTTCCATTATGGCAACATACAAACCTAATTAATTATTTGTAGTAAACAGATTTTTAATAAAGAAAACATGATTGCACGGAGGAATATTAATTAACTAAGTGTACTTACTAAAGGTTGAGCATTATTTTATTATGCATAATTTATAGTATTACTACAGAAACTGCATGTAACGTGTAACAAGGTCACTAAAATAAAGTGTGACCCAAAACTTAAGATCAAATGACACGTATAAAATAAAATATACTATTTTTTGTGGTGCGACAAATTATAATGTTGGAAGAGCCAATGAACCAAACAGTACCACCAGAGAGAAAAACCTTATACTTCAGCCCTTATTTACTTAAATAATAATGTTAATAGCTTTTCAATTACACTTTTCAAGGTTATTTACTAAAAAAATGGTCAAATCTGTAATGCTGTGACAGTAAATGATTTGTAAATCAGTTCACATTCAGTTGTACAGCTGATCTAGAATGAGATTAATATTCATTTTAATTCAAAATATGATAATATGACAACCAAGAGCTGGTTATGAGTTTAAAAGGTCTTATGTATGAAACAACAGTCACATAAATCATTAATACGCTCATTAAAGTCAGTAATTACTCTGAATTATGATCTAGTTTCATCCAACCCTAGAAAACACAGAAAGAGGAAGATGAAAATCAACAGAACAAACAACAATTAACCAAAATGTACAATTACACAACAGGTTGTTTGGGACACAATACTATAGTGTTGTTGTTGTGGATATGTACCATGATATTATTTAAAGTACCATGGTAAAAAATAAAATGATAATCAAATAGTTGAATATTATCTGACTGAGTCACTGTAAAACATCTCAAATTAACACAATATCATAGATCACAATTGAAACGCTCTATAAGTAATAATTTTCTAAACGTATTTGACGGTTTTAAGGATATTTTTTGCTGCAATTTGAATGAAGTTTCTTTCATTGTTCCGATTTTTTTTTTATGTTTACCTTCCGTCGAAATGTATCTCCATATCCCAGGAATCCAAACGCAGCTCCAAACACAACAAACAACAGCGAGCAGATCAAATTCACTCCGACTTTCGACATTTTTAGACTCTAAACACAGAAGCGGAATGAAGAAATGACATTTTCTGCTGTGTTGTTGTTTCAGATCATGTGACCCGTGCGGCTCTAACGGCTGATCTGAGATCAGATTTCAGCGCCGAATCTTGTCATATGATCCAGAAGCAGACACGGAACCAAGGCATTCCTTCAAAATAAGAGTCTTACTATTTTTTAAAAGAAACTATTTGTTAATTGTTGAATCGATATGCGAATGGTTAAATAAATAATTTACAAAATTGTGTCAGTCACTGAACATCATCCTATGTTAATTTTCCGATAGCTCAACCTGCTTTGAAAGAATTACCAATGGAGTAAAATATCCAAATGTTCCATATTTTTTTTGTATTTTCGAGGTCACCATCGGGACTTTTACCACACTTTTAGTTTCGTTTTTACTCGCTCAAGAAGATGGCGAGCATAAAACTTAAACATAAAACATAAAGTTCGTGCGGAATGGATGACTTTACTTTTACAATGTAAGTTTTCATGTTTTGTTTTTTAAATATAAATCAAGCTTGTTTTTGTGCTATTATACCAATATTTGTGTTTTCGTTTATGGAAAACTAAACCTGATAGTAATGCCGAAACAAGCCGACATTTTGAATCCTACTGCGATTATGATCGTGTTTTTATTATTATTTATGGGGTTATTAAATGTAGCGCAATTATTAGATCGTTAGTGAATTTCTAAAGCCTGTTGTTTGTGTTTTGAGTTTAAGGATCATTTTCAGTATTAAACTGGAATCATTAATGATATAGTTTGATGTTTCACATGTTTATCATGTCAGATTCAGAATAAGTGAATGTTTAGTGATGTTTTATCACTCAGGAAAGTGTTTTATCAGTGTATAAATGTGTTTGTGATTATTATCCTGAATCTGTGACATGATCCAGCTCTTGTTTCCTCATCAGGATCAGATGGTTCAATCTCCTGCTGCTGCTGTGCTTCATCAGTTTTAGCGGTCAGTATTATATTTATTGATAAATTATAACTATAATTATAACTATAGTTATAAATTATCTTTTATTTTCACTTCCATATTGATCTAGTCGATTGTTTCTATTTTGCACTAAAGTGACTTTACTTGAGGTGAGTTAATAATATTACATGATCACATGACATCACTGACATCTCATCTGATGTTCATTCATTAATAAACAGGAATTCACCATAGCAGTATTTTAGTACCCAAGTTTCTTTGGAAACTTCTTTATCAGCTCTAAAATGTAATAAGACACAATACTGTCCTAAAACTTTGAAGAAAGAGAGAATAATTGGCTGTGATTCAGACACAGAGTCACCATTTTGGTCTTTTAGTTTCTCGTTTGAGTCAGTTTGTAGTTTTCTCTGTTGATCAGTTCATGTGTTGATCTGTTTCTTCTCACCCGTTACTCTCTTAAAAATAAAGGGTCCAAAAGCAATAGAAGTTCAGATTAGTGAAAAGGTCTTTTCTTGGCGTGAAGAACATTTTAATGATCTAATGAACTTTCTGTGGATGTTGAAGGTTCTTCATCAGTATGATGCCAATAAAGGACCTGTATTTTGAAGAGTGTATTTCTGTGTTCTTTATTTAGTGTTTTTCTTTCATGTGGTGTCAGTATACAATATACTAGATTGGTTTATCTTCTTCTTCTTATTTTTCTTGTTATTATTATCATTATTAGTATTGTTATTATTATTAGTATTAAGTTGCATTTGGATGCTGTTCTCTCGTGTCTCTGCCTTTACATGATGTTCAAATTAACGAATCAAATCTTCAGACAGATAAAGTCAGTTTTTCAGATCAAGTCTGAGTCAAGAATCTCAGACTGAATCAGTTGATTCAGAGCAGTTCTTTGGTTCAGGAACTCGTCTGGAGATGTTCAGTGGTTCATGCGGTGTGAGGAGTGTGAGACTGAAACATCTCGAGAGAAAGAAAATACAGTCAAATAACTCCAGAATATTGTGTGGAAGAAGGAAGAGGTTCGACTGTGGAAAAAGTTCATAATCAGGAGTTTTGGAGCTTCATTAAATGTAATAGATTGTCAGTTTGATTTCGTTTGTTTTGCAACTTTTACAGTATTGATACTCAGTATTGAATGAATATTTTTCTCTGTCTGCAGAAATCTCTGGAAACACTCCTCGATCTGTGACGGGAGAAGAAGGAGGAAACGTCATCCTGTCATGTGACTTTGAGGCCAGAGACATTTTAGCTATTGATTTAATCAGATTCTCAAAAAACATCCCTGTTTGTCTTCATGAACAATGTGAGAGTGAAAATAGCAGATTATTGAATAAAGGATCATGTGACGTCATCATCAAGGATCTGAGATTCAGTGACGCTGGGAAATACATCCTGATAGTTTATTACATTGATGATCAGAGAGAGCTGGAGCGACAAATCCTGGAGTATCATCTTCATATTGAGGGTAAATTCAAAACTGTGATTTCTGGGTGTCCTTTAGTAATTGTGTTGTTCTAGTAATAGAGACACTGAATGAGACTCATCCTGTGTGATATAGAAGATCAGTCGTTTTCAGTCTGAGTTTCTGCTCTTGATTGATTGACATCATTATAATAATTAATAATGATTGAATGTCTCTGTTTCTCCTCAGTTGAGATTTCTGTGAAAACAGGAGAAGAGCTGAAGATGGATGTTCTGTTGATCAATGCCTATAAAGTGCAGCATCAGAGCAGAAGAAACACAGAGTGGAAGGAGGTGTGGACGAGAGGTCACGGGGTCAGGAGTGATCAACTGACCGCCAGAGATAGAAACCTGACCATTAAAGCGTTCACATCCACTGACTCTGGAACATACAGAGTTCTGGACTCTGATAATGAAATCTTGATCACAGTCACAGTCACAGGTGAGAGAAGATCAGAGGATGATCACAAATATTTTAATTATTTTTACAGCTGAGGATTATTAATCATGATTTGAACAGAAAAATTATTAAACTAAACTGTGAGTGACCTGTGATCTCCTCTACAGAATCTAATACTGGATCAAATGGAAAACTGGACACTGCCGGTACAGTAAAACAGAGTCATTGAGAGATTTACTAAATCTTTGAGCAGAGAGTTTAAAAAAGGAAAAACATTTTAAACAGCTGTGTTCTCTTCCCTCCTTCCAGCTGTAGAGTCTGTGATTATTGTGGTGTCTGTGTTTGGAGCTCAAGTGGTTCTGGCTCTATCTATTGTCATCTGGAAATACAAATGCCGGCACAGGAACACAGAACATGAACACTATCAAGATGTCCCAATGGAAGAAAGAGAACAGCAGAACATCTAGACACGACACTGAGTTCTTGTAATCTGCCTTCAGATCCACAGAGGATCTTCTGCCATCTGTATTTATGTACTGAATCCATCAATTATTGCTTCAAAAAAAGTATTCAAATTACAAGTATTCACAGTGTAAACAGTCCATATGTCGTCTGTTACATCATCAAATGTCACTGAAGGCCGTCTCAATCCGAAGGATTCTTGGCTGAATTTGAAGGATGCAGGGGACGTGTCCTTAAATCACCCACAATCCTTTGCGTACTTTCCAGTTCATGAAAATAAACTGATGGAAAACAAGTTGGTACTGCATCTGAGTGAGACGACGCCAGTTCCTGCGAGGACTTCAGAAGACGCAATCATCTGGATCAACATACACATTGCCCAATTTCTACATCCTAATTCTTGTTAATGTAATTCATTTTTCAGGATTGAAAGTACAGATTGTAAGTACTCTGATTGTAAATTAATTGCCTTAATTATATTGTTTTCTAACTGCATCCTTTAAACTGTAATGTTGACATCCGTTCTCAGTAAAACTGCTTTGAAACGATATGTATCGTGAAAACTGCTATACACATAACTCTAAATTGATTATTTATTATGTTTATTATTATTATGAAATGTAAGAAAAATAATGTTTTCAGACATTATAGACGTTATCTTTTGTTTTGTTGTAAATGAATCATTTCACACTGAACTGTAAGACACTGGCAGATTCACAGCTGTGATTCACTGCACTGCATTAATAGAGAAGCATCATATATGCTGTAAATCAGTGGTTCACAACCTCTTTATTGGTACAAACCCTGATCAACCACAAAAATATTCATCAACTAGCAAGATTTTACTAAAATAAATGACCAAATTCTGAAAAGACAAACATTACTGTTAAACTTTATTTTTTACTGACTGCAGTAATAAACCATATTCATGTTTTAAAGGATTGTTCAGTTAAATGTGTCAAACAGTTATTTGGTGATGATGGAGTCTCCCAACATTTCATACAAGTGTTACAAAAACACAAGTTTTGTATTAATTTATATAATGTTTTTGTATGAATTTTAGACCTGAAGCATTTTTTTTAAAACTTATTACTTGATTTTTAAATTTGGACTCCAGGCCTTATTTTACGAGAGTTACGTGTCAAACTGTATGAATTGTGCATGAATTTATGAACTGAGAAATAAAGGAGAAATAAAGTTGAACACAAATAAACATGAACTCTTAATGCTGATGAACAGAAAATGAAAAATTGTATATAAATATGAACTAACATGTGCAAGTAAATGTTTTTTTGGGCTCAGTTTACAGGAAAGTGTACGTCAACATTGAGCTGATGTTTTTCAATAATCATATTTCAATCATATTCTCAATAATCATCATTGTGTGTTTCCACTGATGGAGGATCAGTGTGTTCTGATGTGGTTCTGATGGATCTTCAGTTGTGGTAAAGCTCAATCATGATGATTTGTGGTGAATATTCAGTCAAATATCGATGCCACTGTGTTTAAAGCAGTATTATTCATTCATTCAATATCAATAATCAATATTCAAGCTTAGAGTTGAAGTCGCATGTTTGAAACAGCTGCAGTTATCATGAAGATATCAATAAGAGATAGAATTATATAATAATCTGAGTCTGTTTTATGAAGCTCGACTACAAATGAAACGTCTTCAGTGTTGAATGTGTTGTTGAGAGTTCTGAGTCAGAAATCACAGGTGAGGTGATGCAGACAGAAGAATGAAAAAAGAAAAAAACATTAAATTAAAAATGAGATTTTCAATGTATTTTATAGTTCACATTACTCTTTCTACACTGTTAGAAATTGCTGTTAATTTACGGCATATTTTCAACAGTATAATCCTGTTCCGTTCAAAAGCAGTACTTTACCGTTTTTTTTGTGAAATTACGTAGACAAAATATAACAGCATTTTACCGTATTTACTGCTCGAAGGAAATAAATCAGTACTTTACAGTATTTTCAGAACAGAAGACTCCAGTTAGCACGCATGTATTTTCAACTGTTTTTCTTCTGATATTTTTTTCTATCATTGGGTACATTTAAACACTGAATCCTTTTTGCTAGCAGTGCACTACTCAATAGCTTATACAATACCATGTAGTATATTTGTATTACACTAAAATCCTGTAAATATGCCCTTTTGTGAAGAGCTGAAAATAAACATCCACAAACTATAAATGTGTTTCTCAGAATTTTACTGTAAAATGTAGAAACAGTTTTTTGCTATATTTGCAAAAACAGTAGCCAATTGTAAATTTCACCAACAGGAAGACACTATTAATTTAACAGTAACTTGCTAGCAACCATGCTGCCAGTTCTTTACTGTTTTTTAATAAACAGTAGCCAACTGTAAATTTCACCAACAGTAAGATACTGTTATTTTACAGTATCTTGCTGGGAACCGTGCTGCCAGTTCTTTACTGTTTTTTAATAAACAGTAGCCAACTGTAAATTTCACCAACAGTAAGATACTGTTATTTTACAGTATCTTGCTGGCAAACGTGCTGCTCTTTACTGTTTTTTAACGGGAACATTTTTAACAGTGTATTGTATGATGACTGATTTTCTCCTGAAGGAAAAATTCACCCAAAAAAGAAAGTTCTGTCAAAGTCGCTCCAAACCTGAACGAGTTTCTTTCTTCAGCTGAAACACAACAGAAGATATTTTGAAGAATGACTGTAAACTCACAGTTTTTCTCACACTGTGAAAGCCTCAGTGAATCTCTGGTGAACTCTAGTGGTCAATCTGAGGCAGATATTGTCACAATATCTGTGGAAGGAAAGCAGTTCCAGTGTTTGTTTTGGGCATTATTTCATGTTATGGGGTGTGAACCTCACAGAGGTGGACAGATCTCTCTCCTCATGTGGATCAGACTCGAGATCAGACGAGGATGTGATTCTCTCTCGTGTGCTGCTGATGTCATTTAAGTTCTGCTGCGTTTATATGAAAATAAATATGATGAACAAAACACCCAAGACACCTTTTCCATTCGAAAACCGTGTGTATCAAACATATTTACATGTTTTGTATATTTTCATACATATGACAACAATCACATGACCCATAGAGAGATCAGGGCGGTATTCCAGAAAGCAAGGTTAACTTACCGTCAGATATACCCTGAACTCAAGGTTGATTAACTCAAACCTCTCTTACTCCAGGTATGCTGGTTCCACAAACGCATCAGGGAGTAAGTTCAGCCAACCCAGAGTATGTTCAGTTAACACACAAGACATTCTCAACCGAGCGAAGAATCCATGATTCGCCATGGAAACAGACGCTGAGAAAAAGCGCGTCATTCCACTTCCTCCTTCTTCTTTTGTTTAATGGCGATTTACAAAATCTACTTAGTGCACATCGCCACCTATCTGGTGATTGCGTAATAATTTTTTCAATCTTTTTATTGAATAAGTAATCTTTATTCACTGAGAATAAGACTTATATTGTTTGTTTGATGCTAAATATTTAATAAGATATTACATATGTATTTTATTATAGAAATTATAGAATAGAAAACGTCCTGTTATGAAAAGGAAAAAAAGCACATCAGATGTGTGTGATTACAATAAAATAATTACATATATTATATTATATATAAATTGAATAAACATTTAAACATTATAATAGTGCTTTATACTTTATACATATATGTACGTATGTATTGTATAATATAATATAATATAATATATATTTATATATATATATATATATATATATATATATATATATATATATATATATATATAACAGTAACTATGTACAAATTTAGAAATATAGTTACCGTGATAAAACTATATTAATTAAATAACACACATCTGAATACCTCTTAAGAAAACTAACCCTCAAACTTAAGCTGCTCTGGAGCAGGTTATGTTCAGAGAGTAAGTTGCTATGGTTACTTACATACCCTGAAAGTTACCTCAGTTTTTGGAACCGAAAGTTGAGGTTATCAGCTTACTTACTCTTAAACATACCTGGGTATGACACTGTAGAAAAGAGAACATGGCCCTTTAAGTATTTTGTTACCCCTTCTGTGATCTAATTTCTTATTGGTTGTTCAGTCACGTTTTTCCTTAGTTAGTTTTTGGGGTTGCTCGCATGCTCATCGCACGGAAAACTGTCGTCCTGTGCCGGAGCAAGAGCGCCTATTAATCGCATCGTCCTCCTGTTCATGAGTGTTATACTGTTGGTGAGTGCGCTGTGAAGTTCAGTAAACTCTGTGAACCAATCTCCTTGTCGTGGCTCATTTCACCCGCGTTTCCACTGCATCGACCTAAATCAGCAGCACGACAACTGGTGTCAGAAGCGGGGATTTTTCTGTGTTTGAAACTCCGTAAATTAACCCAGAAGGATATCGGGTATTGGCAAAAGAACATTACAGCAGCAGATGTTCTAAGCGCAAGCTAATTTGTTATTTGCTAGCGTTTCTTCACGACCAGGCCGGAGGCGAGGTGTCTGACGTCATCACGCCCGATGAGAACCGTGTTGACTCAACTACACAGAATTGCCAGAGACATTAATAAAATCAAATGCTTCTGGAGGACGTCTGTGCGGATAACTGACTGAAAAAAAAAAAAAGAATGCTCTTGGAGGACGTCTGTGAAAAGAATTGACAAAAAAAAAAAAAAATAATAATAATAATAATATAAAAAAAAAAAAAAAGAAAACAAACAAAAAAAAAAATAATAATATAAAAAGAGATAAAAAAAACACATATATATATATATATATATATATATATATATAAAAAAAAGATAAAGAAAACTAAAAAAAAAAAAAACGTTAAAGAAAAAAAAAAGAAAAGAAAAGAAAAAAAAAAACGAGTGAATAGAGAAATATTAAAACATGTCGCAGGAAGATTTACACCATGGAGCAATAGCAGCAGCAGCTCCTGATCCTGACCAACCTCCAGACTGGGTGAAAATGATGCTTGAATGTCAGAACAAGAATAATGAGCATCTGCAAAAGATGATGGCTCCAATATTGAACCATATTGCGGGTAGTACCCAAGCCCCGCAGACATCCATGTCCACTGCACCCAGGTGGGACACCCGGGAGAGCTCACAGTCTACAGTCAGAGAGAGGCGGATGCCCTACTGTGATTCACCATTTCCCTTAGAGAATCCAGAGAGGTCACGCAACATTACAAGTGGGCCGTTTGCTGCTGAATTGGAAGTCATACAACAGAGAGCACGTGCTTCAGGCCCCACCAGAGCTTCCCCCTCCATAGAGACAAGTGTTAGACATCGAAACAGTGAACGTGGCTCTCAGCTAATGCCACCTACTTACACTGTTGAACAAAGACACAGTATTCTTCCTCAACAAGGCCAACCCATTCCTCAAGAGAGTCCCAGAGCAAAGCTCGCTATTTTTGATGGTAATGGGGATTGGGAATCATTTCTAGTACCATTCGAACGGCAGGCCAGGAAGTATGGCTGGACTGGAGCCCACAGGGTGGATTATTTGCATGAATGCCTGAGGGGGGCAGCAATCAAGTATGTCTGTTCACTTCCTGAGCATATTCGAGAGGACTACACTCTTCTTAAAGAACAGCTAACTCAACGTTTTGGCCAGCGAGACCCCCCAACCACAATTAGAAGGAAGCTGGGAGAACTTCGCCAGTTCAAAGAGTCAGCAGCAGAGTTTGCAGAAGAGGTACAACGCTTAGTCACCTTAGCATACCCTGGTGTGGAGCTCGATCTGCAAGATCAACTTGCCACAGACTTCTTCCTCAAAGGGCTTCGTAACCAAAAGGTGGCTTATGAAGTAATGAACAGAGATCCTCATTCATTAGTGGAGGCTCAAAGACTAGTAGAGGCCCATGAACACAATTATCGAGCCACCATGGGACGTGATGTTGATGCAAAAAACAGAGCCAGGCGTATTTCCTGGGCAGATGATGATGAAGTGTCCAGTGAAACTCTAGCAGCATCACGCAGGGTGCAGAGTCCAACCTATGTGACTGCAGACCAGCTAACCCTTCTTTCGCAGAAAACTGCATTCCTAACAGAAACAGTGGAGAGAATTAGTAAGAACTATGTGACTGCTGACCAGTTTCAGCTCCTGATGGAAAAGATGGAGCAGCTGCAATCAAAACTAGATAATGCTGTGGCCAAGGAGCCAAGGAAGCTGGAGGAAGCAAATCAGGAAAGGAGGCGAGGTCGGTCTCCCATACAAGGTGGAGCAGCACAAACCAAGTCCTACTCACCAAGTCCCAGCCGTGTTGGAACAGGTTTGTGTTATCAATGCGGTGAAGAAGGACATTTTCGCAGAGAGTGTGTCAGGCTGTCAACCCCGCCACGCAACTCCAGTCCAAGTAGTAAGGAGCAGAACCGCACTACTGCTCCAAGGGACCTAGTAAGCTGGAGAAGCCAGTCCCCTACACCACAAGTGGGACGTACTGCAAGTAGAGGCCCAAGCTTGCTCATTGATGCAAATGTGAACAGCATTCCAGTGAAAGCCGTTGTAGACACAGGAGCTGAAGCTACTGTTATCTCAGAATCTTTGTATCACCAGTTTCCCTTAAATAAGCAGACAGCTTTAACACAGGCATGTCTCCATAATGCAGAATCAGGGAACGACATGAGCGCCAAAGGTGGACTGAAAGTTAAATTCCAAATCGGTACATGGAGTGCAGAATGGGAAGTCTTTGTGGCCCCGATACGTGACTCTGTTCTTTTGGGCCTAGACATTCTGCAGGCTGCAAACGTAACAATCCATTCAAGTGGCAGAGTATTCATTGAAGAGGAGCTGGTTCCTGCTAAGATCGTCGGAGGTGATGGAGCAGACTACCACGTCGCACGAGTGGTCCTGGAGACAGACACAATGCTACCTCCAGAAAGCGAGTGTCTTGTCTGGGGTGAAGTCGACAATCCAAAACCTGGTGTCAGTGCTGTTTTGGAACCCTACCCGATAACAGAAACTGTGGCTTCTGGAAGTGTTGTCACAACCATGGAGCAACGGGTGATTGTAAGGCTTTGAAATCTTTCCAGCAATAAGACCACCTTGCTGAAAGGAGCCTGTCTTGGTCTTTTGGTTGAAACCTATCCAGATGAGAGCTCATCACATTACACAGAGCAAGAAGAGGACGGTAGCATTCAAGAGCAGAGTGATGACACAATTCATTCAGAACTAAGAAGACTGTCAACTGCCACTGACTTACCTGAGCACCTCCAAGCCCTTTATGCTGCTTCAAGTGGAACATTAAATGAAGAACAGCAACAGCGACTTGTTGAGCTCTTGCTTTCATACAGATTTCTTTTTGCCATTTCAGATGATGACCTTGGTTTCTTAACAGCTGTCACACACAAAATAAATACTGGAGCTGCTGGGCCAGTTCGCCAGCCAGTAAGACGGACTCCACTTGGATTTCAAGGGGAAGAGGAGAAACATCTCAAAGCTATGCTGGAAGCAGGAGTCGTTACACCTTCCTCTTCAGAGTGGGCATCACCTGTTGTGTTAGTCCGTAAAAAGGACGGTGGCGTCCGCTGGTGTGTCGACTATCGGCGCCTAAACAGCTTGACAATTAAGGATGCTTATCCTCTCCCCAAGATTGAGGAATGCCTTGATGTCCTTGGTGGCGCATGTGTCTTCTCTACCCTAGACCTCCAGTCTGGGTACTGGCAAATTGCAGTAGACGAAATGGATAGAGCGAAGACGGCCTTCATCACTCGCTATGGCCTGTATGAATACACCCGTATGCCCTTTGGATTGTGCAATGCTCCAAGCACTTTCCAAAGGGCAATGGAGCTTGTTCTTAGAGGACTTCAATGGGAAACCCTTTTGATTTACTTGGATGACATCATCATCCTGGGTAAAGGAGTAGACGAGAGCCTTGATCGCCTCACAGTCGTATTTCAACGCCTGGACAGTTATGGTTTGAAGCTAAAGCCATCCAAGTGTCATCTACTTAAAGACGAAGTCCTTTTTCTTGGCCATGTGGTCAGTGGTGAGGGTATACGCCCCAACCCAGCTTTGGTTAAGGATGTAGACACTTGGAAAACCCCCACAAGTGTGCATGAGCTAAAGGCATTCCTTGGACTGTGTAACTACTACAGGAAGTTTGTTCCAGCATTTTCTGAACTGGCCAGCCCCCTAAATGAACTCCTGCGAAAAGAAGCGACATTCGCCTGGACTGGGGAGCACCAGAATGCCTTCACACAGCTCAAGAAAGGATTGACTTCTGCACCAATATTGGGGTATCCTTCTACAGAAGGGAAATACATCCTAGACACAGATGCGTCAAATCACAGCATCGGAGCAGTGTTATCGCAACTCCAGTGGGGAGAGGAAAGAGTTATCACTTTCGCAAGTAACCACCTCACCCCAGCTCAGAAAAGATACTGTGTAACAAGACGAGAGTTACAATTACATTTACATTTAGTCATTTAGCAGACGCTTTTATCCAAAGCGACTTACAAGTGAGGAAAACAAACAAGCGATTCTTCATGAATTGGCAAATAACACAGGACGTGCTCACAATACAAGTTTCATACATTGCTCAGTACCATAAGCTAGAGTAGGAAGGGAAAAAGGGGGAAGGATAGGGTTTTTTTTTTTTTTTTTTTTTTTTTTTTTTTTTTATGAGGGGATTAAGTGTTCACGGAAGAGGTGAGTTTTCAGCTGTCTCTTGAATATTGCCAGGGAATCTGCGTTCCTGATGAAAGTAGGGAGATCATTCCACCAGCAGGGAGCAGTGAAGGAGAATGTTCTGGAGAGTGATTTTGTGCCTCTCTGTGATGGTACCACAAGTCTTCGTTCCTTTAGCGATCTCAGGCTTCTGGTGGGGACGTAGCGTTGTAGCAGTGTGTGGAGGTAGGAAGGTGCAGAGCCTGTGGTGGATCTGTAAGCAAGCATCAGCGCCTTGAACTTGATGCGAGCAGCAAGGGGTAGCCAGTGCAAAGAGATGAAGAGGGGCGTGACGTGGGCTCTCTTAGGCTCGTTGCAGACAAGACGTGCAGCAGCATTCTGGATCATTTGAAGAGGTTTGATTGCACTTGACGGCAGACCAGCCAGAAGAGCATTGCAGTAATCAAGCCTTGAAATGACCAGGGCCTGGACAAGCAGTTGTGTTGCGTGCTCAGTCAGGAAGGGACGGATTTTCCTGATGTTGCAAAGTGCAAATCTGCACGACCGCGCCGTCTTTGAGATGTGGTCACTGAAGGTCAGTTGGTCATCGAAGATAACTCCAAGATTTCTGGCCGACTTTGATGGGGTAATGGTGGTTGTACCAAGCTGTATGTTGATATCATGTTGAAGAGTAGGAGTGGCAGGGAAGACTAAAAGCTCAGTCTTTGCCAGGTTGAGCTGCAGGTGGTGTTCTTCCATCCACGTGGAGATGTCCGCCAGACAGCTTGAGATCCGTGCAGCTACTGTGGAATCATCTGGTTGGAAGGACAGGTAGAGTTGTGTGTCATCAGCATAGCAGTGGTAGGAGAAACCATGTGCCTGTATGATGGGACCCAGTGACGTAGTATAAATGGAGAATAGGAGGGGACCAAGAACTGAACTCTGAGGAACCCCAGTGATCAGTTCATGAGGTTTGGATACCTCCCCTCCCCAGGCAACTCTGAAAGACCTACCTGTGAGATAGGATTCAAACCACTGAAGCGCAGTACCTGAGATGCCCAGTGACGAGAGGGTGGACAGAAGAATTTGATGGTTTACGGTGTCGAAGGCAGCAGATAGATCCAGTAGGATGAGAACAGATGATTTGGAGCCAGCCTTAGCAATCCGCAGGGATTCCGTGACAGACAGTAGCGCAGTCTCTGTTGAATGGCCGCTCTTGAAACCAGATTGGTTGACGTCCAGATGGTCGTTCTGTGTGAGGAAGGATGACACCTGGTTGAATACAACTCGTTCAAGTGTTTTTGATATGAACGGTAGGAGAGAGACAGGTCTGTAGTTGTCCACGAGTGATGTGTCTAGCGTGGGTTTTTTAAGCAGTGGGGTTACTCGAGCCTGCTTGAATGCGGTAGGGAAAGTGCCTGTGTGGAGAGACGAGTTAATGATGTGTGTAAGTGCTGGTAAAAGAGTGGGAGAGATGGCTTGTAGAAGGTGTGAGGGGATGGGGTCTAGAGGGCAGGTGGTGGGATGAGTGGAGAGGAGAAGTTTTGATACTTCTGCCTCCGTGAGAGGGGAAAAGGAAGGGAAAAGATTAGTGGATGAGGAGGGGCTGAGTTCCTGTGTGGGTGGTGTAGAGAACTGGCTGCTGATGGCAGATGTCTTGTCGGTGAAGAACTTGGCAAATCGATCAGCAGTTAAAGATGTGGTGGGAGGTGGTGGAGGGGGACAGAGGAGTGTGTTGAATGTCTTGAAGAGTGAGCGTGGGTTTGTAGCGCCGTTGATTTTGTTGTGGAAGTATGAGGACTTAGCTGCAAGGACTCCATCAGAAAAGGAGTTGCTAGCCGTTGTCTGCTACACCCGCCAATTTCGACACTACCTGCTTGGTAAGAAGTTTCTTTTACGCACTGATCACAACAGCCTTACCTGGTTGTTCCGTTTCAAACACCCTGAGGGACAGCTTGCTCGATGGCTGGAAGAACTGAGCCAGTACGATTTTGACATTGAGCACAGGGCTGGAAAACACCATTCAAATGCTGATGCGATGTCAAGACGTGATGGTGAGATTCCCAATAGGTGTAACTGTTATCAGGCAGGAAGGAACATTTTGGATTTGCCATGTGGAGGTTGTCAACACTGCCAAAAACTCCATGACCGCTGGGAGAGGTTTGAAGAAGACGTTGACGATGTTGTGCCACTTGCAGTAAGGCGCATTGAGCGTGAAACAGAAAAGCACGATGACATCAATGAACACAATGACATTTGCGCAGGCGAAGGGAACAGGCCAGTTTCAGAGTTGCTTGGAGCCCCACATGTTAACTGGTTAGAAACCATTACCAAAGAACAGCTGGCTCAAGAGCAAAAAGCTGATCCCGATCTCTCAATCTTGCATGAGTGGAAAGAGAATGGAACCCTTCCCACAAAGGAGCTGGTAGCTTTGAAAAGTCCAGCAGTAAGGAAATACTGGCTGTGTTGGCCACAAGTCAAATTACACCAAGGTGTTCTCTTCTATTGTTGGGAAAGACCTGGAGGACTCAGCCCTTCCCTGCTGTTACTAGTACCAGCTTCAATGCAAACAGAAGTGTTGCAAGCCTGCCATAACCCGCCCCAGTCTGGCCATTTGGGGGAAGGCAAGACGTTAGAGCGACTTCGTCAGAGTTTTCATTGGTATGGCATGGGTGGAGATGTACATTTGTACATACAGCGGTGCAAACACTGCAATGCCTGTAAATTTGCAGGACCTACTAAGAGAGCCAAACTTCAAAATTACCAAGCAGGGGCCCCAATGGATCGGATCCACATTGATTTACTGGGTCCATTTCCGGTGTCCAGTTCTGGAAACAAGTATGTTCTCATAATTATTGACCAATTCACTCGATGGGTGGAGGCATTTCCTATTCCAGACCAAGGTGCAGAAACAACAGCTAGGACATTAGTTTATGAGTTCATTTCCCGTTTTGGATCACCACTCGAACTGCACACAGACCAGGGTCGTAATTTTGAAAGTTCACTTTTCAAGAATGTGTGCGGTCTTTTGCAGATCACAAAAACAAGGACAACCCCTTACCACCCTGCCTCAAATGGGCAAGTTGAGCGGTTCAACCGCACACTCCTTCAGATGATTCGCTGCTATGTGAACCAGAATCAGAAAAACTGGGATGAGCATCTTCCCCTACTTACATCAGCATATCGTAGCTCCCAACATGCAGTTACAGGATTCACACCAAATAGGCTGATGCTTGGAAGAGAAGTCTACCAACCTCAGGATCTATGGTCTGGCATAGCAGAGCAGAGGTCAGCTAGTCTGGCAGTTCCCGACTTCCTGTACAACTTGGGAAAGGGCTTGAGAGAAGCACATGATGCTGCCAGGGAGCACCTCCGAACAGCTCAACAACGTCAAAAGAAGACGTATGATCTCAGGTCTCAAGAGAGGACATATAATGTGGGAGATCTTGTGTATATGAGGGACAGCACCAAAAAGAAGGGACAAAGTCCAAAACTCCAAGCACCTTGGAAGGGGCCCTTTGTGATATCTGCCTGTTGTGGCCCAGTGCTTTATGAGGTCCAGGGGTTGCGATACAAAAGAATCATGCATCATGACCGTCTTAAGCCCTATGACTGTGAGGTGATTCCAGCATGGGTTAAGCGTCAAAGGAGTCAGATCCTTCAAAAGAGCAAGGATTCCACTGATAATCCTACAATTCAAGAGCCTCTGCCTGAACCTGAACAACTTGCAACCCAGTACAATAGTGAAACAGATTCAGTTTCTTCTGACCCCGAGCCCAAGGAAAACCAGGACAAAGGAAGAAAACGTCAACCAGCAGCTCGTCGGCGAAGACAAAAACAAAAGGAACTTGGACTGACGTCGGACCTAGGACCAGAAGAGATAATTAAAAGGACAAACAAAGGAAGAGAAATTCGTAAGCCTGCAAGATACAATAATTAAGAAAAAAAAAAAAGAGTTCCAGACTTCAGTTAAGTACAAGTAATTATGGACTGTTATTTCAAAGTTAACGCCTCTGACGACTTTTCTAGACTAAAGGTACTGTATATTATTTAATGTACTATTTCTTAGTTAATATTGTGGTTACTGCTATGTTATTGTTACTGAAGGGACTCAGTACTGCTAAAAAGGGGGGATAGTGTAGAAAAGAGAACATGGCCCTTTAAGTATTTTGTTACCCCTTCTGTGATCTAATTTCTTATTGGTTGTTCAGTCACGTTTTTCCTTAGTTAGTTTTTGGGGTTGCTCGCATGCTCATCGCACGGAAAACTGTCGTCCTGTGCCGGAGCAAGAGCGCCTATTAATCGCATCGTCCTCCTGTTCATGAGTGTTATACTGTTGGTGAGTGCGCTGTGAAGTTCAGTAAACTCTGTGAACCAATCTCCTTGTCGTGGCTCATTTCACCCGCGTTTCCACTGCATCGACCTAAATCAGCAGCACGACAACACATAACTTGCTTTCTGGAATACCCCCCAGAACTATTCACACATTCACACATAAATTATCATGTTTAAACCAATAAGGATTGTGAACGACAGCGACTCGACCAATTGTGTTCAGTGTCACACACACTCCGCCTTTGAGAGTCAAAAAACATTTTAGTGTGTCGCGCACTTCACCGCTTCCTTCATGTTATTCGCCGCATCCATATATCGGTATGGAAAGCCACTTTAACATTTAACCATACTGGTATGTGTTTTCATGTTACTAGTCCTTATTTATTCCATTAAATACTAGAGTTTATTCTTTAGATATTAGAACCTTTATATACTATAACTTATTCATTAGATTATTTTTATCACACACTAGAGATTAATCCAATAGTGACCTGTATTTAATTAAACTAGTGAAGAGAAACTGGAACTAGTGCTCTACTTATTTTTTGGTTACTAGTAACTTTTTAGACTAAAGATATTCTGAACTTTATAGAACTTTTAAATGTCCATTTCTGCTCATGCTAACACTCAAACTCATGAATAGATTCACAAACTAAAGCAGATTTTAGTTTTCAGAAAGCTGAATCATATTTTGAACAGCGAGAACTCACATTCTCAGACACAGACTAATATTCATTATTTCTTTATTTAAAGTAATCATAAATGCTCTCCAAAAGGCTCAATCTCTCTGAGGATGTTCTGGGAATTGTGGTTGTTTGGCTGAAACTGATTCTCAATCTTAACATCCAATAATCAAACTCAAAGTCAAGAGTTTCTGATCCTGTACATCCAAAACAATCAATGTCTTATTAAACATGTTTCCTTCCTTGTGTTTTCATGATAATCAATTAGTGAGATCAGCTAACATCTACAAAACAGTTACTTTCAAACAGTTTAATTCAATAAGATCCTTCTCTTTTAGTCTTTATTTACTCATTATTAATACATTTTAAATACATTTTTTTATTCTTTGCTTTTATTTTTTTTTAATTTTATGCATATGTTGTGATTATTTTACATTCTTTTCTTATGTAAAGCACTGAATCTCCAGTGTTTGAAATGTGTTATATGAATAAACTTGCTTGATAAATAGATTAGATGGTCACTATTGAAATAAGTGCGAATAACTAATGAATAAGTAA
This sequence comes from Zacco platypus, assembly GCA_038088235.1. Lineage (NCBI taxonomy): Eukaryota > Metazoa > Chordata > Actinopteri > Cypriniformes > Xenocyprididae > Zacco > Zacco platypus. The sequence goes on from CM076071.1 coordinate 901,935, forward strand.
CTTACTAATATCTATTTAAGGTATTAGTATCTAATGAATACGTATCCTATCTAAGTAATCAGAACCATCTAATAAATATGAACTCCTGAATGAATTAGTGGTATATTTTAAATAACCTACCTAAAGATTAAACACTATAGCGAATGAATAAGTAACCTAATAGAACCCAATGGAAGCTACTGCTAATATCTATCTTTAAAAAAAAGAGAGAGAAGTAGCAGTAGAGAGTAGAGAGGCCTGCTGTGTTTTAGGAAGTAAATGTTAAAATGGCTTGCCATACTCGAGCTCAACCCAGAAGGAGGAACGGAAGCGCTGACTGCACTTGACACTCAAATGCAAGTTCTCAGGAGTTGCTTCTGATTCTGAACCCTGAACATTCTGAAGACCCTGCAGAAGTTTTACCATGTAAGTTTTCATATTTTTAAATATAACGCGTTTGTGTGTTTTTATAGCAATCGTTTTGTCTGTTTGTGAAACTAAACCTGATGCTGATGTTAAAGAGAGTCAGAGTTTATGCTGGATTTGTGCAGATGATGATGATGATAATAATGATTAATGGGTTTTTAACTGTGGGTTATTAATATAATTGTTTAATTGTTCATCATTATTGTTACAGGAAAAACAACTTAAATCTGTTGTTTTTGTAACTGGACTTGTGTTTGACGGACCAGAATCTGAGGATTACACTCAAATCATTTATTAAACACTAAGTTTTGTTTCCTATAATGGATTGTAAATCTTCTCCTCATCCATAGCTCTTTTTGTTTTGTGTTTTATATAATATCTCGTTACTGAATTACTGAATCAAGAACAATTTCAGAACTTTAGCAAACCTGTTTGACCAAATAGCAGCATGATCTTCACTGTAACTCAGAGGTTGAGCCTGACGTCACTGTACACATTTCTGGATGTGAAATGGGTTGGAGAGATGACATTGTACATTCGCTCCTGCCAACTTAAGCTCCACCCAGTGATTTTGACAAGTACTGCTCATCATGTCATGTGACTATGAAGATTTCCTGATTGTCTCAAACTACTTCTATAGCAGGAATAAATTACTTGAGTTATAACTAATGTTAAAAAAATTAACTAACTGTTAAGATTTGGACATGAACACGTTCTGGATGAGCTCTTAATCATGACTTCAGAAGTAAGAAATGTCCTAAAACACATGAATGCAGCATAAATTCACGTCATAATCGTGTGTAATGGATTATTTTCTGATAACTTGGATATTGGATATTTTACACCCACATGTGGATCAAAGTCTTTCAATAAAGTGAAAGTTGAATATAGTCAGTAGTGTAATATCTTCTGTTTTCTCATCAGGTTGAATCTTCTGCTGCTGCTGTTCTTCATCTCTCATGTCGGTCAGTATCATTTGTTCATAAAAACATTTATTCATTTTTATTTCAAGCTAGAGTTTTTCTGTTGTGTCTCAGTGATTGGTGTGTATTTGTGAATTTATAGTGGAAATGTTCCATCATATTTCATAAATGACACTCTAATCATCATCTAAATGCAGTTCCTTCATGTTCAGTGATTAATAAACGTTGTTCAGGAGTTCATTACTGACAGATCTCCTCGAGTTTTACTGTCATCATCATGTCAATCATTTGTAACGTGTCTCTTCTGATACTGTAAGATCTACTTTTGCCTTCATTCATTTATTATTTAATCCAGTTCACTAAAATAACTACTAGAATATTTATATTGATCAACAGAAACACCACATGTATTTTTCACTATTGATTCTTTGTATTGAATGAATATTGTCTGTATTTACAGGAAGTGACACTCTATCAGTGTCAGGAATGAAGGGAGGAAACGTCAGGCTGTCATGTGACTTTGAGCACAGAGACATTTTAGATATTGATTTAAACAGTTTGTCAGAAAACATTGATGTTTGTCTGGAGAAAAACTGCAGTGACAGAGTGTGTAAAGAAGGATCATGTGACGTCATCATCAAGAATCTGACCTTCAGTGACGCTGGGAAATACTTTTTATTCGTCTACTACACTAATGATCGTCGAGAGCTGAAGCGAGAAACCCTGCAGTATCATCTTCATATTCATGGTGAAGTTAAAACTGATCGAACATCAACACGTGATTTCTGATTTTCCTTTAATTGTGTCGGTCTTGTGAGCAGAACTAGAAACTACATCAACACTGAATGAGTTTTTCCAATGACTGATTTGATCTAAATGATGAATTATTACATTTATTCCCTTCATCCTAAATCTGTGTTTCTGCTCTTGATTGATTGACATCATTATAATAATTAATAATGATGAATGTCTTTCTGTTTCTCCTCAGATGAGATTTCTGTGAAAACAGGAGAAGAGCTGAAGATGGATGTTCTGTTGATCAATGCTGATAAAGTGGAGAAGAACTCCAGAGGAGAGTGGACGGAGGTGTGGACGAGAGGTCACGGGGTCAGGAGTGATCGACTGACCGTCAGAGATCAGACTCTGATCATTAAAGCGTTCACATCCACTGACTCTGGAACATACAGAGTTCTGGACTCTGAAGGAGAAATCTGGATCACAGTCACAGTCACAGGTGAGAGAAGATCAGAGGATGATCACAGATATAATGTTTAAACTACATGATTAATGTTTCAATATTCTGCACAGAATCAAAGGGAAATCTGAACACAGATGAAGACGACACTGAACATCTCAGTAAGTAAAACAGGAGGAATGAGAGCTTCACACAATCCTTAAACCGTGAACTAAAAAAAACATTTTAAAATTAAAAAATTGTGCTCTCTTCTCACTTTCCTCTTCCTCCTGTAGGTTATTGGATTTTGGCAGTTGGACTGACTGTGGATCTGGTTCTGGTGGTTCTGACTGCTGTGGTGTTGTACCTATATCTGGTCAGAGATTGTCATCAGGGCGTCACTAGAAGGAGGAGAGGGAGACTGAGATCATGAGACCCAGAAACATGATGATGATGATGATGATGATGATGATGATGATGATGATGATGATGATGATGATGTCTGTCGAGGGTCTGGAGAACAGGATCAAACTCTACAGGGTTCAGGACACACTGACGTCAGTTAATGCTGGAATTGTCCACATGACTTTTGAAAACTGAACATATTTTTACAGTATTATTCATCACTCTTGCTGACTTTGTCAATAGTTACAGAGTAAATCAAGGTATCTTCTATTAAATGCCTGAAGATCAAACACTGTCATTCTGAACACCACAAACTCACAGAAACAGAGTTTTCTCTGAAACTTCTTCAGAGTCAGCACACAGTCAATGTATTTCTGCAATATATTATTAATTTTCAGCACATGATCATCTGGGCTGGACGTCTATCTCAGGAATCTGTTTAACTGTATTTCAGTTGTTTAATGACAGAGAGCTGGTCATTCACTCCACATGCATTTCCTGCCGGTATTGAGACTCGAACGCACGACCTTTGGGTTAAAAGTCTGACTGTCTAACCATTATGTCAAAACTGACCACTTAAACTATTATTGTTTTTATTTTATCCATCAATTTTTGTGCACAAAAGGGAAAGTGTTCATAGAGTAAACTGTGAGAACACAGATCAGTGTCAAACTGTGAAAGACTGGATGTACATGAGAATATATTATACAATTTTCTATTTAAATATGTTTATATTTGTAGCTTTTGTCTGTTTGCTATTTAAAAACACTTTGTCACTTTTGTCTGTTTAATAAGTCATGAACACTGTTCTTTGTAAATCTGTAAGTAGTGTCTATTGTAAAAAATTAAACCACTTTTGTAAGAAATTTTGTTGTTGGTGTGTATTTTTGTATAATTAAATATTTTTTACTATGTTAAGAATGTTTTTCTTATAATAATATATACAATGAAATATGAAGAGGATGTTTAAATAGTTTCCATGTTACTGCATCACAGATTCAGACATTCAGACTGAAATGATCCGAGATCTTGTTCAAAATAATCTTCAGCCGCTCTCAACATCAAATACAGCCGAATGTGGAACTGAACCAGAATCATAAAGTTTAGTGGACTTTATTATTAGTCCTCAGTAATTGTTCTGGACTCAGAAATCTACACGGTTCTGTTACAGTTTTTGTCTATTGCTTACACACTTTTTGCAGAATTTGGCTCATTGTGTCAAAACTCTTCACACAAGACAATCACACAGAGATCAACAACTCACATCTGTGCCAAAATGAAACACTGCAATCAAAACTTAACACTCCTTTCTAAAAATGAAATTGTAGGAACAAAACCATCTGAATGACTCTTTCATATCAGCAGCGACACACTGATGGGCTTCATATAAAACACTGCAGTCTGTGTGTTTCAGCTCTGGTTACTCTGTGTTGAAGGTGTGCTACAAGAACTTTAGGTATTGAGGCTTTGGTCCAAGCATTCGCTTTCAGTGTGTAAGCGATGGGCAAAAACTGTAATATCATAAGTTTCTCTGATCTCAATTTGACGGCAGTGTGTGATTCTTTTGCTCAAGATGTTTCAAGGATTCAACTATTGTCAACAGTTTCCTCAATATTCAGCATTAGAAATGTCTGTAAAGTTTAGAGTTGTTGGTTCGAGCGAGAAAACTACTCATGAAAACTAAATGACACAATATTACATTCTGACTTATGAGAGTGTCAATCGCAGCGGATCATTCAGAACTGTTCATCTCATCAGTTTTGTCTCAATCAAGCCTCATTCATGACAGCAGAGTCAGTTCAGCAGACTCTCACTGGTGTTTGTCTCCCTCTACTGGTTCTTCAGAGCAGATTGAGAAGATGCTGGTCCACATTAGTGACTCACTGGAGATTTCTGAGTCCAGAACAATTACTGAGGACTAATAATAAAGTCCAATAAACTTTATGATTCTGGTTCAGTTCCACATTCGGCTGTATTTGATGTTGAGAGTGTGACGGGTTCATCAGGTTCATCAGGTCTGCTGTCGTTTCAGTCTTCTGCTCGTCTGCTGTCCGTCTCTGTTCTTCTTACTGTAACGCATTTCGTTTCCATGACTAATCGCTCAAATATATTTGTGGAATCCCTAACAAATGAGGAAGACGCGTGAAAATGAAAATGTGAAATGACCCACATCTGACTCACTGTTTTACAACAATTGTTATCTGGCCTATTAGCAAATACTTTAATGTTTAGACCTCAAGCTGAAGGTGTGATAATGAATCAGCAACTCTGATAAAAGAGGCTAAATAGAGAGTGTTAAGCAGAATCATACAAAAATAATATATCAGAACAATCACGATCATCACTAGTGTGACGACCCCTGCTGTCTGTTTTCGGACAGAGTTCGCTTGCAAATTACTTCAACTGACCCTTCCGTCAAGCAAATGTAACTCTGGCTACTGCTCAATCTGCAGTGTGTGACTGACGACAAGGAGACAACTGGAAGTGCTGCTGCTGCTGTGGAGTTTATTCTGGCCCTCTGGATTGATTAAAGAGCACATTTTGAGAAATACATGTCATCTGTGATTTTTACCTCCTCTCAAAATGGTCTGTCAGTTTGGTTTACTAGGCTACACAATCATGGGGAAGACTGCTGATCTGACAGTTGTCCAGAAGACAATCACTGACACCCTTCACAAGGAGAGTAAGCCACAAACATTCATTGCCAAAGAAGCTGGCTCTTCACAGATTGCTGCATTCAAGCATATTAACAGAAAGTAATGTGGAAGAAAAATATGCACAACCAACCGAGAGAACCACAGCCTTATGAGGATTGTCAACGACTCAAGAATTTGGGTGAGCTTCACAAGGAATGGACTGGGGTCAAGGCATCAAGAGCCACCACACGCAGACGTGTCAAGGAATTTGGCCACAGTTGTCTCATTCCTGTTTTTAAGCCACTCCTGAACCACAGACAACATCATAGGCGTCTTACCTGGGCTAAGGAGAAGAAGAACTGGACTGTTGCCCAGTGGTCTAAAGTCCTCTTTTCAGATTGTATATCATTTGGAAATCAAGGTCCTAGAGTCTGGAGGAAGGGTGGAGAAGCTCACAGCCCAAGTTGCTTTAAGTCCAGTGTTGAGTTTCCACAGTCTGTGATGATTTGGGGTGTAATGTCATCTGCAGGTGTTGGTCCATTGTGTTTTTTGAAAACCAAAGTCACTGCACCTGTTTACCAAGAAATTTTGGAGCACTTCATGTTTCCTTCTGCTGACCAGCTTTTTGAAGATGCTGATTTTATTTTCCAGCAGGATTTGGCACCTGCCCACACTGCCAAAAGCACCAAAAGTTGGTTAAATGACCATGGTGTTGGTGTCTTGACTGGCCAGTAAACTCACCAGACCTGAACCCCATAGAGAATCTATGAGGTATTGTCAAGAGGAAAATGAGAAACAAGAGACCAAAAAATGCAGATGAGCTGAAGGCCACTGTGAGAGAAACCTGTGCTTCCACACCACCTGAGCAGACCCACAAACTGATCCCCTCCACGCCACGCCGAACTGAGGCAGTAATTAAAGCAAAAGGAGCCCCTACCAAGAATTGAGTACAAATACAGTAAATGAACACACTTTCCAGAAGGCCAATAATTCACTAAAAATGTTTTTTTTATTGGTCTTATGAAGTATTCTAATTTATTGAGATAGTGGATTGGTGGGTTTTGTTAAATGTGAGCCAAAATCATCACAATTAAAAGAAACAAAGACTTAAACTACTTCAGTCTGTGTGCAGTGATTTAATTAATACACAAGTTTCACAATTTGAGTTGAATTACTGAAATAAATGAATTTTTACACGACATTCTAATTTATTGAGATGCACCTGTACATATTCGCCCACTATAGCCTACAAAACTAGGCGGTTTCAGTCAGCTCAGGTCGTTAATAATACACACAAATAATATAATATAAGGAAATGCGGTCAGTGCTCAAGCAGTTCAGTAAAGTTGTCAATATATTCACAGATTCGACCTTGAACTAAACGTTGTTAAAACACGTAGCAGCTCTTTACAATCATACATTCCAAGACAACGAGCAACAACAACCCATGAGCAGGTGGCGGAAAGACGAGTCCGAAGGGACCGTCTGAAAAGTGCAAAATCCGAAACCCTTTGCTCATTTTATATTATGAAAAATATTCAATAACTTTCGGTTCACACGTCACCGCCCTCCTGCTGGTTGTACTGAAACACTTATTTGATAAAAATGCAAAACTTTTATTGTTATTTATTGCGAAACAAAATCGATAACTTCACTGTTATTAGAAAAAATATCAAATAAATTGTAATGCCTTCAAATGCAGTAATCAATTATCATGCAAAAGCTGGTTGTCAGTATGTAAGCTGCGAAACATCATTTGTGTAAAGAAAGCCTTTTTGTGCTACTTGCCAAACTAAGTGTTGTAGTGAAACCATCAGGAGAGCAGTGATGTTTAACTGAGTTTGGTTACACTACAGTGTGGAACATTGAAGTTATTAATGACTATTCTTGCAGTAACGTTTTCTGATTTTGCTCTTTTCAGACGGTCCCTTCGGTCTTGTCTCACGCCGCCTGCCAATAGAGACCAATTTATACGTCATAAAGCTTGTTTGAGGAAAATCGGGTTGTAGCTCGTTGTCAAGGTTACTATGATTGTAAATAGCTGCATTTGTGTTTTAACAACGTTTAGCGGGAAGTTCGAGTCTGTGTATATATTGTCAATTTAACTGAACTCCTTGACTCCTCCTCCATATTTCCATAGTGTTAAAAACCTCACCTGTGGAATAGGCTAAACTTTCGGTTTTGAGTTTGAATTCTCGTTAAACGCGCAGTAGTTTCAAAGTTTTGACACCAGAACAAAAGACCCATTCAACTTTTATCATGTAAGTTTTCATGTTATTTATTCAGCGTGTGTGTGTTTTTTTTACCTTATTGTGTTTTTTTTTTTTTTTTTGTTTGTGGAAAACTAAACTTGCTAATGATGAATCACCGTCTTTATGATGAATGTTTCCAGTCGTGTCATTATAACGACGATTAAGACAAATTTGGTTTACATGTGGGGTTACTAACATTATTATTATTAGATTATTCTACATTGATTAGTCTATTAAGATGAGAGGATTGCCTGAAAGCAGGAAAAATAATTTAGAAAACTCTCTGTTGTGTCAATTTGGGCCTTTTGGTTTGACTAATCATTTTAAATCTGAGGATTACACTGGAATCTGGTCGGACGGGTCTGGCACAGGACCCGCCTACTATGACGAACGCTATACAAATATATTATTTGTTGAATAGGTTTTTTTAATCTATTTTAACATAATTACAAAATTATTATAAAATCTCAAATACTAAAATAAATAAAAATGTGTTTTACATGTTTGAAGAGTTTGAGTGACAGCTGTGTTAAATCCTTCACCGGGAGTTTGATTGACAGGCGATCTAACCAATCATAACGCCGAATCTGCTGTCATGTCCGACACAACAGTCAGGGGAGTTTGTAGATTAACACCGGTGAACTTGAAAAATGGTCAGTACTGACCCGCATTTGAAACAACATACCTTTTGATGTTCATCAAAACTTGCTATCAAGCTGGCGTTGGAGGAATGGAGACATTGGTTGGAAGGAGCTCAACATCCTTTCCTGGTTCTCACAGACCACAAAAATCTCCAATACCTACGAGATGCGAAGAGACTCAACCCCCGTCAAGCACGCTGGGCATTATCCTTCTCCAGATTCCACTTCACCATATCCTATCAACCTGGTCATTAAAGCAGATGCTCTCTCCCGTATCCATACTCCGGAAGACCGACAAGAGGAACCAGAAACCATAATTCCAAAGGAAGTAATCCTAAGTCCCATTCAATGGTCTCCAGGCTCCATTCCTTCCAACGATACCACGCCAATTCCGCCGGGCTGTCCGCCAGTCTGTTGAGCAGAAACACAGATTTAGGATCAAGGGAATAAATGTAATAATTCATCATTTAGATCAAATCAGTCATTGTAAAAACTCATTCAGTGTTGATGTAGTTTCTAGTTCTGCTCACAAGACCGACACAATTAAAGGAAAATCAGAAATCACGTGTTGATGTTCGATCAGTTTTAACTTCACCATGAATATGAAGATCCGCCAAGAACTAACGTACTCCACTTATTCACTCAACTCATACCTCTTTGTGCACTGGCCACCCAGGGACCAATGCAACTCTCTCGCTGCTGAAGATCGCTTCTGGTGGCCCAGTATGGCAAGGGATGTGAGAAGGTTCGTGCAAGGATTGTGCCATCTCTAAAACACCACGCCAGCTTCCATCTGGTAAACTCCTTCCTCTGCCCGTTCCAAACAGACCTTGGTCATATCTAGGAGTGGACTTCATCACAGATCTTCCAGCTTCTGATGCTAATACCTGCATCTTTGTCATTGTTGATCGTTTCTCTAAGTCGATTGATTCCCCTCAAGGGGCTTCCTACGGCTATGGACACTGCAGAACTCATGTTTATCCATGTCTTCCGATACTTCAGCATTCTTGAAGATATTGTGTCAGATCGAGGACCACAATTCATCTCCAGAGTGTGGAACTCTTTCTTCAAACTCCTTGGTGTGACCGTCAGTCTATCCTCTGGCTACCATCCACAAACGAATGAGCAGATGGAAAGGAAGATTCAAGAGATTTTCCGATTCCTACGAACGCCAGGATTCTTGGAACCAGTTTCTAGGCTGGGCCGAGTACGCCCAGAGCTCCAGAACATGGGTTACTCTTTGAAAATAACCTAGAAACCCAAACAATCCAGGAATTGGGTCAAAATATTAGCCCTATAACCCAGAAAATGGGTTGAAGAAATAACCCAGGAGTTTTTAGAGTGTACGAACTACACTGATGAAATGAAAATTAAAATAGCCTGTATAAATAACATTTTAAAGGACTTTTGTTTTGGAATAAATGAAGCGGTGTTTTATTTCCGTTCTAACCGCTACTTGGGTTTTGACTGTGAACAGATTGTAGTTTTGGCATGTTGACACTGCTGTGGTCGTGACAGAGACGTGGTAGTTTTACAATGCATGCATTATAGTGTTATACGGTTTATTTTTCAATAGGAGCAAAGAAACTAAGATTGAAATGATCTGAATATTGAGTTCGTCTGTTAGTTTACGTGAAAGTGCCCCGCACTTTTACCCATATGCCCGACCAAAAATATAATTCTGCCTATGCCACTGACTGGAATCATTTATAAAACCAAAGATTCACATTGTAGTTTGATGTTTCTTTCTTGTGGATCTTACATGGACATTTTTTTATCAAGTTCAAGATTCACATGTTAAATCTGTATAAATAAAAAAAAAAAAGTGAAAGTTTAGAGTCGGCTGTGTTTTCCACTCAGTAAAGTATAAATGTGTTTGAGATCTGACACATAATCCAGTTCTTCTGGTTCCTCATCAGGTTCAGATGGTTGAATCTTCTGCTGCTGCTCCTTTGCTTCGTCTATCATTGCGGTCAGTGTCATTTTTCTGAATTTATGGTGTAAATCTCACCGTCTTGTTAGTTTAAGCTAAGTTTTTAAATAAACATCCAAGAATTCCCTGTAAATTCCGCCTATCCACGGTCGCTGCAGATAATCCGATAATTAATTGAAACAACATTCCAATTAATC
>CM076071.1:917500-942500 GCA_038088235.1 Zacco platypus
GTGAACAGCACCGGGGGTTAAGAAGACCTTTATGACCAAAAGTGCATTAAATAGCGAAGGGTTCTTCTAGATCAATCTGCTATAAACTACATTTGTATATCAAATGTCCCGTTATGTCTTTTCTTTTCTTGACTCAGTTAGTTTAGTTACAGTGTCACTTTATATGCAATTTTCTTGTTTTGTCTTTTTTTTTAAACTAATTTTGTCAGTTGATGTTTTGAAAATATCATTGAATTTATGTGAAGCAAAAATGTAAAAAGCATTGAATATCTGGAGATGTATATTAAATAATTTGTTTAATAATTATTTTGTTCACAATGTTTTTTCTTTACAAAAATAAAATGCAGAAAAGCTGTAAATGAATCAGTGACAATCCCTGTAACGGTGCAGGAACAGGCACAAAGATATCTTCCTTCACTTTAGAACAGTTTAATCACGATCAGGATACAGACAGGATTCATCCACAACACTTTAACAACCAACAAGGACTGGACTGACGCAGAGGGTATAAATACACAGGAACACGTGAGGATGATGAGCGGGGCACAGGTGACAGACATAATCACTGACGAGACACAGCTGACACAAATGAACTAATAAAGTGACAATGACAACTGAACTCAAAACAAAGAACACATGACAGGACTGGGGAACAGATACAGAGACATAGACCTGACAATGCCACCCTTCCACTGGAAAATTATTTATATTATAAATGGTTTCTCTACTGATTTAATTGTTATAATTTGATTACATAATAATACACAAAAAAATGTAATAATAATAAAAATTGCATATTTGTTCTGCCTGTTTTTTAATGAAACATTCAGCTTCACGGCTGGTAAATGTTCTGTCTCTGGTCATTGGCAGGGGTGACTAGATGTTAGTTTCAGACCCTGTGCACACATGAACTGCTTTGACATGCATTTTTTCAAGCTGATGTAGACCACATCCAATAAAAAATTATATTTCTCATATCTGTGGAAGGAAAGCAGTTCCAGTGTTTGTTTTGGGCATTATTTCATTTTATGGGGTGTGAACCTCACAGAGGTGGACAAACACCTACCATTACAAAGCCCTGAAACACCAAGAGCTGAGCGTGAGGAAGAGCGCCTGACTGACCTCAGACCTGCAGAGATCCGCCAGCCTCAGGACTCACACACACTCACACACACTCGGCTTACACAAATTATGAACACAGAAAGAGACAAATACATCACCCATTGGACAAACACCGTTCAAAAGCAACACAAACTGGAATGTTATTGGGCACTAAATGGAGAGTACAGTACAGCGAACTACCTGAGCTCAGTGAGTGACGTGAGGCTCAGGAGAACACTGACTTTATGTATGTTTTGTAAGATTCTCTTCTCTGTCAAACATATTTTATTAGATTGTCCTGGACTGAACACGAGCAGATGCTCTTTTATGAAGTTACTTCACTGAAGGACATATTTAATGAGATTATGTCTGAAAAGGTTTTGGATTTTTTTTTTTATCATGTTAATTAAAAGAAATTGTATAATATGACTTGCTGTTTATATTTGTTTTGTTTTTATTGTATTTATATGATATTTGTGTTTTTAGTAATTTAATTTTTGCCATGAAAATATCCTTGATTGCTGACATGGCATTAAATAAAATACTCTGAATCGGTTTGTAGATTCTCAAGTGATAAACAGAGACGTCAATGATGAACGTTCCTCTCAACTTTGTGATTTGCTTCCACCAGCAAATTGCTTTGTGTATCATATTTAATAAACCAATACAATTTAAAGGTTTAAATTAACATGTATAGTAGGCTAAAGTAAGTAGCGATAGTTCATTCGAAGTTTACTCGAGTGGAAGAATGTGACTAATAAACTTAGGGCTTCTAGCACTACGCATTATATTTTTAAAAAGTAGATAATCTTAATATCAAAAACTTAAATTTTCTCAGGACTCAAAGATAAATACATGTCTGACCATTGGAATGAACCAAAAACAAAAACTAGAAAATCGCATTCATGACTATTCATGATGATTTTATTTCTGTTCGACCTTTGCCTACATTGACGCTGATGCATTAAAGAGGAGGAGTCCCTGTTCCAAGATGGCGGCGCTCTTGACGCATTCGTTCCAATGAACTGCCGTAGCCAGACGACGTCTAGTGTAGATGTCTATGTCAGTGTTTCTCAAACTTTTTCAGCCCAAGGATCACTTTATCTTCTAATGTTTTTCTGAGGACCTCCGAACAGAATTCCACTCTAACACGCCCCCTGAAAACAACCAATAGGAAGGATAAACTAAATTTAAGTTTAATACGCAACTGTTTCAAGTCAAAAACTAATTATTCAAACACAAATACAATGATATGATCAGAAATTATTATATGAATTTTATGTAATTTGAAAAAGTAAATGTGAAATGAGCTGCAGCTTAATATGAACAACAAACTGCACATGTGAAAAAAAAAACTGCAATTAAACATACTGTAACAGCCTAGGTATTTTGCACACAAAACAAAAACTAGTAAATTACAAAACTAATAGATCTGTGGATCTAAAACTTAATGTGAATATTAGTGAGACGAGTGGTGCTGCGTATCACACATCAGTTTCTGAATGTCTGGCTCCAAAGAAGAGAGTTTCAGACGTCATGTTTAGTCTGTTGCGCTGTTTTGTTTTCAAACCAACCAGTGTGGAAAAACCGAAAAACTTCACAGTTGTATGTAGTTGGGAAGGGCATGAGCACTTTGAGGGCAGATTCTGAAAGCTTTGGATGTTCAGGAAGGAGCTGAGCCAAAGAAGTCTGTTAAGGGCTGTTGTTTGAAAGACATTTTGAGACCTCCATCTGATGCAACCTCCACAAGATTCAATTCAATTCAAATTTATTTGCATAGCGCTTTTCACGATACATATCGTTTCAAAGCAGCTTTACAGAGAATGGATGTCAACATTACAATTTAAAGAATGCAGTTAGCAAATAACATAATTTAGTTAATTAATTTACAATCAGAGTTAGCAGTTTAATCGAAGTTGGAAGCAAAGAGCTCCCGGAAAATAAATTACATTAACAATAATTAGGATATAGAATTGGGCAATGTGCATGTTGATCCAGATGATTGTGTCTTCTGAAGTCCTCGCAGGAACTGGCGCCGTCTCTTCACAGGTGATGGTCATCTGAGGTCTTCTGAAGAGGCTGGATCCAGACTGAATCCGGTGTCCCGAGGTCAAACAGAAAAGCAAAAGGAGAATAATTTGCGTAGCTGCTGTTCATAACTTTAAGCAAAGATTGTCATAATGAGCAATTGGTCTGATATGAGATGCATTTATGTGAATGCTTGGCTAAAGAGATGTGTCTTTAATCTAGATTTAAACTGGGTGAGCGAGTCTGAGCCTCTAACATTATCAGGAAGGCTATTCCAGAGTTTCGGAGCCAAATGTGAAAACGCTCTCCCTCCTTTAGTGGACTTAGCTATCCTAGGTACAACCAGAAGTCCAGAGTTTTGTGATCTTAAAGAGCGTGATGGATTGTAGGCCAATAGAAGATCGGTTAAGTACACGGGAGCTAAACCATTTAGAGCCTTATAGGTCATTAGCAATACTTTATAATCGATACGGAACTTAATGGGTAACCAGTGTAAAGATGATAGAATTGGTGTTATATGATCATATTTTCTTGACCTGGTAAGAACTCTAGCAGCTGCATTTTGTACTAATTGTAGCTTGTTTATAGAGGAAGCAGGACAACCAGCTAATAATGCATTACAGTAATCTAGTCGAGACGTCATGAAAGCATGAACTAACTTTTCTGCATCAGAAATAGATAACATATTCCGTATCTTGGCAATGTTTCTGAGGTGAAAGAAGGCTGTTTTTGTAACATATGAAATATGATTTTCAAAGCACAAGTTGCTGTCTAATATAACGCCCAGATCTTTAACTGTCGAGGATGGAGTAACAGTACATCCTTCTAAATGCAGACTGTAGTCTGAGAGATTCTGTGTACAGGTCTTTGGTCCAATAAGTAATACTTCAGTCTTATCAGAATTTAATAGAAGAAAGTTACTGGTCATCCAATGTTTTACTTCTTTAACACACTCTGTCAGTTGGGATAATTTAGAGATTTCATCAGGTCGTGATGAAATATATAACTGAGTATCATCGGCATAGCAGTGGAAACTAATTCCATGTTTTCTTATAATATTGCCGAGTGGCAGCATGTATATTGAAAATAGTAGAGGGCCTAACACAGATCCTTGCGGCACTCCATAGTTTACTATTGTTATCTTAGATTTTTCCCCATTTAAATAGACAAAATTGTGTCGGTCTGATAGGTATGACCTAAACCACCGTAATGCCTGTCCCTGAATACCAGTGTAATTTTGTAGTCGGTCTAGGAGTATTTTATGATCTATAGTGTCGAACGCAGCACTGAGATCAAGTAACACTAGTATTGGACTTTAAAAAGACACAAGTTGAGGGCCTTGCCTTTGATTGAGTTGACTATTTTAACTGTCTCGTCCAAAACAGTTTTAAGGCAACTTGGCATCTTTTTCACTGCGAGCTGTTCTCTGTGAATGAGTTGACACAGTGGATGGAGCAACATTACGCACAGGGTTGGGGAGAAACGAAATACAAGTAACTTAGTGACGTATTTAAAATAGAAAATTTGAGTAACTGTGTTTCATTACAGTTACATTTTAAATGGGTGGTAATCAGATTACAGTTACATCTGAAAAGTGTTTTAGATTACCAAAGTGATTACTTTGAGTTTTAATGTCATTTAAACAGCGATTGGTGATTCTCTGACTCTGACCGTCTGAAAAAGTGGAGTTAAGTTTCATCAACATTTTAATACTTTTAAGAGGATCATAAAAATGTTGTTATTTTTATTTAATACTGTCCTGAACAAGACAAAATGACTGAATTTATAAAAACACTGTCCTGTCATGACCTGATGATCCACGACTGTTTTCATGTTTTGTGAGTCATTTTATAATTCACTCGCTGCAACTTTTTCTCACAATTTGTTTTTTTCTCCCTCACAATTGTGAGTTTGTGTTTCACAATTCTGACTTTTCTCAATATTGTGAGTTTATATCTCATAATTCTGACTTTTCTCAATATTGTGAGTTTATATCTCATAATTCTGACTTTTCTCAATATTGTGAGTTTATATCTCATAATTCTGACTTTTCTCAATATTGTGAGTTTATATCTCATAATTCTGACTTTTCTCAATATTGTGAGTTTATATCTCATAATTCTGACTTTTCTCAATATTGTGAGTTTATATCTCATAATTCTGACTTTTCTCAATATTATGAGTTTATATCTCATTTTTTTGACTTTTCTCAATATTGCGAGTTTATATCTCATAATTCTGACTTTATAACTCACAATTGCAACTTTATATCACGCAATTCTGAGGGAAAAAGTCAGAATTGTGAGATAAAAACTTGCAATGACCTTTTTTGTGTTTGTTCCACACTTATTAGTATTTCAAAGTATTCTAAAGTATTTAGATGAAGTTACTAAACTTGAGTAATGTAACGAAATACGTTACAAATGACTTTTTAAAGCATGTATTTTGTAATCTGTAGTGAAATACATTTTAAAAGTAACACACCCAGCTCTGATTACGCACACGCGTTACCAGGCCCTTGTGTTTGGCTGTCATCGCAGTTGCACCATCAGTGCAAACTCCAACACAACATTTCCAGTCAATGTTATTATGCTCAATGAAGGGATTTAGGGCATCAAAGATCGCTTCTCCTGTGGTGTTCGTTGGAAGGGATTTACAGAAGAGAAAATCCTCGTGGACAGAGCACGAATGGATGTATCTCACAAAACACTGAAGATTTGCCTCGTTACTGATGTCTGTGGACTCGTCCAGCTGAAGAGAAAAGAAGGGACTCTGGTGTAATCGTGTGATCAGCTGCTCTTGGACATTTTCGGACATTGAAGTTATGCGTCGCTGGACAGTGTCATTGGACAGGGGTACTTTTTGCATCTCATCACTAGCTTTCTTCCCTAGCATTACGTTTGCCATAACTTCTGCTGCAGGCTTAACTAGAGTCTCTCCAATTGAATGAGGTTTTCTCGTTTTTGCAATGAGTAGAGACACTTTGTATGATGCCTCAGTAGCCTTTGCATTTTCACCGGGCATAAAAAACTGTGAGGTGCTTTTACTCATGTGTCGCTCAAGCTCATCACGTTTTCTCTCAAAAAATGACACTGGTTTATCTGTACAATCTTTGTGCTTAGACTCAAAGTGACGCTTGAGTTTAGATGGTTTCATTGCTTCATTAGCCAATATTTCATAGCACAAAACACAGTGAGGTCTAGGATTCTCAAGATCCCCAGTCCAAGCAAATCCAAACTTTATGTGTATGAAAATATACAAAACATGTAAATATGTTTGATACACACGGTTTTCGAATGGAAAAGGTGTCTTGGGTGTTTTGTTCATCATATTTATTTTCATATAAACGCAGCAGAACTTAAATGACATCAGCAGCACACGAGAGAGAATCACATCCTCGTCTGATCTCGAGTCTGATCCACATGAGGAGAGAGATCTGTCCAC
This sequence comes from Zacco platypus, assembly GCA_038088235.1. Classification (NCBI taxonomy): domain Eukaryota; kingdom Metazoa; phylum Chordata; class Actinopteri; order Cypriniformes; family Xenocyprididae; genus Zacco; species Zacco platypus. Next base: position 924,074 of record CM076071.1, read on the forward strand.
CTCTGTGAGGTTCACACCCCATAACATGAAATAATGCCCAAAACAAACACTGGAACTGCTTTCCTTCCACAGATATTGTGACAATATCTGCCTCAGATTGACCACTAGAGTTCACCAGAGATTCACTGAGGCTTTCACAGTGTGAGAAAAACTGTGAGTTTACAGTCATTCTTCAAAATATCTTCTGTTGTGTTTCAGCTGAAGAAAGAAACTCGTTCAGGTTTGGAGCGACTTTGACAGAACTTTCATTTTCGGGAGAGAATCAGTCGTCATTCAATAGAAAGAGTAATGTGAACTATAAAATACACTGAAAATCTCATTTTTAGTCACATATTAATTTAATGCTCTTTTCTTTTTTCATTCTTCTGTCTGCATCACCTCACCTGTGATTTCTGACTCAGAACTCTCAACAACACATTCAACACTGAAGACGTTTCATTTGTAGTCGAGCTTCATAAAACAGACTCAGATTATTATATAATTCTAACTCTTATTGATATCTTCATGATAACTGCAGCTGTTTCAAACATGCTTGAATATTGATTATTGATATTGAATGAATGAATAATACTGCTTTAAACACAGTGGCATCGATATTTGACTGAATATTCACCACAAATCATCATGATTGAGCTTTACCACAACTGAAGATCCATCAGAACCACATCAGAACACACTGATCCTCCATCAGTGGAAACACACAATGATGATTATTGAGAATATGATTGAAATATGATTATTGAAAAACATCAGCTCAATGTTGACGTACACTTTCCTGTAAACTGAGCCCAAAAAAACATTTACTTGCACATGTTAGTTCATATTTATATACAATTTTTCATTTTCTGTTCATCAGCATTAAGAGTCCATGTTTATTTGTGTTCAACTTTATTTGTCAGTTTATAAATTCATCCACAATTCATACAGTTTGACACGTAACTCTCGTAAAATAAGGTGTAGCTGCCGTCAGAGGCAACTCTCATATATTTCAATTCATAGTATGCACTTTATAGTTAAAAGGTCAATAAATAGTTAAAATCTTCAGAATAATCATTAGAATAAATAAGTAATATAATTTTTGTTAATACATGTCAATTAATTTCATATTATTCAGCTAAAACCATAGAAAAGGGGGGGGGACCTATTTCCTTTTTGTTCCGCTTGGGAATTATTTAATTGCTGCTATCAGGATATGTTTTCCGGTGCACTACATGCAGAAGAGCCACACGAGGTGCTGCACTCGTCACATGTCTGTTAATGTTACATCTGGAAGAAGTACTAAAAAGTTATATCGTCTTTTTGTTTAAGAAGAAGAATCTGTAACCCTCAAGTTTATTCCTCTTGAGTTAGAGAGGCCAATGAGGGATGTGTTTTATCGTGTTCATTGTTTGCAGTATGTGAACATGTGCGTTATATGACTGTATGTTAATGTATAATTAGTCCATTAAGTGTATTTTCGTACGTGTTGAATGTGCACTTTATTTTTCCGTTTTGTATGTATTTTTCGTTTATTATTATGTGTAAAACACCACTTTTAGAGGGTTAATTTAAGTCTTACGTATTTCCTTTCATAGTTCTGACGGCACTGTTGGGACATAAAGTGTCCGAATAAATGTCTGTTAAACCCAAGAACGACCTGAGCCTTTGATTCAACTCGAGGGGAGTAACATAAGGCCTGGAGTCCAAATTTAAAAATCAAGTAACAAGTTTTAAAAAAATGCTTCAGGTCCAAAATTCATACAAAAACACTATATAAATTAATACAAAACTTGTTTTTTTGTAACACTTGTATGAAATGTTGGGAGACTCCATCATCACCAAATAACTGTTTGACACATTTAACTGAACAAACCTTTAAAACATGAATATGGTTTATTACTGCAGTCAGTAAAAAATAAAGCTTAACAGTAATGTTTGTATTTTCAGAATTTGGTCATTTATTTTAGTAAAATCTTGCTAGTTGATGAATATTTTTGTGGTTGATCAGGGTTTGCACCAATAAAGAGGTTGTGATCCACTGATTTACAGCATATATGATGCTTCTCTATTAATGCAGTGCAGTGAATCACAGCTGTCTGTCTGCCAGTGTCTTACAGTTCAGTGTGAAATGATTCATTTACAACAAAACAAAAGATAACGTCTATAATGTCTGAAAACATTATTTTTATTACATTTCATAATAAACTCAATTCAATTTAGAGTTGTGTGTAAAGCGGTTTTAATGATACATCTCGTTTCAAAGCAGTTTTACTGAGAACGGATGTCAACATTACAGTTTAAAGGATGCAGTTAGAAAATAATATAATTAAGGCAATTAATTTACAATCAGAGTACTTACAATCTGTACTTTCAATCAGTACTTTTCAATCCTGAAAAATGAATTACATTAACAATAATTAGGATATAGAATTGGGCAATGTGTATGTTGATCCAGATGAGAGCGTCTTCTGAAGTCCTCGCAGGAACTGGCGTCGTCTCACTCAGATGCAGTACAAATTGTCTAACTTAGAGACATATGGTTTTAAAAAATGAATAAATCCAATTAAACGTATTAAAGTCGGCCATATTTTTTCAAACATGTCAGGTTTGTGCAAAAAATACCATACTATAGTAAATACTATAATGTTTTTGAACCATACTATAGTAAAGTACTTGAATTCATTTGTTGTACTAATTTTATAGCTGCTGTGTTAATATAACAACAATAGCAATGTAAATAAATTACTTTACCTAATACTGTACCACGTTTTCTACAACTATAGGGTATATTACACTATAATATACACTACAGTTTACTGTAGTACAAACTAAAGTATACTACAGTATTTATTTACAGTTTATCAGTTAACTAGAGTTAATATACTGTCATGATTATCAGCAGGAATGCCTGTAATAGCCACTAGAGGGCACTGGAGAGTGATGGAGACATCAATATGTTGTTCTTGTATTTAACCCTCAGGTATTCCTTCCTTATGGGTCACATTCATATTCCTTGCTCGTCAATGTGTCCGTACACCTTAGGTGTAACTATTTTTAATTAAAAGTTCTGTATTTTACAGAAAATATTTCTCATATATTTTTTATTTATATTACAATTAGTAATTTTTCCTTGACGCCAATCTCAACCTCTGAGTTACAGTGAAGGTTGAGGATCAGTTGCCAAACAGTCTCCTTCTTTTTGAAGTCTTTGGTCGAACGGGTTTGCAAAAGTCCAGAAATTGTTCTTGATTCAGTCAATCATACACAGTTCACGCGCTGAATTGTTTATCAAACCGAAATAATAACGAGATATTATATAAAACACAAAACAAAAAGAGCGATGGATGAGGAGAAGATTTACAATCCATTATAGGAAACAAAAGTTAGTGTTTAATAAATGATTTGAGTGTAATCCTCAGATTCTGGTCCGTCAAACACAAGTCCAGTTACAAAAACAACAGATTGAAGTTATTTTTCCTGTAACAATCAATCGGAGTATAATACTGATGAACAATTATATTAATAACCCATTATTAAAAAACAATCATTGTCATCATCTGCACAAATCCAGCATAAACTCTGACTCTCTTTAACATCAGCATCAGGTTTAGTTTCACAAACAGACAAAACTGTTGCTATAAAAACACACAAACGCGTTTTATTTAAAAATATGAAAACTTACATGGTAAAACATCAGCATGTGTCTTCAGAATGTTCAGGGTTCAGAATCACAAGCAACTTCCATTTGAGTGTGAAGTGCAGCGCGCAGGGGCGTCTGACTGGGGGTAAAACCAGTACTGATTGCCGGGGCCCCAAGGGGAGAGAGGGCCCTTGAAAAGTCTGGAATATATTTTATTTTTGCTGGATATTTTCATTTCCTAATTAAATTTCATAATGAATGTCAGATGAAATGTAGAGTTAGTGTATTGGCTGAATAACTGTTTGACTGACTACATTTTGTATAAGTAAAGACTATCTAAAGCCTCACGGTCCCACCCCTTGCTAATGCGGCAAATGGTTTAGTCCATCTGCACGCGCATTTTGATAATGTTAGTTGAGCGTCTGGTGGAGCGCAAACTTCTGCCGTACATGTGTAGCCTGTTGGTAATAGTTCATCTGTTTTATTCGGTATTATTTATTTCTGTATAGTGAACTTCCCAAAACTACTGTCTAAGTCACCTTGAGTCAAATTAGTTCACTGAGCCCCGGTACGGGTCATGTCATGTTGCGAGTGGGAACCGTTAATTTTAGTGTTTGTGTGTACGGGATGCTTTTCTGTGTTGCGCACTATCCCTCAGATCGAGGCAGGACGCTCGTTTTCTCTCTCATTCCTTCTTTCAGTTAATTGTATTGATGAAAGAAAATAGCGCAACAAATGGTTGTTTTACCCAGTGTCCCATGTGTTACAGACTAATAAACGCTGTATTGGAGCCGACCTGTTGTTTCCGGAGCGAGTCTTATGTGCAGTAACACATGGGACACTGCTACACGTGCGGTTGAAATGTCTTTCTCAAAGAAAGCTAAATCAGGCCTCCAAAAAAGAAAGGAAAGACAGGAGAAGGAAAAAAACAAAACGAGGGGAAACGATTTGTGACTGACTTCTTTTCAAAGAAAGGTGAGCACAAACTAGAACACGAAATCTACAGTGCTAAACTGTTGGAATATCCCCGCGATTGTTAGTGCTAAAAATGAACTGAGACAACCCATTGAAAAAGCAGAACATACACTTTCAGATGATAATTTGGTTTTAGGCTACATGCAATTTGAGGTGAAAGGCTAATTAAATAAACTGTATACTAACAATATTGTTTGCATACAAAACACCGTTATAATAGCCTAATTTGAAACATGTTTAATTTTAAATGAGTAGGCTATAAGATCTAAAATTCGCAATAATAGGCTAATCAGTGTCATAGGTAGCTTGGTAGTTTAGCAACATGATGTCAACATTATATTTATGTCAGGTTCAGTAGAAGCAGATCTTAACATTGTGAAACACATGGCCCTCAGTTTCAGAAAGCAACAGACCCTTCATCTTCCTCTTTGGATTTGAGACAAAAAGCCTGAAAGCAATACATAAGGCCACATTTCCTTATAATCAGTCACCTCTTCAGCTCCTTAATGACATATACAAGCTGCAGCTACAGAGCATTTTTGGACAAATCTGTATTGCTCTGAGGATTTTCTGCACCTGTCACTGTTGCTAGTGGTGAACGGGCTTTCAGCAAACTGAAATGAGTTAAAAACTACTTGAGGTCAACAATGTGCCAGGAAAGGCTCAACAGTCTTGCTCTTCTCTCCATTGAAAGCCAATTGGCAAAAAAATTGGACTTTCAGGACCTCATCAATGACTTTGCCAGCAAAAAGACACGCCAGTGGGCATTTACTGCGGAATAAACTTCAGGATAAGCTATTCATTTGAGGAAGCTATAGCATGTAAGCAATAGCATTTGTTTCGTTTTGCCTTTTTTCTCCAGATAAAAACTAGTGACACAAGTTTTCTTGTCTTGAATGGAGAAATGGCATATTTAAAATTTAATTTATGCCTTTAAGTAATAAAGCATAATTGAAATAAATGTTCTAAGTAATGGAAATATGTAATGTCTTGTTCATTCAGCAAAATAAAATATGACTGAATCAAGTCTTGTTTGGTTATCATACAGTTTGTTCATGTAGTGATTAGAAAACTAAAATGGAAATGGGGGTCGGGGGGCCCATCAGGACTGGGGCCCGGGAACTTGTGCTACGCCCCTGTCAGTAGCTTCCATTGGGTTCTATTAGGTTACTTATTCATTCGCTATAGTGTTTAATCTTTAGGTAGGTTATTTAAAATATACCACTAATTCATTCGGTAGTTCATATTTATTCGATGGTTCTGATTACTTAGATAGGATACATATTCATTAGATACTAATACCTTAAATAGATATTAGTAAGTTACTTATTCATTAGTTATTCGCACTTATTTCAATAGTGACCATCTAATCTATTTATCAAGCAAGTTTATTCATAGAACACATTTCAAACACTGGTGATTCAGTGCTTTACATAAGAAAAGAATGTAAAATAATCACAACATATGCATAAAATTAAAAAAAAATAAAAGCAAAGAATAATTTTTTTTTTAAAAATGTATTAATAATGAATAAATACTAAAAGAGAAGGATCTTGAGTGTTTGGAGTCTGGACTGAAGTGCTGGAGCTCATCTGATCTCTTCTGCTTCAGAACAGAGAAAACAGACTCTGAATCCTCTGTGTAAACAGGTATGTAGACATCTAATGAAAATTAATAGTATTTAATAAATAAGTACTATCTAATGAATACTTTGTAATATTTTAAAAGATACTAGTAGGTGTAGAAATTAGGGATGAAATCCTTTAGGGCACATTCTTAAATGGAATAATTACTTGTCACAAATGAAGAGATGATATCAAAACATAATAATCAAATCTTTTAATCAAAATAAAAGCCGTTCTCGCTGTGAAATAGACCTGTTCAAAATATGATTCAGCTTTCTGAAAACTAAAATCTGCTTTAGTTTGTGAATCTATATTCATGAGTTTGAGTGTTAGCATGAGCAGAAATGGACATTTAAAAGTTCTATAAAGTTCACGAAAAAGTTACTAGTAACCAAAAAAACAAGTAGAGCACTAGTTCCAGTTTCTCTTCACTAGTTTAATTAAATACAGGTCACTATTGGATTAATCTCTAGTGTGTGATAAAAATAATCTAATGAATAAGTTATAGTATATAAAGGTTCTAATATCTAAAGAAGGAGCTCCAGTATTTAATGGAATAAATACTAAAGTAATAGTAACATGAAGTACATACTAGTATGTTTTAAGGATTAAATGTTGATGTGGCTTTCCATACAGAGTAGGTAAACTTCCTTGCGCTGGCATGTGTGAGTGAGTGGCTGCGTCCGAAATCGCCTACTTCTCTACTATATAGTAGGCAAAAAGCAGTAGGTGAGTGAATAAGTATGTCCGAAACATTAGTAGTCATAAAAGAGTAGTCGAGAATTACCTCGGTGACGTACTATTTCTCGCGAGATTCGGATGTATGTCTACTTAAAGTTCGTCCGAAATCGCCTACTTCTCTACTATAAAGTAGGGGAAAAGCAGTAGGTGAGTGAATAAGTATGTCCGAAACCTTAGTAGTCATAAAAGATTAGCCGAGAAGTTCCCGGATGGCCCAGATTCCTGAGCGCTTTCCGATAAGTACTTTTCTATCCCAGGAGGCCACGGGAGAGGATACGTCAATCAAACACGGAGGAGAAAGAGGCGTTTTCAAATGTGAGTATTGAAAACATTCCTTGTGTTAAAATCGCATTTGTTGAACTACTGTAAACTGTTGAAGTGTTGAAGGTGTAAAGACGCTATATATATATAGTATAGTTGTGATTTTGCTGTAAAAACACGTTTTATTACGTACAGCTAACAGGAGCTCTAGTAAGCTCACGTACGTCACCAAAGTGGATTTACATGACTTCTGAACCATATACATCATAAACACGCTTACTAAATGTTTATTTAACATCTGACAGGGAAATATTCAATAAGTTTTGCAGATGATGAGCACATCACAACATGAACTAGACAAATAGACAATAGACAAATGTTATCTCCCCATTGAGAAGAGCAACGAGGGACATGATCAACAGCAAAGACAGGTGAAGGTGTTCAAGGTGATCAGCTGCTTCATCAAAATAAAGCTGCAGAATTGGCACAGCTGTGTTGAGATGGCAGGAGGATGGACAGTAGGATGTGGGGTTCAGCGCCCGTAAATATGTGATTATTAGTACAACAAGTCTGAATAAAGCTTTGTTTCATGTGTTGTTGACTTGTATATGTATTTATTTATTGTGCTTACTTTTATTCATTCTTTCACTCATTTGTTTCCTATTGTTGTCAGTAAATAAAATATAATTATTTTATTAATTCATGCTTTAAATCATTGCTTGACTGAAAATTGAGATGTATTCACCTTGACTGCACTTGTCTAGTGTGTGTTCAGTCATAGCTGTCATGTGACAAAACAAATGACATTTTGCTTGTTTTACTAAAACATCATTTTCAGTAAGAAGTAATATAATGAAGTATTAGGCAGCATTTTCATTATTATTGTGTGTAAGTGTTGGGGTGGACTGGTAATGCAATTCATTCTGGGGTAATCTTATTTTTAGTAGTAATACTTACATTTTCTGAGTACAAAATCAACATTCTTCTCCAAAGGCGGGATCTTCGAGCAGCTGAGGAAAACCGTAGGGTTGAGTTACAGATGCCGTGAGGTGTTAGTGCAGCTGTGACTCGTGTGTTTTTATTATTATCTATTGCAGAACTTAGAATTACATACAAGATCTGGGAAAATACCATGGTTGTATCTTTAACAATAAACAATCACAAACAAAAAAATTGATTTGTGTACGTCATAATATGAGATTAATTGCAGAGCACAAAAAAGCAATGATAAGGTTAAATATCTGAATAATTCATCATAATGCATCAAAAATATATATATATTTATTTTGTTATTTATAAACCTGATGAATGAAAAGAATTCTTAAATTCAAGAAAAAGAGGGAAACAAAGGATATTTAATTCACTTTTGCTTGTGGATGAAAATGTTTGCATATAAAATAAATGAACATATTCAAGAGATTGCGATTTTGGGTTTTTATAATAATAAAAAATATCTTTAAGGATAAAACTGGGTCACATTAGGGTTGAAAATATAAGAACTGAAATTAACCACAAATTTATTGGTACAATCACAAAATAAATGGGGAGCCGTTTCTTCAACAAGACCAGAAAATTAGCAAGTTTAATCACTATTAAGGTATTTAAAGATAGATGAATTAAACCTGTCACTCATATCTTTTAAGTTGTTGCGCTTGCGATAACGTCGTAGGTCACATGATAACGTCAACATGGAGGATGATTTCCAGATCGCATTCATACTCTACGAGATTTCATTCATACTCTTTTAGCACTCGTTAAGTACCTACTCATTGAAATCAAGTACCTACTCACTGAGTAGGCGATTTCGAACGCAGCCAGGAAGTACACGGACTTCGCACATGCGCAGAACAAATCGTGTTTCCCGTAAGGATCGAGAGCGCCCAAGCTCAGATTTGTTTTACGTCACCAAACTCATTTTGGACCGTCCAATAGAATCATTCTGCGAACTGCAAAAGAGGCGGAGTAACAGGAAAAACACAGCTTCCTGAGGCACTTTACGCTGTCGCTCATGTTTATCCTGGACATTTTGACGACCAATGCAGAAGTTTTACCATGTAAGTTCTTATTTTTAAGTATTACGCCTTTTTGTGTGTTTTTGTGTTATTATAGCAATAGTTTTGTCTGTTTGTGAAACTAAAACTTATAATGATGTTAAAGAGAGTCAGAGTTTATGCTGGATTTGTGCAGATGATGACAATGATTGTTTTTTTAATAGTGGGTTATTAATATAATTGTTCAGTTGTTCATCATTATTATACTCCGATTGATTGTTACAGGAAAAATAACTTCAATCTGTTGTTTTTGTAACTGGACTTGTGTTTGACGGACCAGAATCTGAGGATTACACTCAAATCATTTATTAAACACTAAGTTTTGTTTCCTGTAATGGATTGTAAATCTTCTCATCCATCGCTCTTTTTGTTTTGTGTTTTATATAATATCTCGCTATTATTTCTAATAAACCGCTGCGAAAATTCAGCGCGTGAACTGAATCTTGATGATTCTTCATGAAGAGACTGTTTGACAACTCGATCGTCATTGTAGCTCAGAGGTTTAGTTAGTACCTTTTGAGCTAATATCTTTTAATAGTGCGTTTCGGCTGATGCCTAATTGCACGAGACGTGACATCGGCGCCGTTCGCCTGCTCGTGTGTTTGTTGCTTTTGCTGCTACTGCGTCATTTGACTAACCACGTAGCTTCAACTTGAGAAATGGGCGTGCCGAACGTTTTCTCATTGGTCACGAAAGCTGCCTGTTCTGCATAAAGGCGGGTCATGCTCTTAAATCGCCATTGGCCTACAGCAGAGGTGTCCAAACTTTTTGCAAAGGGGGCCAGATTTGATGTGGTAAAATGTGTGGGGGGCCAAACTTGGCTGACGTTCTTTACATAGAACAACAATATATTTACAGTGGCGGAGCCAGGCCACCCCGATCGTAATTGCATTTTTAAAAGACAAAAATAATTTCTTAGGTATTGATCTAGGAGGACCTCGATCATGTTTATATGACAACGTTCGGACTGCGAAACTCTCGCGACACTCACCTGCTATCCCGTAGACAAATGCGCTATCGCGAGAGTTTCTACAGAGCGCGTTTTCAGCATTCGTAAAAAAAAAAAAAAGGGGAGACGAATTTGTGAATTGCTTTGCATTAAACCACAATAACCGTAGAATCCAACTAATGTAAGTTGTTTGTTCTAGTGTCATGGATTTTGGAAACAGCTTGTAAGTTTGCTGAATTTTCATTGTGTGCACTTGAAATAACATTCACTTCAGCACATAACTGACATGATTTTGTATTTGAACATGTATTTGATCAAATAGTTTTCAACAACCTGGCGGTGAGTAAAATTATGACACTGATTTGGTGAACTTTAAGATATCACTGTAGGCTAGCTATTGTACATTATATATCATTGTGATTTGGGCACCTACAAAGCACCTGAGTGCTTTGTTTGTTTGCATAAGGATGTTTTCTGTGCCACCCCAGAGTAACTGCTGGCCCCTGCCTGGCCACCCCTATGAAAAATTCCTGGCTCCGCCACTGTATATTTAAACAAATTTTAGCAAGCCATTCTGTGTTTCACATTTGCTTCTTTATTTTAATTTCAACAATCTTAAGCATGTCTTTTGGTACATTTGAAACACGCAATTGAATATTCACTTAACTTTTTTTTCTTAAACAGAAGTAATTGTACTCTTGAGTGCAAATTACATTTGAAACATGAAATATATCACCATGGCAGTTCAATGTTCACAGAACTTTAGAATAAAATAACAGAAATGAGCAAGCAATCGTCATATCCACAAGTGCACGGCTCATTTGAAATATGACATATCAGTAAATATAAATGTTGATTGAACTTTTAAAAGTTTATTCTGGAGTGAAAACTGACAACTTGTCTGAATTTATGACTGATTTTAATCTTAATAAAACAAAATTAATTCAGAGGCTTATTGTAAATGACGAATGACTTTGATACTGAGATTTGGACTTCAGCTCAAAGGTCAGGTCTGGTATTGATGTGCAAGATGTCTCGCAGGTGAGAGTCCGTTAGTCCGTGTCCTCACACGTTCATAACCGAGAATGTCTTCTCACACAAATACGTCGACCCAAACAAGCTCAGCATTTTCCTTTCGCCATTTTAGAAGATTGGGGGCAAAGGGTCACACGGGGTGATGTCCTGTGAAACAGCCCTCTAGTGGGTAAATGAGGAATAGCAGCACTGCTGGCCACTTTATAAAGTATAAGTGCGGGCCAGACGTTATTGATTTTATGACAGAGGCTGCGGGCCGGATGAAATTTGACCACGGGCCGGACTTTGGACATATCTGGCCTACAGAAAGCAATAAATCCAACATAATACTATACGACCAAATTCCATTCTTTTAATGTAAAAACAGCGTCAATAATCTTAAGAATATTACATTCAAGCTTTTAAAAATTACTTTCTAAAGTGCCTTCAGAACTTATGCATTACGCGGATTACTGACGTCATCACCGCGCGTTTAGGTCTTACACAGGTTTGTTTTGCTATCTAGTGAGGTCATTCAATAGGCGTAATGGTTTTTATAGTGTACAAACTGTACATTCTGTCCCCCTACACTACCCCTACTCATCACACAAAATGTTCTGCTATTTTACATTTTTAATAAAACTCACACACACTCACACTCACGCACACAGACTCACGCACACGCACACACACTCACACTCACTCACGCACACACACTCGCACTCACGCACACAGACTCACGCACACACACTCACACGCACTCACGCACACACACTCACACGCACTCACGCACACACACTCACACTCACTCACTCACGCACACACACTCACACTCACGCACACTCACGCACACACACTCACACTCACTCACGCACACACACTCGCACTCACGCACACAGACTCACACTCACTCACGCACACACACTCGCACTCACGCACACAGACTCACGCACACGCACTCACACGCACTCACGCACACACACTCACACTCACTCACTCACGCACTCACACTCACGCACACTCACGCACACACACTCACACTCACTCACTCACGCACACACACTCACACTCACGCTGTGGTGGAAATTCACCTATAAGATTAAAATGAGGCCACTCAATAGTAAAATTATCAAACCAAATTTATTTCTGAAAATCGAAATTCAGGGTAGTCTCTCTTACAACCAAAGCATACCTCAGAGAGCTACAAAATGAACTCCAGACAAAACAGAGTATTTATTTAGTCAAACCATACATATTAATTCTTTTTCTAACAAAGACCCTCAAAATTGATTGGATAACCAAATAAGTAAATTATCATAAAACCATCCTACTTCCTTTTACCATATAAGTACAACTTCCTATCCATCGACATTCCATAATAGTTATCCGCTTAACGTATGTAAATAATTATTAGTTAAAGGCACCTAAACCCCTAACTTCTTCCCAGCTAACTGACCTTAAAGAAGAGAAAAGTCATTATCCTTAAGTCATTGTTCGGAGAAACTATTTGCTAACCTTGCAACGTATAAGGTAAATGGTCACCCATTTACTTAGCCATAAAACTAACAGATAACACATCCCTTCGTGCTCACCGATCAGGATCTGACCCCTACCTATGTGGGTTAACCTCCACTGGGCAACAATCTTCAGCAAACCTTCTTTAACCTTCAATTCATCTCCTCACATTCTTAGACCATCAACACTCTTTTGAAAACCTCATAAACAACAAAAAGTCTGATATATGCTAGTGGTTACACACATGTACCTATATGTCACCAATCAAATTTCATTTTTCTCATGATTTAAAGATTAATGAAACTCATATAAGATTAACAAAGATTAATCATGTATAAACAACATTGATTAGATAAACAGAAAAGAATATTTCCCTTGCAACGCACACACAGACTCACGCACACACAAACACATACTCACACTCACGCACACACACTCACACTCACTCACACACGCACTCACGCACACTCACACTCACTCACGCACTCACACTCACGCACACACAGACACATACTCACACTCACGCACACACACTCACACACACTCGCACTCACGCACACTCACACTCACGCACACACACTCACTCACGCACACTCACGCACACACACTCACACTCACTCACGCACGCACACTCACGCACACACACTCACACTCACGCACACACTGACACATACTCACACTCACGCACACACACTCACACTCACATTCGCACTCGCACTCACGCACACATAGACACACACGCACTCGCACTCACGCACACACAGACACACACGCACTCGCACTCACGCACACACAGACACACACACTCACGCACTCACACTCACGCACACACAGACTCACGCACACACAGACACATACTCACACTCACGCACTCACACTCACATTCGCACTCGCACTCACGCACACACAGACACACACACTCACGCACTCACACTCACGCACACACAGACTCACGCACACACAGACACATACTCACACTCACGCACTCACACTCACACTCACATTCGCACTCGCACTCACGCACACATAGACACACACGCACTCGCACTCACGCACACACAGACACACACACACACACACACTCACGCACACATAGACACACACACACACTCACGCACACATAGACACACACGCACTCGCACTCACGCACACACAGACACGCACGCACACTCACACTCACGCACACACAGACTCACGCACACACAGACACATACTCACACTCACACACTCACACTCACATTCGCACTCGCACTCACGCACACATAGACACACACACACACACTCACGCACTCACACTCGCACTCACGCACACATAGACACACACACACACACACTCACGCACACACAGACACACACTCACACACACACACACACTCACGCACACTCACACACACACACTCATTGTACTTTCTATGATGTGAGAAACGAAGATAAAATCATTATAGTTTGATGTTTGTAATTGGATATTTTACACCCACATGTGGATCAAAGTCTTTAAATAAAGTGAAAGTTGAATGTAGTCAGTAGTGTAATATCTTCTGTTTTATCATCAGGTTGAATCTTCTGCTGCTGCTGTTCTTCATCTCTCATGTCGGTCAGTATCATTTATGTTCATAAAAACATTTATTCATTTTTAGTTCAAGCTAGAGTTTTTCTGTTGTGTCTCAGTGATTGGTGTGTATTTGTGAATTTATAGTGGAAATGTTCCATCATATTTCATAAATGACACTCTAATCATCATCTAAATGCAGTTCCTTCATGTTCACTGATTAATAAACGTTGTTCAGGAGTTCATTACTGACAGATCTCCTCGAGTTTTACTGTCATCATCATGTCAATCATTTGTAACGTGTCTCTTCTGATACTGTAAGATCGACTTTTGCCTTCATTCATTTATTAATTAATCCAGTTCACTAAAATAACTACTAGAATATTTATGATATTGATTTAAAAACACAGACAGAAAAATCACATGTATTTTTCAGTATTGATTCTTTGTATTGAATGAATATTGTCTGTATTTACAGGAAGTGACACTCTATCAGTGTCAGGAATGAAGGGAGGAAACGTCAGGCTGTCATGTGACTTTGAGCACAGAGACATTTTAGATATTGATTTAAACAATCAGTTAAAAATCATCCCTGTTTGTCTGGAGAAAAACTGCAGTGACAGAGTGTGTAAAGAAGGATCATGTGACGTCATCATCAAGAATCTGACCTTCAGTGACGCTGGGAAATACTTTTTATTCGTCTACTACACTAATGATCAGACAGAAGTGAAGGAACAAACCCTGCAGTATCATCTTCATATTCATGGTGAAGTTAAACACGTGATTTCTGATTTTCCTTTAATTGTGTCGGTCTTGTGAGCAGAACTAGAAACTACATCAACACTGAATGAGTTTTTACAATGACTGATTTGATCTAAATGATGAATTATTACATTTATTCCCTTGATCCTAAATCTGTGTTTCTGCTCTTGATTGATTGACATCATTATAATAATTAATAATGATGAATGTCTCTGTTTCTCCTCAGATGAGATTTCTGTGAAAACAGGAGAAGAGCTGAAGATGGATGTTCTGTTGATCAATGCTAATAAAGTGGAGAAGAACTCCAGTGGAGAGTGGACAGAGGTGTGGAGGAGAGGTCACGGGGTCAGGAGTGATCGACTGACCGTCAGAGATCAGACTCTGATCATTAATAATTTCACATCCACTGACTCTGGAACATACAGAGTTCTGGACTCTGATAATGAAATCTGGATCACAGTCACAGTCACAGGTGAGAGAAGATCAGAGGATGATCACAGATATAATGTTTAAACTACATGATTAATGTTTCAATATTCTGTACAGAATCAAAGGGAAATCTGAACACAGATGAAGACGACACTGAACATCTCAGTAAGTAAAACAGGAGGAATGAGAGCTTCACACAATCCTTAAACAGAGAACTAAAAAAAACTTTAAAATTAAAAAATTGTGCTCTCTTCTCACTTTCCTCTTCCTCCTGTAGGTTATTGGATTTTGGCAGTTGGACTGACTGTGGTTCTAGTTCTGGTTCTGGTGGTTCTGACTGCTGTGGTGTTGTACAGACGTCTGCACAGAGATTATCATCAGGGCATCGCTTGAGCCAGAAAAGAGAGACTGAGATCAGGAGATTCAGAAACATGATGATGATGATGATGATGATGATGTCTGTCGAGGGTCTGGAGAACAGGCTCAAACTCTACAGGGTTCAGGACACACTGACGTCAGTTAATGCTGGAATTGTCCACATGACTTTTGAAAACTGAACATATTTTAACAATATTATTCATCACTCTTGCTGACTTTGTCAATAGTTACAGAGTAAATCATGGTATCTTCTATTAAATGCCTGAAGATCAAACACTGTCATTCTGAACACCACAAACTCACACAAACAGAGTTTTCTCTGAAACTTCTTCAGAGTCAGCACACCGCAATCTGCCAAAGTATTTCTGCAATATATTATTAATTTTCAGCACATGATCATCTGGGCTGGACGTCTATCTCAGGAATCTGTTTAACTGTATTTCAGTTGTTTAATGACAGAGAGCTGGTCATTCACTCCACATGCATTTCCTGCCGGTACTGAGACTCGAACCCACGACCTACAGGTCACAAGTCTGACTGTCTAACCATTATGTCACAACTGACCTAATGGAATTATTGTTTTTATTTTATCCATCAATTTTTGTGCACAAAGGGAAAGTGTTCATAGTGTAAACTGTGAGAACACAGATCAGTGTCAAACTGTGAAAGACTGTGGATGAACATGAGAATATATTGTAAAAATTTTCTATTTAAATATTTATATTTATGTTGCTTTTGTCTGTTTTCTATTTAAAAACACTTTGTCACTTTTGTAATAAGTCAACACTGTTTTTTGTAAATCTGTAAGTTTTGTAAAAAATTTTGTACATCTGTAAGTATTGTGAAAAATTAAACCACTTTTGGTTTAAATTTTGTTGTTGGTGTGTATTTTTGTATGAATTAAATATTTTTATTATGTTAAGAATATTTTTCTTGTAATAATATATACAATGAAATATGAAGAGGATGTTTAAATAGTTTCCATGTTACTGCATCACAGATTCAGACTGAAATGATCCGAGATCTTGTTCAAAATAATCTTCAGCCGCTCTCAACATCAAATACAGCCGAATGTGGAACTGAACCAGAATCATAAAGTTTAGTGTAAAAACTGTAATATCATAAGTTTCTCTGATCTCAATTTGACGGCAGTGTGTGATTCTTTTGCTCAAGATGTTTCAAGGATTCAACTATTGTCAACAGTTTCCTCAATATTCAGCATTAGAAATGTCTGTAAAGTTTAGGGTTGTTGGTTCGAGCGAGAAAACTACTCATGAAAACTAAATGACACAATATTACATTCTGACTTATGAGAGTGTGTCAATCGCAGCGGATCATTCAGAACTGTTCATCTCATCAGTTTTGTCTCAATCAAGCCTCATTCATGACAGCAGACAGTTCAGCAGACTCTCACTGGTGTTTGTCTCCCTCTACTGGTTCTTCAGAGCAGATTGAGAAGATGCTGGTCCACATTAGTGACTCACTGGAGATTTCTGAGTCCAGAACAATTACTGAGGACTAATAATAAAGTCCACTAAACTTTATGATTCTGGTTCAGTTCCACATTCGGCTGTATTTGATGTTGAGAGTGTGACGGGTTCATCAGGTTCATCAGGTCTGCTGTCGTTTCAGTCTTCTGCTCGTCTGCTGTCCGTCTCTGTTCTTCTTACTGTAACACGCATTTCGTTTCCATGACTAATCGCTCAAATATATTTGTGGAATCCCTAACAAATGAGGAAGACGTGTGAAAATGAAAATGTGAAATGACCCACATCTGACTCACTGTTTTACTACAATTGTTATCTGGCCTATTAGCAAATACTTGAATGTTTAGTCCTCAAGCTGAAGGTGTGATAATGAATCAGCAACTCTGATAAAAGAGGCTAAATAGAGACTGTTAAGCAGAATCATACAAAAATAATATATCAGAACAATCACGATCATCACTAGTGTGACGACCCCTGCTGTCTGTTTTCGGACAGAGTTCGCTTGCAAATTATTTCAACTGACCCTTCCGTCAAGCAAATGTAACTCTGGCTACTGCTCAATCTGCGGTGTGTGACTGACGACAAGGAGACAACTGGAAACGCATCAGACCTGCGACTAATAGTTAATGATAGCATAAACAATCCAATCCATATATTTACATCTACAGCAGCCATTAAACTGTTCATTATACATCAATACATTTGAACACAATTACTCTCACCCATTTATTTGGGGTTTCCAAATGGAAATGCTCCACAGCCTCCATTTCTATCTATTCTATTAATGTGTGTATATATATATATATATATATATATATATATATATCCATATATCTATGAATTTGTCTATCTCCTATGAAATTCTATATCTCTAACTACTGTGCTATCTGTCAATATCTAACTTAGCCTATATGAATGTCACTATATCTATCTGTCACTGTCTCTAGTCTATCAGTAAATATATTTAATTTCAATGTAGCCTAAATATAACTAACCAAATCGCACAATAAATGACACTATATCGTAAACGCTATCTCAAAATCTTTGTCCTCTCACAAAAACCCACGAGGTG
>CM076071.1:947500-982500 GCA_038088235.1 Zacco platypus
TGTGAATCTATTATTTTCCAATTTCATGTTTGGTATCATTTTAAATGTCTCAGTGCGATTGGTAAAATGGTCTCAGCTTCACAGCAGTCACTAGTATTATGAGAAAGTTTGAAAACTTAGGAGAATTCTGTTCTCTTTTCTCTTCAAGCAAACCACCTCCTCTCCTCCAAAACCAGGTGTGGGGGCAATAAATATTTACAACTCTTTTGTTCTGGTCTGGCTACTTAGGGGAAAAGACACAGCAGCAAGACGGGACATTCTGTAGCCAGAACCCCATATAGAGATGGTGAATGTCTTTAAAACTTTCATCCACCATCTCTGTGTGTGTGCATAATGTTAAGTACTCTTAGAGAAATCTTTTGAGTAACTGATGTTATGTATTTGTTATATTTGAATTGTGTAATTATGTAATTGGCATTGAAACATTTTTACCTGATAAATAAATTGTTATTTTGAATTCGTCTGAAATCATTTGATCCCGGTAGATTTATGTGGTTTTCGAGGCTTCCGCATTTCTGGGTGTTAGGATAGATCATACTGAAATCGTAGTATACGGAGCATGAGCACGATATTAAGGTTTTAGATTTCTGACTATTATGACTTAACATGTTATAGTATTGTGACTAAATCGAATGGCACTTTTATGAGAATAAGCATGTGGCGATTCTATAACTTGTGTTTTTTAGTAAACGCTATATCCTCTGTTTTGATTCTAAACTAATCGGATTGTGACGTAAGGCGTGGTTCAGCTGACCATAAGTCTTTAAGCGGCGACGCACGACGCCCGAATGAAAGGATAACTGAAATTAAGAGAAATTAAAGAATCAAAGATCTAAATTAATTCATATTTAACCGCGCGATCAGCTATTAATGTTACATCAGAAACATTACCAATTAGAGATCGTTTACAATTGGAGTCAGATTAAACGAACAGCTAGAGGAAAACATAAACTAAATCCTAAAAATGAATGTGAACTTAACGCGGGCGCTGAAAAGACATACACGCGTTGTACCTTCGCCAGGCCGTCAGATTCCGTCATTGGGCTGACGGGTGGTGCTTACAGATTTAAAACAGACAACAAAGCGGTATGTTATACAGTACACTACAGTATATGTTTTCATATCACTAAAGTAGTTTGTTGACTAAATGCTGTGTTAGTGGGTGTCTGCGTGTCCGTGTTGAACGTGCTTTTTGTAGAAAATGCAGGAATATGATTTCCGCGATGCAGAAAACGCGGACAGAATCCATTCATAAAAAGGGAATTTACTGTGGAACTGGGATTGTCAGGATGAATGGTGCAGGCTCGCGGTTTACTGCTGAACAATTCATTCAGACACAAACATGCAGGATTCATATTTGAATAGTATTTTTTCCGTTAACATACACTACTCCATCGCGATTTAATTGTGTACCAACTTGCATTTGATGTATTCATCCAAACTTTGAAAAAATTCCCCCCCAAAACAATAAATTCCTTTTATTATGAATGAATTCCGCGATTCCGTCCGCGTTTTCTGCATTGCGGAAATCACAGGGCCCTTAGTGAACATTTTACTGTTTCATTTGTGTGAAACTACATCACACCACACACACACACACACACACTCACACACACACTCACACACACACTCACTCACTCACACACACACACACACACACACACACAGACAGACAGAGAAAAAGGGTGTTTAAGGCAACCCGTCAAATTAAAAGTTTGGTTATACTCTTTAACAGTATAATGTATGTCTAATTTCAGCAGTAAACCTCTGTTGTGCAGCACTTTGAATGTACAAAAATGTTTTTTTTTTTTTTTTTGGGAAATTTACATTGGAATAAAATATAAATGTTTTATTTCTTCATTTAAAACAAATAATATACATTTCTACACAGGCACACTTCAGTTTTGGTTGAAATAATTCTTTAGCTTGTAAATGTACAATTTCCTTCAGTTTAATTTAAACTTGTAATTAAAATAAATAAAAGTGTATATATATATATACTTTAAAGATTATAATTAGACAGCCCTGCGGTGAGTAAACAATTGTGCAGTGAAAATTACCCCAAAGTACCACCTAGTGTCCAACCTGCTCTGATACTGTTATAACCCGTTTACATGTGAACAAGGATCTACAATATGAAGAAAGACATTATAACATGTACAAGACAAATCTATATATATATTAAAAAAAAAAATTAGACAACTATGGGACGCAGGCGTCCAGCAGCAAGAATCACAATAGTGACAGAAACCTCAAGGTGCAATTGACCGTTCGCAAAAACCCGCCCCCTGTTGCTATGTTCAACAAGCCATGCGCTCTCACGCCACACATCATGTTCTCACGATGTGAAAAATACATCGCGGAGCAAAGAGGACACTGACAACGTATGAAACAGTTCTAATGTTTTAAAGCAGTTTAATCAATAAATAGCGTCTAGTGTGTGTTTAATGTGTGGTGACAGATCGCTGTAGCTCCTCGATCATCTCTAGTTCATTTATAGCATCAAATAAACATGAATGAACATCAGAAGGAATGTTGTTTCAAGCGCGGAAAGACGTGAGGACACACAATTTTTCAAGTTCAAGTTCACCAACGTTAATCTACTAACTCCCCTGACCGCTTTGTTGGACAAAATGGCGGATTTGGGGTCATGATTGGTCAGATCGCCTGTCAATCAAACTGTTTGCAAGGGTCAATTATGTCCCCATTCCTGTATTTTGCCTGGGGCCCTCAAATCTCTAAATCTGCCCCTGGTGAAAGTGTACATAGCCTATAAAATGCCTTTGCGTGTAAAGATGGTCGTTTTAAGCATGATTGTTGGATTTAAATGAAATGGAAACACTTTACAATACCATTTGTAACATTAAATTTTAATGAAAGTGTTGTTCATTGTTAATTTCAACATTTACATTTTAACATTTTAAAGTTGCCTCTTACATTAATTATAATGCACTATAAATTAACATGAATGATCAAGGCATAATTTTTTGCCATTTTTTTTAAATTCAAATAAACAAAATGTAAGAAATAGAGTTAAAACAATCTTGCTGCTCAAACTGTGCATAGAACAATTTTTAATAATATTTTCTGCTCCTTTCGTATTTTGCATTTACTTTTACTTTTACTTTCAATACTTAAGTATGTTTTATATCAAAAAAATACTTTTCATACTTAAGTACAAAAAATATCACATACTTTAAAACTTTTACTCAAGTAATATTCTAAACAGTGACTTTAACTTCTACCAAAGTCATTTTCTGGTAAGATATCTGTACTTTTACTCAAGTATGGCTTTCTAGTACTTTATACACCACTGATCTGTAGTGGCACACAATATTGCTTGCTTTCTAGAACTTCTTGGAAGTTCGTACTATGTCTGGGAGAATGAGACCATTTTACCAGGCGCACTGAGACATTTCAAATGATACCAAACATGTATATTCATTTGTTGTACACATTCAGATTTGGATTGAGTTTTAGGTGAGGGGGAAGAGAGGATGGTATGGAGAGCGTAATGGTGAGGTGTGAACTGCTCGGCATGGGGCGTCTCGGATGGTGCTGTTACTTATGCAGAAGAACATTCAAATGTTGATTGT
Organism: Zacco platypus; assembly: GCA_038088235.1. Classification (NCBI taxonomy): domain Eukaryota; kingdom Metazoa; phylum Chordata; class Actinopteri; order Cypriniformes; family Xenocyprididae; genus Zacco; species Zacco platypus. The sequence goes on from CM076071.1 coordinate 951,097, forward strand.
CAAGAAAAGTTGTCCTTCAGACCAGACAACCCGACTCCAGCCTTACACTATCTTCCGTCGGTCGTTTCTTTCGTCGAGTCCAATAGCTAACAAATAAAGTTCAAAACTTTGCTTAAAGGTTTTCCAGTTAGCGTGGACGTTACCCGTCAACTTCAACTCATCCGGCGGGCGTATATTATTCATTACACTCATGTTTTTACGAGTTTACTCCTGGTACCATGTATTGACTGAACTCTCACACAGACTGCCATTCTCCAGAGTGCTTTATTGCTCAACCTCCGTTTACAAACAACATAAAGCAACATAGCTAAATGGCGCCCTCTGTTGGTTAACTGTTACTATAGTCAGTATCAGTACACAATCTTAACATTGCAAATGATAATATGAAATATTTACAAAAGAGTCTCCATCAAAAACTTGAAAACAGTGCATTTGAAATTTATTTGCAAGACTCATTGTAAAGTGGACAAATACAGTGTGAGCGTCACAGTGACAGCTGAAATCTTTCATGTAAGTGTCAGGTCCAGTGCTCCTGGACGAATGGACGAAATTCACTCTCAGTGTCGTGCACTTATACATTTTACAAAGCAGGCAGAAGACATCAGACTTAAAGCAGTATTCTCGTCTCACACTGTCATCGCTACAGTGTTACTGCACCGCTGCTGGAACCTCTGGACAATGTGTGAGATTCTGCCGGCCAGGAGACCCAGATGGGAATCCTCCCTCATCACGTCAAGGTCCAGCAGCTCCGCGGAAGCATTTGCCATTCGGAGGACGTCTCTCTTGCGGATTTTCTTTTGCAGACGGCGGTTCACTAAGTGCTGCAGACGCCGGATCGGAGTCTTGTGCTGAATGTCCAGCCCGGTCAGAACCGGCTTTAATAAACGCACCCAACCTGATGGACAAACACCAGAGGATGAATGTTAGAATGCAACTTTCTACACCGTAAATCTTTGTCATTCAGCGCGAACGTGTGTGTTTGACCGTACCTCTCTCAGCGAGTTGTTCGCAGGTCGCGCACACGTTGTCGTGCCACCGGGATCCCTGCAGCAGCAGCCGGTCCGCGGCGCAGACGCCGTGAGGGACGCACGCGGCCTGAGGCGCCGTGATGTCAGCAAACCAGCCGTCAGCGCAGAGCTCACACACCGTGTCTCTGTGAGGCGTCCCTGCAAACACACACACTTGATCACAATCACACACACACTGTGTGTCACTGGAAACAAACAAACGTCACTGATGAGCTGTTGCATGGCAACTGTAAACACTCTGACTCTGATGACGTGTTTCCACAGTTTTTATGAATTATTGAAGCAAAGGTTTCTATATTTTCACTTTTATTAACACTAAACATAAAACACGGTTTGAGTGTCTTATTATACAATAAAAAACTCAAATTTGGCATCTTTCCTTTGAGAACCCCATAGTTACACCGTTATGAATTATTGACTAATTAATATTTTTATAACGAAAACCTTATAAATTATATTAATAACTAATAATAATGTGTGTGCGCTCTCGGGTGTACCTGCAGCTTTGACCCCGTGACCCGGTTTACACGCGCTGTGTCTCTTGCAGAAGTGCTGATCCCAGTAGAATCCGGGTTCACACTCACACACGGTGTTCACGGTTCCGTTGCACGGGCGAACGACCCGCTGATGATCCGAACATGGATCACACATCAGACAGTGCGGGATGTAGTTCCAGAACTCCGTGAACTGACCCTCTCCGCACCGAACACACTCGGTCTTGCGGGAGCTGGTGCAGTGAGCGCTCAGGCGGAATCCTGGAGCGCAGCGGTCACAGTGAAGCGCGGCTCCGGTGACCGGATCGACGCGCCGGTAAGAGTGAAAACCGTCCGCCGCCAATGCCGACAGAACCGGCAAAACCAACACTGTGAAGAACAACTAGAGAAAGGAAAACACCGTTAGTGATGGACGCTGCACTCATCCTGAAGTGTCACACTGAAACATTCATTCTGTGAAGCTGCTCTGATCTCACGCGTCACTCACCATCCCGCGCGCGCTGCCTTATACACTCCCTCTCTCTATGTATTTTATTATAGAAATTATAGAATAGAAAACGAATAGTGCATATATATATATATATATATAATAAACATTTTTATATATTGTATATATTACTGTAACTATATAACAAATTCAGTTACATTTGAATACCTGTTAATCAAACCAGCTCTGGATCATGAGCTGAGCAGGTTCTGTTCAGAGAGTAATGGTTACTTATACCCTGACAGTTACCTCAGTTTCTGGAACCGAAAGTTGAGGTTCTCAGCTTACTTACTCTTAAACATACCTGGCTATGTCACATAACCTGCTTTCTGGAATACACCTCAGACAGTCAGCTCTTTAACCTCCCGTCTGTCAGCAGTTCTTTGATATATAACATAAAAGTACCGTGAGAGCAATTCAAAAGCGAACGGAGCTGTCTGCTCTCGTTCTCACGGTCCTTTGATGTCATACACCGATCGGTCTGTGCAGCACCGCTTCAAGTCCAACACACCTGAATTCATCACGTCCCATGCCATGCCAGTTCTCCTTGGCAAGATTTCTGGCTCGTCTGGCCCCCGTCACACTGATTAATAGGCCTATTTAAAGGGTTAGTTCACCCAAAAAAAAGAAGATTCTGTCATCATTTACTCTCCCTCATGTCGTTCCACACTGCTGAACACAAAAGAAGATGTTTTGAAGAATGTGGGTGTTACGTGTTTTGATTTTTGTTCCCTCCCCTTACGTGGTTTGTTTATTTCTCCCTTTTTGGATATTGGTTTCTTCCTGTTTTTACTCTCCACTGTCTCTGCCTTTTCAGGTGCTGTGATTGGTTCAGGGAAGTGTCCATCATGACGAATGATCCCGGGAAAAACATCCAATCAGAATGTGGTTCAGCATAAAAGGCCATGGAGAACAGAAGCGAGGAGGGGGAGGAGACTATTGAAGTCTGTTTGTTTGTTTGTTGGCTGTTCATGCTGTGTTAGTGGTGGTTTGCTATTTTTCTTTCTTTCTTGGTTAGTTGCCTGTGTGTTTGTATATCTTTTGACCTGGAGATTATTCTACTTCATCAGCCTGGAGAGTAGAAAAAAAAGGAAAGCATGTCACGTGACTTACATCTTACAAACACTGAGGAGTATCTCTGTTAAACACACCAACCCCATGTAAGTTTTGTTTTTGTTAGGTAGTGAAGTTTAGTTATGGCGTGTTGAACGCTGAAGATTCTTTTTTTGTTCTTGTTTTTTAGTTCGTTTAGAGGGCGAGATTTTAGTTAGTGAATGTTTTGGTTTTGTTATTTTCGTTTGTTTAGCACCGCTCATTTTTTTCTTTCTCTCCGTGGCTTATTTTTGTTTATTTTATGTTTCACTGTATATATGGATTTTGGGTTGTTTCAGTTGTATAAATTAAATCTATTTTATTTTTGTTAAATAAAGCAAACCACTTAATGATTTGATTAGTTGTCTTTGATTCATTTTCCCCCTCAGTTCTCCCCAGAGTTTTTAAATAAAACAACAGGTATGTGCTTAAATTTTATGGGTGTCTCCCTCATACCTCCGAGCCAACGGGACGTAACAGTGGGTAACCAAACAGTTGATGGCATAGCCTTAATAATGTCAGTGCCTTAACTGTAACTTTTAAAGATATTATTTTTGGACACTTTGACTCTGACCCTAATAAAAGCAAAGCTTGTTTTGTTATAAATTTAATTTATTTTCTTGGCAAATTTTGTATCCATAAATGTAAATTCACCAATTTCTCTTTTTTTTGTTGTTGTTGTTGAAAGAATTTAAAATGTATCTTAATACTATTTCACCCTCCGTGAATAAGAAAGCGAGAAAAACAACCTCAATTTGTAATAACTTTAATTTGTACACTCTAATTGAAATATAAATTAAAATCTTACCCTCGTGTTTTTTTTTCCTCTTTTTTCTTTATCTTTCTTTTTTTTTTTTAGCAGTTATTGTTTTTTTCTGTTCTGTGTGTTCAGATGACATTGGACACATTGTTGTTACATTTTGTGTGGTCTATGCAAAATTGTATATCATTAATGTCATCTTTGTAATGTTTGCAATCATAATTAAAAAAAAAGAGAAAAACACGGTTAGGGACAAGTAGGGGATAGAAGGGACGGCTATTGCCCTATCAAGGCTTACTGGGCATGCACACATCGATATTATATTATCATTTTTGTCACGTTAAACAACAGTTAATTACTGTATTTGCGTTATTGTAAGAGTAGATTTAGGGTTGGGTAGACGTTAATAAAACACACTCTGATAAGTAGCAAATTTAAATTATTATCTTATAGTGAGATTTTGCATAACTTCCGGCCGTTGCTGTATTCCCGTAGACATAATAAAACACATAGACGCCCCATTGGGCGCCTTGGAACGTTGCAGCGATACGTCAACGCGTCCGCCATATTGCTGAGGGCAAGACTGCACTGTAAACAAATGCAAGTAAACTGGCGAGCTGCGGTTTCTCTGGATAAAAACGAAAAATTTTTACATTTATCAACCGATTTCAGTGGTTTATGATGTACAAAAAGTTCCATCTCTAGTTACTTAAAACCTCGATAGTAGACTTAAAAAAAATATTAATTTTAATAGTCAAAGCTCAGACTTGTCCTGTATTTGGCTGCTTTATTCTTGGATAAGAATTGTGAAAACGCCCATAATGAGATAATTTAAATTTTCACATTAAATGAAAAAAAGATTTCTTATTCTTATTGTCTTTTAACCGTTGTGAAAATGAAGCAAATCATCAAAAACAAATCAAACACCCTGGAAAATCCTTCCCTTCTTACAGCTACTTCCCACTGTCTCCTCAACTCTTTGTCTCTGGGAAACCTTCAATGTGTGAGAAAAGTGAACTAGCCAACTAACTAACGTTACAGTAATTCACAATGTCAGTCACTTAACCGAAACGAGTGCTTGTCTTAAAAGTCGGCTTTAAGAAAATAAAGATGCATATTTAAATTTCAGGAAATTTAGTTTATAAAATAAAGTAATATATGCTAAAACTATAATATAGACCATTTTAACTCATGTCTCAACTTTAACAGCTAATTAGCTATTTTCTGACGGACTCTGGTGACCAACTACTATCAACACAATTATATGACCAAATACAACCAGAAACAAATGTTCAGCCGTACCTGTGAAAGGTTATTCCCCGAGACCTGTATTCAATTGTGTGGTGATTTGTTCAGCCCCAAGCAGCACACGAAACAGACATTTTCCTCAATTCAGTTATGAGCCTTATGGGAACGTTGACCTGCACAATATGGCGGCGCCGTTGACGTACGATCCAGAGACCAATGAGGCGTCTATGTGTTTTCTATGTGTATTCCTGCCTGTGCTTGACTGGAGACTTAAAAAAAAAAAAAACCCTGTAACCACAACAGGAAATCCCGTGGATGAGAGCCGAGTGCAACATTTGGTAGAGGAAGAAATGGTTGCGTGTCTTGCATAAAAGGAGACCAGATAGATTAAAAAACGCACTGAACAGGATAAAATGGAGAATAGTTGGGAATTATACAGAGGAAAGGAGGCAGTTAATGCAGGAGGCGAAAGAAAAGCAAAGACCAGAATCAAGGATTTGGCTCCATTAAATCTTGAGTCTATTTTGACGCAGTATCTAAAAAGTACTGGATAAATTAGTCATATGGGGGCATGAATAAAAAAAGATAAAAAGCAAAGCTGAAGGAAAACACTGGACTGTGGTGCTCCGTTGGACAGCAGGAGCCTGGCGGTCCTGACCGGAAATGGTGAGTAATTCTCACACCACACGACAACTCCTGTTTCTGAACAACACATCTGTTTTCACGGCAGAGGTGATTACAGTTGAGCCAAGAAGACCTTAGACATGTCAGAAAAAGGAGCAAATTCAAAATCCAAGGACAAAAATAAATGTTTGACACGGAAGATAATTGTACAATATACAAAGGGAACCGCCACAAGAAGAGAGCTATATAGGACACTGAATTTGCAAAAAAAGGTTTTGACGTTTCTGGACTTTAAGTATTTGTACGATCAACAATTAAATATATCCCATAATTTCTGCGGGTTTCTACAGGAGTCTGCGTTTGATTGACAGGGGCGGGAACAAATCACACAATCGCACATCTGTCTCAACTCCCACAAAGTTTAAAAGAGGAGTTAATGAACCTTCACCTCGTGGGTTTTTGTGAGAGGAGAAAGATTTTGAGATAGCGTTTACGATATAGTGATATTTATAAAAAAAAAAATCTGTAAAAACAAACAAAAATGAGACCATTGTGGATTGATGTGTTTTATTAATTTTCATTTTTCATGACCAAAATAACCTACTTATTATTATTATTATATATTATAGTTATATAGTGAGGATGTTAAAAACTCTCCACATTAACAAAAACACAACATTTTTATTTTTTTTAAATGGCTTGTTGTCAAAGTTGTTTCAGGTAACGTGCGATTGACCACTAGGTGTCGCCGTGGAGACGGTGTCGGTATAGTTTCGACACAATACGGCACATTTATGGCAAGCCGTTTTAGCTTTTAAACTTTGTTCTGACTATCTATAAATATATTTAAAGATAGTAACAATTGTATTTTGACGAGTGATAATTATAATCCGACTAGTCAGAATGTCAATTAGAGATATCTTCAATTATAATTGCACTAGTAAGAAATACGATTTGAGATAAAAAACTCCATTTAAGATATCTGTAATGATGTCATAGATATCTTTAAAAGACGCGTCATATATCCGCAAAGGTAATTAGAGATATCTGTAATTCGGTTTCGACTAGTCACAATTATATTTTTAGATATCTGAATTGTAATTGCTCCTAGTCGAATCCGTCATGCGTGACGTGAAACTACATTTCCTCAGCGCCACCCAGAGCCGCTATCTCTGACAACTATATTACCTTAGAAAACGGTTGACAACGCAAAACAAGCCCGCGATTTGCAAATAATGCAGTTACTATTCCAGTGTTAATAACATACACAGTTACTTTTACAGTAATTTTATTACCTTAAAACCAGATCAGCCCGTTGAGATTTTTTGGCGCGCAGACAATATGGTTAGAAAAGGCGGGGCTTAGCAAAGGCGTGGTTTGAGAACGCAATTCAGATATCTATAAAATAATTTCTACTAGTCAGAATGTTCATTCAAGATATCTACTCTGAAATTCTTCCTAGTCACAAAGCGGAATGCAGATATCTCCAAAGAAAGATCCTCCTAGTCAAAAAACAGACTGAGATATCTATAATTAAGTTGAAGATATCTTTAAATGAGTTTTGACCAGGACGAATTTCAATTCAACATATCTCTAATTCAGTGTTGCCTAGTCAAAAATCCAGTTCAAGATATCTACAAATGTAATTTGACTAGTAATAAATTATTTAAAGATATCTCCAATTTGATTATGACTAGACAAAACCCAGTTAGAGATATCTCTAATTATGATTTGCACTAGTGGCAATTCAATTGAAGATATCTCTAACTTAAGTTTTGTCTAGTCATAATCAAATTGGAGATATCTTTAATTACAATTTCTACTAGTCAAAACTCATTTGTAGATATCTGCAAATATTTTCCAATTGAAGTCAATGGAAGAATTTGACTAGTTATAAAAGCATTGTAGATATCTCAATTGCAATTACGACGAGTCAAAATTGCATAAGAGATATCGGGAAATGAATTATGACTAGTCAAAACTGATTTATGACTAGTACGGGAAGGAGTATTTAAAGCTAAAACGGCTTGCCATAGCACATTTGCTTCAACTGTTTCAGTGTTTCATGAAGCCTCGCTCTGCCACTGTCACAGCCACCACTAGCGAACGGATGTCTGTCTGTCATTCATCTGACGTGACGTCTTCTCGGCCAATCATTGTGGAGAATCTCTCTCTCTCTCTCTCTCTCTCTCTCTCCCTCTCTCTCTCTCTCTCTCTCTCTCTCTCTCTCTCTCACACAGACATGCGCAAGTTTCCGCGGCCCAAAGTTGTTGGTCTTGGTAAATAGGATTCATTTCGTTGTAAAAATCATTAGTTATTAATTAAGTTAATTTATCTATACTAAAAACTCGTGTACGGTAATTTTCTACGATCATTTTGAGCTTCTGGTAACGTTATTTGGACGTCTTTCTCATCAGAAATAGTGATTTCCAGCCACTTCTGTCCTGATTTCTTCGAGGTCGTCTCTAGAGTGAGTACATGTGCGTTTATTATTTTCTTTCTGTCTAATAAACAGCTCACACAATTTACAGCGGCGTGTTGGAGCAACATGTAATGAAAAGAAGTGAAGAATTCACAATAATATCTAATATTTCATAGGAATATTAATATATAATTTCTTTCCTGTTCTCCTCTACACTGGACGTGTATAAAATCAAAGTCCTGTTTCGTATCAGAAAGTCATATTTTGATGTGAAACCCTTGTAACATTTTCCTGAGATGTTGATTTATGACAAACAATTTGAAAATGAGTCACAAAGTATATTCCCGTAAGTTAGATTTTAATGTCAGCCATATTTAAAGATCATTCTACTTGTTGCGAACACTATTTGCACTTCAGTGTTGTTCTACATTAAACATGACGCAATAATAACAGTGTAAATGACTATATTTATTAAATTGATGCTGCCTTTTTGGGACAACAAAGCCCTCAAAACCCCTGACCGATTAATACATTTACTTTATAATTAAGCACACATTAAACACTTTTCGAATATTTTCATTTTTATTGAAAATAAATGTCTTTCCGATCTGATATGTGATGGGAAAAGGCTCTTACCCCTACACTATCTCCACTATAATCAAACCAGTTGGTGTGAACAGCATTTACAAACAAGGCTGGCAAATAGACACTCCATCATACAGGAAATGGCATCTACTCCAGTGAAATGTTTCTGCGGGAGGATCCTCTCACTTTATTTGTGCTTCTGACGCTCATGGTTGGAATTAAGTCTGGCCCCTAATATTCGACTAACTGTTAGTCGACGAGGTTTAGATGGCCAACATTTTATTAGTCAGTTAGGAAAAAACTAAAGTGGATAAAGTCTGCGAGGGACCGATCGCTGATGGTCTTTATGGTGATGTCGGGCAGGGTATCCAAATGTTCACCTATCATTCATCGTGCAACGGTGCGCAGACACGGAGGCCCGACGGGTTCATTGGGCTTGATGGGAAGATGTCTGACACAGCCAACGCCACAACAGAAGCAGAAGACACATTCACATTTAGTCATTTAGCAGACGCTTTTATCCAAAGCGACTTACAAGTGAGGAAAACAAAGCGATTCTTCATGAATTGGCAAATTTGGTGAGCGACAGTAGCGCAGTCTCGCTGGAATCCAGATGGTTGTTCTGTGTGAGGAAGGATGACATCTGGTTGAACACACTCGTCAAGTGTTTTCGATATGAATGGTAGGAGAGAAGCAGGTGTGTAGTTGACCAGAAGTGATGTGTCTAACATGGGTTTTTCAGCAGTGGGGTTACCCGAGCCTGCTCGAATGTGGCAGGAAAAGTACCTGTGTGGAGAGACGAGTTAATAATGAGTGGGAGAGATGGCTTGTAGAAGGTGTGAGGTCAGGTGTTGGGATGACTGGAGAGGAGAAGTTTTGATACTTCTGCCTCCGTGAGAAGATTAGTGGATGAGGAGGGTCTGAGTTCCTGTGGTCAGAGAACGGACTGCTGATGATCAGGTAATGATGAAGGTCTCTAATGTTGTGTTGGTCATACTATTGAATAGGGGCTCAATTTCTTTTCTGGATCAGCGCTGAGCTTAGTTTTTAACCGCAGATGCACGATGACACTGCGTGTGTTTTAGAAAACGCCCATATTCTACTTGCTCACACATGCACACAAACACCGCTCGAACTTCCGTAAAATAATCTTTCATAAATTTTAGAAAGATTGAAGCGAATTACAAGGACGTTCACGGGCTTCGTTGCGCAGGATGTGCTGCGAGAGACGGACGGATTCCTTCAGATGCTCCACGAAAGTATCGTTCATGTCTTTTGGAATACAGTGGACTTGTGCATTTGTAAAAACTCCACTTATTTTAAAACTTCATAAGGGATCTTCACAGCACGCTAAAGGCACTGGTTGGAGCCGATTGTGAATGAAACTTTGGATAACAAAAAAAAAAAAAACAACAACAACACAAAAAATATATAAACACCAAGAATAAAAAACCAACACGCATCAAAGGTTGCTGCACCTCGTGCTTATATATTAATCGTGAACCCTAGTCTTTGAAACACACAATTCATATAAATAGTTATTTACATTATTTCATCATCACACATTTGTTTTTGATTAGTTAAAACCATAAATAGCATCACAACAGGACATAATCCAAATTCATCAATATCCACAGTGCCACGAATGAGTCCATCAAATTCGTTGAAAACTTGTTTTATAGTTCGTTTCCTTAATGTTTCTTCAACTTTGACATCCTTTGAACGTTTGCATCGATACAATCATGATCAGAACTCGGCGGTTCGTTACTGAGAATTTCCCACCGCTTACCCCACCGGCATTTGGGACAGCGCCGTTCTCATCAGCAGAATACTCCATGCCAAAAGTCCAAAACTGAGAATTTCATGCAATTGCTCCTCCGTCTTCCGAACGTGAAATTTCACAGCTGAAATACATGGAGAACGCCAGTCCAGGTTTTCGCGGGACATCAATCGAACCGTAACGTTGGTTTGTTATGTGTTGTCCTCATATAGGCCCACAAATCCATCAACTCCCTTAGTTCCGGTTTACACTTCTCTTCAAAAAACGCTTCTACACATCGTTGTTCCCAGAACAAATGTACATGGGGATAAATGGGACATGACATGTGTACTAAGCACAAAATAAATAGTATTTATACAAAAAAGTATTCAATAACATATCACACAGACTCAAGTAATGAGCATCATTACACATTAAAAATACGAAACTCACTGACAGAAAACAAAAATTGCACTGGATGAGGGGAATATTTACCAAAAATACGTTGTAGAAAACAAAACTTGCAAAAGTGTCGTTTATCAATGACAAAGCAGCTCTTTATTGCGTGTTCAGTTTGTGAAGGATGCTGTACTGCAGGTAAAGATGATTAATATCCATTTACATAAAAAAAAAAGAGTATCAAAGTTTGGGCACACCAGTACTGATGAAAGACTAGAAACACCCCTGGTGACATGACTGGTCTGGCTTGGTCGGAACAGGAAGTTCATTCATTTCTCTTTATTTGACATGGACATCGCAGTTACTTTGGACAGACCATGTGCACTTGCTTAAGTGTTTTAGCACATATGCTAATTTTCAACACAAGTCCACAGGAGGCTTTTTAGGAGAAAAAAAACAAACCAACAATACCAGTAATAGACATCATAATAATAGTGTTAATAATATAAATAATAATACAACACTAATAATACAGAGAGAGAAAAAACAAAAACAAAACAAAAAACAAATTAAATTTCAAGAATAAATAAATAAAATAGACATTCAAAATTATTTACATACATAAGCTGTAAAGCAAAGGCAACAATCAAACAATAACACAAAAGTAATGAAGTATAAAGGATTATTCATGTGAGCACTGTTGTCTTGTTTTTAACCATTGTTTAAATGGCTTAAAAACATTATCATTAGTCTCTTGTTTTAGATTAGTTTGTAAAGCATTCTTTGCCCAGAAAGCAGACTGACCAAAAGAAGTTTTATACTTTGGGACAAGTCAGTCACCACTAGTAGTGGCTCGTGTATTTGCCCTGTGAGAACTCTGGCGCTTACTGACCAATTCAGAAAACAATGGAGACACACGATTATTTGGAACAAATAACAATTTGAGATAATTAAAATCAACAAAACTATCAAAGCTAAGAAGGTTATGCTTTCTTAAAACATCACAATGATGCCCTCTCATGGGTTTCTGGTCCATAACTTTTATTGCCTGTTTATATATTGAAATAATAGGCTTTAGTTTCTTTGCAGAGGCTTGTGACCACGATGTGACACAATATGATAAATGCGAAAATATCATTGTATGCATGTATATTTTTGCAGTTTGACATGACAAGTCCCTTCTAATAACACGAAAACAATTTAAGTTTGGTTTGACCTTCTTACAAATGTACTTAATATGACTTAACTCTCTTAAAAGCATTATCATGTCTTTTGGAATACAGTGGACTTGTGCATTAAAAATACGGAACTCACTGACCGAAGCCGCTTTCAGTTTCAAACGTTGACTGCACTGAATGAAGAGCGCTCGTGCATGCAGCTGTGGATGAACTGCATCTCAAAATGGTTTTATGATGCCAAAGTTAATGTAATATTTCAATAGAGATCTGTGTATTAGTGTGAATGCAGCTTATTAGATGGAATATGAGTGGTCATTTAATGTTGGATTTATTTCATTGGCTAAGATGTGTCATGTGACTGAGTTCAGAGGGCACGGGCAGACATCTTGGCTCACAACAGGTTGCCGCAGCAGATTTCTCCCTGATAAAAGCTATATTCTTCTGTTATTTCTTGCCAAAGAGGCCATTGTCTGTAAGTTTACTTGTTCATTTAATTTCATCTGTTAAAAATAAGTATTTCATGGCACATTTTTCTTTCTCTTTCGTATATCAGTGCTAAAACACGTGTTCTCTTACTTTACACTCGATGTATATTTCCTGGTTGTCCTTTTGTTTTGACTTTTTCTTTCACATCCTGTTTATGAAATGCAACCTACTTGAATTTAGTGGTGCAAGCCATGCGGCCGATCGTATGTGGTGTACATCATAACAATCGTATTTGTCACTTGTTCGTATTCAAACTCCAGTTCAAACCCCATCGCAGGCCAAATGCAGACAACCCTCGTGTGCAGTACAGTGTCCGAACGCCGAGCAGGCGGAGGTGAATGAGCAGCACTTTTGTGACATTTGAAATCTATTCTGCTCTGGTCACGTCGCAGGGAAATAGCTCTGAGGAAACGAGCATCTACGACCGTCTCTGAATGACAGGAAATACAAACAGAAGCAAGAGAAGAGATGCTTCCTCATGCACAATACGACAGCGCAGTGATTGGATCGAATGAGCTTTTTGTCCTGAATAGATGCAGAGAAGCGCTCTGAAACGGTTGACATTAGCTTGGTCTTCCAGCCCCTTCTGGAGTTACTCCGGATCTTGCCGGTATTGACGTCAGAATCTGTGACTTTGCTTCTCAAACCTTCAGTGTTTTCAGTGATGTGCAGCCTACGTCTCAAAAAATGTGTCCTGGGCTTTCATGAGCCTTTAATAAGTGAAAAATATGCAGTGGTCCTTAATGACACCGATGGGAATTTCTAATGCTGATATGATATGATTTGTGTTGTTGTTGTGTGACATTTGTTTACTGCTTCATATTATGTATATATTATTGTGTTTTCACAGGCTAGAGCAGAAGAGCACAGATGGGCTCTGTCACGGCGCAGCACCAAAGAGTCGGTCGTGGATCAGGAAAAGACAGGATGGGGAGGACGGACCGTAACCTCTTCTGGTGGGCACCTTTCAACTCTCTTTGGGATCATATTCCATGTGTAAATGATGAAGAGCTGCTTTAACTAGTGAAAACTAAAGTTGCTCAGTGGTTATTGATTTTAATACACTTTTTTGTGGTAATTTTGTGGTCAAAGAGCCAGGATAATTCACTTCAGTCCTGACCACAGTAAGGGTGCGTTCACACTTGTCATGTTTGGTTCGATTAAAACGAACCCTGGTGCGATTGATCAGTTAGTGCGGTTCATATGTGAACGCTGCCATCAGAACCCTGGTGTGGACCGAGACCGCTAAAAAGATGGGTCTCAGTCCGCTTCCAAACGAACTCTGGTGCGGTTCGATTGATATATGAACGCAACACGGACCAAAGACATGTAAACCAACCAAAAACAGGACGTGATGTCACAAGATGCGACGCTACGAGTCACTGATTTGACGACGCGGGAAGATCGGTGTTTCCAAAATGAGTCGAGGGCAAACGTGGAGCAACGAGGAGGTGAAGTTTCTGGAAATCCTGCTGCTGTTTTGAATGTTTTGAACATTTTATGAGCTCTTCGTGATTCTCAGCTGGTAAAAATAAAGCATATGTTCACGCATAAAATGATGGCGTTTAATCCAGAGCACAGCGTTGTTTTGAATGTTCGGTAAGCGAGCTCCGTCGCCAAATATACGTCATAAAAGCCGACCAATCAGGTTGTGACCGTATCCTTATGCCTTTGGTTCGGTAACTTCAGGTTCGCTGTTAAAAATGCCAGTGTGAACGCTAAGCGGACCAGGACTATATGCTTTGTTTTTGATTTTTGGTCCAAACCAACCGAACTACAAGTGTGAACGCACCCTAATTTACAGCCTGTGTTATTGGAGCACGAGCCACAGTGAAAAACCACTGTGCCCCGATAAGATATTACTGATAAATGCTTGTCATTGGGATTGGTGTATACCAAACCGAGAATAATTTTCTCTGGATAATCAAGTCACGTATGTTTTCTGTCAGCTGTTCATAATCAGAGCTAGCAATGCCAGATTCACAAATGCATCAATCCTTTCATCTAATCTGGAGAACAGGTTTGCAAAAAGGTGTGAAATTGCTCACAAATCAGTTTCACTCATTCAGACGGTTCACTCACACGCTGGTTTTTAGTGGTTTCTCGCACAGAAAGAGTAACGGGATATTTTGTAAGACAGAAAACAAAAATTGCACTGGATGAGGTGAATATTTACCAAAAATACATTGTAGAAAACAAAACTTGCAAATGTGTTCTATCGTTTATCAATGACAAAGCAGCTCTTTATTGCGTGTGCAGTTTGTGAAGGATGCTGTACTGCAGGTAAAGATGATTAATATCCATTTATATCAAAAAACCATATTAAAAATAAAAGAGTATCAAAATTTGGGCACACCAGTGATGAAAGACTAGAAACACCCCTGGTGACATGACTGCTCTGGCTTGGTCGGAACAGGAAGTTGAACAGGAAGTTGTTCAGTAAAGTGAGGCATGTTGTAAGGGGGCAAATCTATATTCTGCATTGATGGTAGACACGAGGTCCAATGAAGTTTGAGTGCAGCTTCTTCTCATATGGTGTAAAGAAGTACTTGGTAACAATAAAGCAAGAAGATACAGTTTAGAGTTGTTGTGCTCAGTTCTTTTTACTTTTTAAATAAACTTCTCTACAATATGCGTTACTTTAAGTGAGATTTGAGTACCCTAACCCTATTTTCTTCTTTTAATCAGGTCCCTCTTCACACTTCTGGTGTTACATTTGCCTTGTGAGTATTTGCAACAAATAGAAATTATTAATAAATTGAATTGGTGACACTAATAATCAGGGCTGGGTGGGTTACTTTTAAAATGTATTTCACTACAGATTACAAAATACATGCTTTAAAAAGTCATTTGTAACGTATTTCGTTACATTACTCAAGTTTAGTAACTTAATCTAAATACTTTAGAATACTTTGGAATACTAATAAGTGTGAAACAAACACAAAAAAGATCATTGCGAGTTTTTATCTCACAATTCTGACTTTTTCCCTCAGAATTGAGTGATATAAAGTTGCAATTGTGAGTTATAAAGTCAGAATTATGAGATATAAACTCACAATATTGAGAAAAGTCAGAATTATGAGATATAAACTCACAATTTTGAGAAAAGTCATAATTATGAGATATAAACTCACAATTTTGAGAAAAGTCAGAATTATGAGATATAAACTGACAATATTGAGAAAAGTCAGAATTATGAGATAAAAACTCACAATATTGAGAAAAGTCAGAATTATGACATATAAACTCACATACTAAATTCACAATTGCAAGAAAAAAAAAATAGTATTGCAAGTTTATATCTCCCACTTCTGACTTTATAACTTGCAACTGTGAGTTTAAATCTCGCAATTCTGAGAAAAAGTCAGTGAGGGGGAAAAACAAATTGTGAGAAAAAGTTGCAGTGACGAGTGAATTATACAATGACTCACAAAACATGAAAACAGTGGAAAACATGAAACTTAACTCCTCTTTTTCAGACGGTCAGAGTCAGAGAATCACCAATCGCTGTTTAAATGACATTAAAACTCAAAGTAATCACTTTGGTAATCTAAAACACTTTTCAGATGTAACTGTAATCTGATTACCACCCATTTAAAATGAAATACAGTGACTCACATTTTGTATTTTAAATACGTCACTAAGTTACTTAAGTGATTCAACACTGTTTTTATTTTTAGCTGTTACATCTCTAACTATCTACGGACAAAAGGACGGCAATATTACCATTCCATGTTCGAGCACCAGAAAGAATGTGTCCATTCGTCTGACCTACGGGTCCAGAATCGCTTATGGTATCAGTCAGAGTGATGAATACAAGGGCCGAGTGCATGAGAGTGGAAACTGTAACTTAGTTCTGCTAGCACTGAAGACCTCTGACGCTGGACAATATACTTTTCACCTTTATCCCGATGGTTCTCCAACAGTTTCCAACAGTTACGAAATCCTAGTTACATGTAAGGTCAAAACTGGTTAAAATTTTGATTTCATTTGGTTTGTTGGTTTCATTTGCTACTAGTGTTTGTTTATTATTATTTCTTTTCAGATAACATATCAGTACGGAGAGGCGAAGAGCTGAAATTCGATGATCTCCCTCGACCGGCTCAGAGAGTTGAGCATTATACAGACGCAGGCTGGACGGAGATGTGGAAGAGAGGACAGGATGTCAATCGACTGACCGACAAAAATGGATCCCTGACCATAAGTAACTTCACATCGAGCAACGCTGGAACATACCGAGTTCTCAATGAAACGGGAGGAATCCTGATCATTGTGAATGTCACAGGTGAAAGAAAATAATTGTCAAACATGATTGATTTACACCGTAGGGTTTGTGACAACTCTCACATTATCCTGTATGTACAGGCAGGGCCTAAAACCAACATTTTGTCACTCCTGTGAATTTACCGTTCATAAATATTTTACCATATTTCACAGACTTAACCCTTCTGTGCTGTTCAGGATGTTTTCATCCACTATGGGGAATTTTTGAGTCTTAATTTGGCCATAACTTTCTCCATGTTTCAGCAAATGGAATGATTTTTGATTATTTTGACACATATTTTTGGGAAAATGCTTTGAAAATGTTCAAAAACTCAACAGTACTCTGTGGGCAAATTCACTACCCTTTCGTTATGATTTTAACTGCTTTAAAAATGTATCAGATAAATATTTTTTTGCTTAAATCTATTAATCAACCTCAGTTCTGATCAAAACTACTAAATTTAAAAAAAAAAAAATCAGGATTTTAACTCTTTAATTGCCAAATTCATAAATGATGTCACTGATTTGGGAAAAAACGTGTCAAAGATTAGAAACAACATTGTTAGTTTTTGTGCATCATCAGATTTTAACATTTTAAACAGTTAAAAATTTAGTAGTTTTGATCAGGACTGAGGTTGATTCATAGATTTAAGCAAAAAAAATTGAAAAAAATATTTGTCTGATACATTTTTAAAGCAGTTAAAATCGTGGCTGAACATAACAAAAGGGTCGTGAATTTGAACAATGCACAAGGGTTAAAAGATGAATAAAGTATTTGACCTAAAGTAGGATATCAGTAGGCAGTTTGCACAGTGGGACATTCTCCTCTTGGTCCGTAAATAAAAACTTCTCGATTTAAAATCATGTTCTCTTCAGTTAGGCATGTCAAATCCCTTCAAGATCATATTTACTCATAACTAAATTCATTTTAAGTAATCGTTCAATAAAGAGGTTCATTGAAGACGCTGGAAGTGCATGCAGATCAGAGTTACATAATAAAACAAATGTATTACTTTATCACTCTGCTTAAACCCTGGCTTAATATTATCATTCAAAACTCATTTTGATTTATCTAATTTCTATATTTCTGCATTAAATGAATTTCAGGGCTCCATCATGACACAAAATCATCTGTGACGTCAGAAATAACCACCCTGCAACGTTCTGGGAACTTTATTTTATGGCTGCAAAATAATAACCCATAGCCAGGGTTAAATCATCCATTTCAACCGTTAAATCATAGAGTTCAATCCCTGCGCAGGGAACATTTCCAAATGCTTCTCAAAAGACAAACTCTTCAGTTCTGTTTTTCTCTCTTCTGCACAAGTACTTGACAGCAATTTTGCAGTTTCAGTAATGTTCTATAACTAGAGAAAGATGAACAGCGCTAAGATTAATGACAGTTAGCAAGACAATAAACTGGTTGTCCATTCATTCAGAACATATCAAATGAACGGTCTCTTAAAAATTCAGTTTGGTTTTAAATTTTAAGGCATTTTGTTTTGAAACGCAATTGCTACTCTCAACAGTGACTGAACCGCATTCAGCGCTCGACATAGACAACCGTATTCTATTGTTCTGTAAATATATCAACACTCAACAATATATTTTTCTAAATGATATGCTTTTAAAAAAGTATTAATATAATTTTTGATATATTTTACAGAATCTAACTATCCCCAAATATCCTCAGAGGAAAAACAAAGAACCAGTAAGTAGTCACTTAATTTTTTTGTTTGTTTATTGTGTAATCTGTAGTATTGTTTTTAATAACATAGATTAATATTTTATCATCTTCCCTGCAGGTGGTTCGAGTACGAGTAGAGTTGTTTGGAGTGCTGCACTGCCATTTCTGATTTGGCTCTCCTTTGGTTACTAAATGTATTTAGTATGTATAGTAGTTTTTGTTTTATGTATATTGTCACGTCGTGCAATATTATGACTACCTCTCTGCATGAGGTACTGAATTGTCTGTACCCTGAATCATTGCGGTGCTGTGAAAATGTTATGGTGCTTCTTTTTCTCCTGTCGGTCTTGTTTGCATGTTGTTTGTTTTCTACATTTATCTACTTGTTTTCATCCGATGCCAACACTCAAAGCTAGACACTCAAAATGTCATGTCCATCTACTTTATGTCCAGATGTGAAGTTCCTTTAGAGCGGGGGTACTCAACAGGTGGTTCATCAGCATTAAATTTGTTGTTTCATAGTCTGAAAAGTAACGGAGAAGACGGAGCAACGTCAAGAAACACAATATCCACCCGTGTTGACGAGGGAATTAAAAGAGACCAGCAACTCTATTTTGCATGAGTGCAAAGACAGTTTACATTTGGAGAGAAAAACCTCAGAGTGAATCTTTCTAGTGCTCCAGCACCGATGAGCGCACACACTATCAAATGCGTGAGACTGTGCGCGTATGTTAAAAATCAAATGACTTGATTTCTGCATCAAAAACAAAACTTTTATTCTTAATGTCAATGTGTTACACCCTGTTCAAAAAACCAGGATATGCTGGTTAGGTGTGTTTTGAAGCATGGAAACTGGTTTGAGCTGGTCCGAAGCAACTAGCTCCAGCTCAGGACCAGAACTTGACCAACTTAAAACACCTCAGGACCAGAACTTGACCAGCTTAAAACACCTCAGGACCAGAACTTGACCAACTTAAACCAGCTCAAACCAGCTTCCATGCTTCAAAACATGCCTAACCATCTTATACGGGTTTTTTTCAACAGGGTAAACAGAAATCAAACAGAGAACGCTCCCATTACAGATCCGTCGTCACTCATGCTGCCTTCACGTCAGAAATGTGATAATTCCCACTTCTGAAGTCGTGTTTACGAGCTCATCGCATTCATGTTTTGAAATGGGAAGGCGATCATGTACAATTTTTACCTAGGAAACTCTATATTTTAAGCTAAAACTCTAAATATTGACGATAATTCCGACAGCATGAAAGTGTTACTAAACATGAAAAAAGGATTAATAGTTTGTCTTGTATTCTTAATGCAGAAATGCATTCATACTCAGAGTATGAAAAAAAAAAAAAAAAAAAAAAGTAAAACATTGTTGAGCAAATGAACTGATGAAAAGAAGTAATTTCAGGTCTGGCTATTGCACAATTTTTTAACTTTTTATACACTATTGTACCTTATTAATATTTATAATAGTTTACAATATTTTATTGTTGTTCTTTTTTTCTTTTAGTCACAGTCTCACAAATGCTCTAATTATAATAAATGATGTTGTAAACACTATAAATAAGGTATTTTCGGTGACCTCAATCAAAGTAAGACTTACTTGGATAATAAACTGCACATGAAAATACTACAAATATTGTCTTGCGATCCAAGTTGTAATTTGCGGCCCTTTGCATTTAATGTGGTTGAAATGCAGACCTTCTGGCCTCCGAACTTGAGTACCCCTGCTTTAGAGGAAGTCTGTCATGGATTACTTAGCAATATTGCAGCGAACATTTTGTTTACACTTTATTTTACATTGCCATAGTTACATTGCAATTACTTACATAAGTACTGAGTTCTATTAATTAACGACATGTACTTACTATAGAGTTACAGTTACAGTTAGGGTTTGGTTTAGGGTTAGTTACGTGTAATTATGCATAATTTATTGTTATTACTATTGTAAGTACATGTAGTAATATGTAACTGTAGCACTGCAATGAAGTGTTATCAACATTTATACTAGCATCTTTGTGCTGTGTTACATTGCTACATCAGTGTATCATTGTTGCTGGCGATTAAAACACTGTATTCCAAAGCTGCTGAATTAGGAACACGTCAGTGCATTACAGTAAATGGATTTCTTTTTCTCTTCTTTTCTTTTTTATAAATGAATGTAATGCCCACAGTGTCTTTGAAAATGAAGCTGACATTGTTATTTCATACTACAACAAACTTTAACAAAGTTAAAATTAATAAACATTCCTTCTAAGGACATACATTGCTAATGAGTTTGCTTTTCTGTACTTGAATGTCATTTAAGTCTTGAATAATCTGTGTATATGAGGTTGAAATCCTGTGGACCGAACGCCAATGCCTAACTGTTATATGCGCCTGCCACGGATTCCCTCACTGTTATATGCTCCTGCCACGGATTCCCTCACTGTTATATGCGCCTGCCACGGATTCCCTCACTGTTATATGCGCCTGCCACGGATTCCCTCACTGTTATATGCGCCTGCCACGGATTCCCTCACTGTTATATGCTCCTGCCACGGATTCCCTCACTGTTATATGCTCCTGCCACGGATTCCCTCACTGTTATATGCTCCTGCCACGGATTCCCTCACTGTTATATGCTCCTGCCACGGATTCCCTCACTGTTATATGCTCCTGCCACGGATTCCCTCACTGTTATATGCGCCTGCCACGGATTCCCTCACTGTTATATGCGCCTGCCACGGATTCCCTCACTGTTATATGCGCCTGCCACGGATTCCCTCACTGTTATATGCGCCTGCCACGGATTCCCTCACTGTTATATGCGCCTGCCACGGATTCCCTCACTGTTATATGCGCCTGCCACGGATTCCCTCACTGTTATATGCTCCTGCCACGGATTCCCTCACTGTTATATGCTCCTGCCACGGATTCCCTCACTGTTATATGCGCCTGCCACGGATTCCCTCACTGTTATATGCTCCTGCCACGGATTCCCTCACTGTTATATGCGCCTGCCACGGATTCCCTCACTGTTATATGCTCCTGCCACGGATTCCCTCACTGTTATATGCTCCTGCCACGGATTCCCTCACTGTTATATGCGCCTGCCACGGATTCCCTCACTGTTATATGCTACTGCCACTTTTATATGTGATCCAGCCACTGTTAAATGCGCTTGCCACGGATACTGCCACTGTTATTTGCGATCCCGTCACTGTTAAATGCGCCTGCCTCGGATCCCGTCACTGTTATATGCGTCTGCCTCGAGACCCGTCACGTATACAACGGGACGCAGAACCGTCTATTTAAGACCACAAAAAACGGGCGACTTTTCAGACGCCACTCCAATTTTGCCTACCAAATCAAACGCGTGTGGAGAGGATTCAGGTGCCGAATGAGCTTCAGCAGAACAACAGTAAATGGCAAAAATTATATATAGCCTGCGCTGATTTTCTCAACTGGTGGGTTTCAAGACGGTTTTGAGTGGGTCGCATTGTGAGGAGTCAAATAAACAACATCATACAACGTAATACTCTGTTTTTCTGATGCCACTTTTATTTTAAAACATGTGTGTGAAAGCCGGTGACACTCCGGTGAGAAGCTGAGAGAAATGTGTTGTCCTTATTCAGTACCTGTGGTCATATGTCAGTAAAATTGCTTTTCTGTCGTGTCAGCCGTTATACTGTGCTTGCGGCACGTCGTAGTTCTGTCGTGAGTTCTTTAAAGGTGCAGTATGTAACAATTTTAGCCACTAGAGGGCGTACAATCAAAACAACAACAACTGTAGCTTGAATTATGGGAACTGTCGTCTTCAACTCTTCAGCTGCGCAGTTTAATGTGTTCAACACAATCAGTAAAAGTACAGCTGAACGGACCCACATTATTTGAAAAAAGGCTGATTAATATTTAACATGTACTGTATTCATTTACATTATCACATCAGGTGAAGTGTACGGCGATGTCAACAAACTAATCACAAACCAAATGCCATAACGCTGTCCTTAATAATCATTACTGTACAGAATCAACTCAAACACAGTTTTGGTATTTGACACATTTGATGTAGAGACAGTATTTCACTAAAGCGACAGTATAAAACAGAATTACAGCCAACAGTTCATAACATGCCTTGAAGTGTTCGTAGTGAACATCACCTCACCATTTTTCACATCATATTCATAGACAAGAACAAGACATTCAAACAATAAGACGAACACTGTTGATCGATATAATAATCACGAGTTTTCTGTCAGTAAAGGAATCAATAGTTCCTCACCCGTCTATTTAAACACACGCCAGATCGGCGTCTCTGTTGAAGTTTGTCCCACAGTTCTCTCCATTTAGGAAATGCGACACAGATGTTGATCCTCGTTTTATTTCCTTTCTTGTCCCAAAATCTTCTTGGGTCATTTGGTTGACGTTCACGTTTCTGGGACGTTTCTTTGTTGACAGAAGCAGCAACAAACAGTGAAGAATAATTGTGTTCATAACGACTGCGCGAAACACTACAACTACTATTTCCACATTTGTCCATGAGACTGTGTTGTCATGGTTTCTACGGCAATAAAAGCGGAAACCGAGGTTAACGTGGATATGACATCATTGACAGACTATTCCTGCACAGTTCCCGGAGCCTTGGTTAAAAATCGTAATTTTCTCATGATTTACAAAGAGTTGTAAACATTTTGGATATTGTAAGTACTCAACTGAACAAAATCTATAACACTGGGCTAGTGGTTTTTGGATATTTTACTGCAAAATTTTTACATATTGCACCTTTAAGTCATGAAATTTGTTATATATGTCACGTGTCTCTGGACTAAAATATTCTGCTATGTGAGGTCACAATATAAGCTGATATGTAATTTTGTAATGCATTAATAAATGTGAGCACTATAAATTAGCATCTTCTAGTACAAATGCACAAAAATGTATCACATTTAAATGCAAAAAACAAATAATGCATTTTATATTCTGGCTGTTGACTTCCACCCTTATTCACATTCTTGCAAATGGGAATTCAAAAGACACATTTTTTCCTTTGTACTGAGTTTACTTTAGGTTTGATAGAACTGTTGCATTTATTTATTTTGACAGTGTTCCCAACTATTTTGATTTATTTATTTAATGAACTAATTCATTATCTCAATTACAATCAAGTACACATTAACTGTATTCAGTTGTGTTGTAGGCAAAGTCCAGTACATTATAGACTCATTTTTTAAATAATAAAAAATTGAAAAAATAATAATAAAAAAACCTCTTGCATTTTGTTTAAAGTTGTGAGGCAGACGCATATAACAGTGGCAGCTCCCTCTAGTGGTGGCAGCTCTCGGCCACGCAAAGATTTCCACTCCTTCAATCTATAAATGAGTAGTAGTAGCATGAGAGTAGATAGTTCTGGCTACTGGTATGTTAGATCAGGGGTCTTCAACGTTTTTCAGGGCAAGAACCCCTTAGATGAGCGAGACACGGAGCAGGGACCCCCCACACAAAATGTGTCAAACAGCCTCTGATGTTACTAGAAATCAATCATATTACGATAGTAATATTATGTTGAGACAATATAGATTAGAACTATGTTGCTGTACATTGTCTGTAGGCTATATTTTCATTGTTAAAGAGATTTATGCATCATAACAAACATGTAGCAATTAAAATCACAATTTATTAAGTTCACAGTTGTCTTAATCACAATTATTTTAATAGATTTGCAGTTTCATACATTTAAATTTTATTGTCAGGTGGACAATTACACTTTTCTCTGAACTTAAAGCCCGAAAAACACCAAGCCGACGGTCGGTCGGGCAGTTTTTGTTCGTCGGCCGACTAAGTTTTCTCAGTGTGTTCCGCACCGTCGGCTGAAGTTGGTCCTCGTCGGGTGTTTTTCGACATGTTGAATCGGCGTCGGGCCGTCGGTGAGAGAGAGAACTCTGATTGGCGGTTTAGATAGCAAACGAGTCAGTTCACGAGAATATAAAGCAAAAGTTATGAAAGCAAGCAAATAAGTCATGACGGCACAGACAGAAGCTTGTTCTAATTTCACGTCATCTCACCCGAGCACTCGAACGCACGAATATTTTCATAATAACATGAGCGGAGTGAAATAATAACTTGATCAGCATGACTGATATTTAAAACGGTCAGCAAGCGCTGCTTTGTTCATGGTTTGTATACTTGCAGTCTTGGTTTCGCTTTCCCTTTTTGAATGACGAATATAGACAAATATATCTGCTTAAATAGACAGTTATCTCATTTATATACAGGCGCAGAGCGCGCGCTAGTTGACAGTCGGCTTAAATTCTTTCGGAAAATATTTTTCATTCTGGCGAGCTAAATTGTATATAAATTATTTGCCAGTAGCGTTTTCAAATTATAGCGCTCATAGTCTGCGTTGACGTTATCATGAGATCACGTGACTGCACGTGGACGGAAGGGTTTTATTAAAGCTGTTTAGATGTAATACTATTTGTAAAATCAAATGTATTTTATTTAAATTTGACTTTGTGATGTTTTTACACATTTTATTTATTTTTAAATTATTTGTGATCAAACATTAATTGACGGACCCCCTGCAATACTGCGGCGGACCCCCTAGGGGTCGCGGACCCCCGGTTGAAGACCCATGTGTTGGAGGGTTTAATGTTAAATGATTTACTGTAAACGAGCAGGTTACAGCTGGAAAGTCCTGTAGCTGTGAAGATGTGTCTCACTCACAGGAGGTTCCCTCACTCTTCAGTTACTTGAGGTTTTACAGCTTCATCTTTCTGAAGACACATGCTGTTCTACCATGTAAGTTTTCATATTTTTAAATATAACGCGTTTGTGTGTTTTTATAGCAACAGTTTTGTCTGTTTGTGAAACTAAACCTGATGCTGATGTTAAAGAGAGTCAGAGTTTATGCTGGATTTGTACAGATGATGATGATGATTGTTTTTTAATAATTGTTCAATTGTTCAACATTATTATACTCCGAATGATTGTTACAGGAATAATAACTTAAATCTGTTGTTTTTGGATTTTAATATGAAAGCAACAGAACTTACATTAAATCCAGTTTATCAGCAACAAGCATGAGTGTGAATCCCGCGATATCCTCCTCTGATCTGTTTTGATGCCATTCTTCCACGTGGTTGAAGCGCATCTCAAACACATGCAGCATAAATTCACATCATAAACGTGTGTAATGGATTATTTTATGATAACTGTAGTTTCAGTGACTTGTGTCTAAACTACAGTTGTTTAGTGTTTCGTTTAATGTTGTTATTAGAATGTATGTTTAGTACAGTTGATCGTGACTGAATCTCTTCATGTTGAGATTCAGCAGAACAACCTTCAACTATCTTCATCTGTACTGTAACACAGTTCATAATTACGGGAAGAAGTAGGTGGGAACCGGCGAACATTCAACGTAACTTTAATTATCAAATAAATAAACAAACAACAAAACGAAAGTAAAATGGCGGCAGTTCCCCACACAAACATAATAAAACATAAAATAAAATCCAAGGCTGGTCCTCTCTCGTCCTTCACTGTCGTCACTCCTCTTTTATGCTTCCGGAGCTCCTCCGTGGGAGATACGAAACCGGTGCAGCGCGCAGCTGACGCTCATTATCACTCGCGTCACCGGCCTCGCGCCGTTCCCTCACGCTCTCGCCCGCCCTGCTCGTCACATGCACCTTGTTTATTAAAAATGAAAAACTAATTTACAGATCACATCACTGTAAGAACTGAAATAAACCTAAAAGATTCAAAGCTTTGATCCTCCATCACTGTCTGAAACCCTTTCAAACATGAGAACACAAAACAACAACTTTAAAAACAACAGAAACACTAAACCTTTTCAAATAACTGTCCCATTATATAACACTGTTTTGTTCTTTAATTGTTATTTGTAGTTTTTATTCTTTATTTCCACATAATATTCTGAACTGTACAACAATGATATATGCATGATATGCATATTTGCCTTATTGTTTTTGCCCTGTATGATCAAAATAACTCTCTCTCACACACACAACAGGCCCATTGTACTTTTTTGCAGGAGAATGTGTTTTGTAATTAGAGAAACAAAGAAAAGATTATAGTTTGATGTTTCTAATTGGATATTTTACACCCACATGTGGATCAAAGTCTTTCAATAAAGTGAAAGTTGAATGTAGTCAGTAGTGTAATATCTTCTGTTTTCTCATCAGGTTGAATCTTCTGCTGCTGTTCTTCATCTCTCATGTCGGTCAGTATCATTTATGTTCATAAAACATTTATTAGTTTTTATTTCAGGCTAGAGTTTTTCTGTTGTGTCTCAGTGATTGGTGTGTATT
This sequence comes from Zacco platypus, assembly GCA_038088235.1. Lineage (NCBI taxonomy): Eukaryota > Metazoa > Chordata > Actinopteri > Cypriniformes > Xenocyprididae > Zacco > Zacco platypus. The sequence goes on from CM076071.1 coordinate 977,924, forward strand.
TGTGAATTTAGAGGAAATTTCCCATCATATTTCCTAAATAACACTCTGACATCTAGCGGTGGATGATATAGCCTCAAAATTAAATCAGGATATTTCAATAATATTTACAATGATGATATTTATGATGATATAAACACAAATGTCTGGAACAACGTGTTACTGGTGACTGCAGCATTTATTACAAACACAATGAAGGGTGTTTTCCATCCTTTTCCACTGAGTTAATTTCTGTCATTGATGACAAAATATCTGATTCACAGTGAATCTGTTGTCATTTTTATTCAGGAAAGAAATACTACAGAAATGAATAAAATGTAAAATAAAAATATTTCCAGTGTTATTTTACATTAGATTACTTTGATGTCTGTAGTCTTCATTGTAAAATTAAATACAGATTAATGCTGACCATTAAAGTTATAAAGCGTATTCAGTCAAGAGCAGAAAGTGATTTTCTTTGTCTTTTGTTCTTTGATGAACATGACGGACAGCAGGAGTATTGGACTGCTCTCCTTCTTTCTCAGCCATTTCAGAACTGACTGAGTTTAACTGGAAATGCCACAAGACGGGCTTTTTGATTCTCATTTCGGTACTTGTGATTCAGAAGCTGAGAAGAGTCTTGTGTGCTCCTCACTTATAGATCAGTAGTGCTGCTGCACTTTTGGTGTGAACGCGAGACATTCAGAAATGACTAAAACAATGCCCAAAAACAACCATTATTAAACTGAGAGAGAGAGGAGGCGTGTGTTGGCAGTAAATCACAGGGGCGGCCCCACTGGTGCTTTTCCTTTAAAAACACAGACATTACCTTGTAATAGTTTGAATTCACATGTCGTCACACAACCTACACATCCCAGCATCAACACTTCCGAGAAATCATTTTTCATTAACGCGCCTACGTTCACAAACACTGTTAATCTTAACAGAAAAATAAGCGTACTGTATAAGGGATATGGCACGGAAAGATCTCAAAACGGATCAGCTCAGAATCGGAAAGATGCTCACGTATCTGGGATGATCATGAGGAAAATCTGAGTGCAACTGCATTTCACCCAAGTGATGAAACAAGTTTGTTGTGTTTCATCTTTAGCTGTTACAGTTTTCTGGCATATTTTCCAAAATATTGAGCTTAATTGTTGGAGGTCTGACCTCTTGAAACCAAACCACTTCCACACCGTTGAAGAAGCTCCTGTTGAGGATCTGCTCTCTCTCTCTCTCTCTCTCTCTCTCTCTCTCTCTCTCTCTCTCTCTCTCTCTCTCTCTCTGTCTCTCTCTCTCTCTCTCTCTCTCTGTCTCTCTCTCTCTCTCTCTCTCTCTCTCTCTCTCTCTCTCTCTCTCTGTCTCTCTCTCTCTCTCTCTCTCTCTCTCTCTCTCTCACAGGTGTTGATCTTGCATACGTCATCACGTCACTATATCACTGACATCACGATATGACACTTTTATCATGTAAAAAATTATACCGGTGTTATCGTGGACGGTTTGATATGGCACAGCTACATTTTGAACAAAGTCTAGCCTACATCTGGATCATATTCATAAAGATGATCAAATCATAGATGGATTTGGAAATCTGAATTTGGAAAGCGGGGAGAGCCGTTCTTTAGAGGACAGGATGATTATTTAATGTAACACGCTGAACGAGGGCCAAATTTTCTCTCATGTGTGTATAACAGGTGGAATTATACAATGTTACATTACAAATATCCTCATTTAAAACTTTCTGAGGTAAAATAACGAGGGTGACGTTCTACGAGTTTTAGCGCAGAACGTCATGTCATGTTAACGCTTTTTGGACGCACGTCTAACACGTGTGGCTGTCGCGTCTGAAGCTCGTTATTTTACTGTATAAAGTTTTAAATGAGGATATTTGTTTTACACAAACACATCCCTTCACTTCCATAAACCTTGGAAGAGCCAGGATATATCTATAACTGTATATTTGTGATTATATTCCCAGGCTGGAGGATTTGAAGCAGAAGAACAGAGATGGCTTCTGGCAAAAAGAGAAAACGTTTCCTCAGCAGATGGTGGGTACCTGAACAACAGCAAACTAGTGAAAATGAAAGTAGTTAAATAGCGTTCACGGGATTTTAGTGACAGTAATGTTGGAGTTGAAGGAGAATTTGATTCTTCGTTGTTTTCCTGTGGGTTGGAAACTCACATCAAGAGAGGAACAGATCTGTAGCTTCATGAATGATGGAACTGTTCGCCTCAATTGACCGTTCGCAAAGCCCCGCCCCCTTTAGTTACTGTTGCTATGCGCTCTCACACCACACATCATGTTCTCACACAGTGAAAAAGAGGACACTGAAAATGCATGAAACAGTTCTAATGTTTTACAGCAGTTGAATCAATAAATAGCGTCTAGTGTGTGTTTAATGTGTGGTGACAGATCGCTGTAGCTCCTCGATCATCTCTTCATACTAGTTCATTTATAGCATCAAATAAACATGAATGAACATCAGAAGGAATGTTGTTTCAAGACGTGATTCAAGTTCACCAACGTTAATCTACTAACTCCCCTGACCGCTTTGATGACAAAATGGAGGATTCGGGGTTATGATTGGTCAGATCGCCTGTCAATCAAACTGTTTGAGAAGGGTCAATTGGAGCGACTGTATTAATTGTTATTAATTAATAAATCAAGGAGCACATGACAATACAAGCTTCCGCTCTGTTCATATTCATCTGCTTGACTTTTATGTCCAGAGATGGTGTTGGTAAGACTGATGCTCATGTGGAGAGAGAAGCCTTGACTAGTCAGTCAGAAATGGTTGTGAGAAATCTTGTTCAGGTTCAAGTTTAAATAAAACACAATGAAGATGGACACCAGATCCAGTGACGTTTGTGTGCAGCTTCTTTATGGTGTAAAGAAATACTGAATAACCATAAAACAGGAAGCAGTGATTGAGTTTAGAGTTGTTGTTTTCTTACTCCAGTGATCCGTTCTGAGCACCATAACCAGCCTGATTTTGTTTTTTATCAGGTTCCTCGTGGCTTTTTTCCTGGCGCTCATGTTGTCTGGTGAGTGTAATGCAAAGAGAAATTATTTGTAAATTGATCGGTGAGATTATGAAGATTGATACTGACGTGGTTTAATATCAATATTGTTTAGTGATTCAACACTGTTTTTATTTTTAGGTGCTGCTTCTGAAACTGTAGACGGACAAAAGGGCGGCAGTGTCACCCTGAAGTGTGAACGGACCAGCAACGATTTAGACATTCTTCTAACCCATTGGTCCTCAACAGTTTATGGTTATCAACAGGATGAACTGTACAGGGGCAGAGTGAACAGGACTGGTCATTGTGACCTTAATCTTCAAGACTTGAAGACCACTGATGCTGGAAAATACATCTTAAGCACTTACAATCATGATGGTTTATTTTCCAAAATCAGTCATGAAATCCATGTCGACGGTAAAGTCAAAACTGATTTGGGAAGTTTGTTGCTTTCATTTAGTACCCATCAACACGTCACACTTACTCTCTCGTTTCATTTCTCCTCAGACACTTTAACAGGACAGAAAGGAGAAGAGCTGGTGTTCGGTGATCTTCCACGTGATGCTGAGAGCGTTGAGCGTCAGGATGACCGAGGCTGGACGGAGGTGTGGAGGAGAGGACAGGGTGTCCTGAGCGATCGACTGACAGACGATGACGGTCGCCTGACCATCAGAAACTTCACTTCAAATGACGCCAGAACTTACAGAGTGTTGAACGAAACAAGAGGAACTCTAGTAACTGTGAAGGTCGAAGGTGAGAGAAATTCAATGATGTTTAGAAATATCGTTTATAAAGTGGACAGGTTTCATAGCAGCAAATTAATACTCAACTGTGACTAAGCTGTCGATCTCCTCTACAGAATCTGGAACAGAATCAAAGCTAAATCTGAACGGCACAGATGCTGACAGAAGTGATGACACTGAACAACGCCGTAAGTAAAACTAGAGACACTGAGAGCGTAACAAAAATAAGCAGTGAGATTAAAAGATTGTTTTCTTTCCATTTTTCCCCTTCCAGCAGTTTGGCTTTGGATTCTGGTTCCAGTGGTTCTGGTGGCTCTGGTGGTGATTACATTTGCTGTCATTAAGAAGCAGAAATCTGGCACCAGGATACCAACATCTGATTAGGACCAAGCAACAAGACTGACTGTTTGTGTCATGCCTGCCCAGCCAGAGCCTCATCCCAAGATGGCCACCATGCCTGAACCCTCAGTAGATATATCTACAGCTCCTGAGACCTGAGCCCGGTCTGCTGTCATGGAGGCTCCGTCTCTCTGGCCCTCTGAACTGCCTGCAGCTCCATGGCTCCTTGAGATATCCTAGCCTGCCCGGTCCGCCCGTGCCCAGGTCCGCCAACTCTGAATCTGTCTTACAGTGTGTAACACGGCCACATAAGAAGGAGATATTTATAAAGCTGATTTTATTATTTATGCATCACAGCTTTAATCAGTGTCCCTTTGTTTGTATTGTCCCGTCGAGTTCTGTGGACTCTGGTTCTTCTTACGAGAAGAGCGCCAGGGGAATCCCGTTACGTCACATGAATCAGCTGATTGGAATCTTCAGATAAAGGAAGTGCATCAA